>JAPZEB010000014.1:9021741-9033016 GCA_029783705.1 Chaetodon striatus | reverse complement strand
TTCTGTTCCCGGGGGTCTTCGCTGCTGCTCTCCCTGCCTTAGGCTTTCCATGGAGGCGTATGGAAGGGCAGAGAGGTGTGCTCTCTTTGCCTCAGGCTTTCCTCGTTTGCACATGAAGGGGCAGACAGGTGTGCTCTCTCTGCCTTAGGCTTTCCATGTAGGCGCGTAGAAGAGGCTTTCTCTGTTGGCCCAAGGAAAGGCAGAGAGGCCCCAGAACAGAGCCATACAGCCAAAATACAATGGAAATACGTTCTCTTTGACTTAAGTGTTCCTGACTGAACTCCATTTTTAGCTTCACTCTACGTTAAGAGAAGGAATAGAGTGAGATTTGGGGAAATTTGCGGAGCTGATGCGAAGATCAGTACCACTAAATGTGAAGCTAGAGCCAGAAGATGGTTAGCTTCACATAACAACTGGAAGCAGGGGAAGCTAGCTAGAATGCTTCTCTCTTAAGGTAACAAAATCTACCAGCATCTCAAAGACTATTACCTACCTTATGTAACATCCTTGTCATCACAGTGAAGTTGGAATGCTATCAGCAGAGACTTCAGGAAGTCACTGCTCCAGTAAAGATATACTCTGGCATGTAAACCCTGTAACACATGACTAGTTGTTTCTGTACATTTCAGCTGTTGTAAAGAAACGAGACAAAACGTGTTAATTAGTGAGCTTTAGGGCAGAGTCCTGCACAGGTATGATTTTCAAGACCAGTACAGGTACCTCACATTTGTTACAACAACAGCAATAAGCATGGACGAGTTTGAAGAAAGGCTAGTAGAGCAAGTCAGAAGATGTCAACACTTGTATTATCCCTCTAATAAAGATTATTATTAAGAAACAATTGTCACAATTCCTGAAAGGAGATAGCCAGATAGCTGGAGAGCAATGTCTGAGCTACTGAGAGACATTTTATCAAAAAGAAGCAGGAGTCCAAGGGGGGAGACACCAACCTTTTATTTAATGCTGTCCAGGCTTCTCCCTTTCATCAAGCATGGGGAAACGGAGGGCAGTTATGGAGCTACAGTGGATGTTAGTTGTGCAAACTTTAATAGCAAGTCCCAACATGCATGTGAGAAATTACATGCTACGCACAATCCGCTGCAGTATTGGGGCTTCAGTCTCCTAATTTCACACTCAAAACGAAGTGATTAAGCGTATTTCCCATCATGTTCAACACAAGATCTTCTGACACATTTTATATTCCCGAAAATATCTGTAAATTTTTAATATGTCAATTTATATTCAAAGCAAGTTGAGATAAGCCTTTGTTTTCATGCTGTGAAATGAAATCATAATCTCGTGCGTATTTTAGATCCCGCAAGCTCTAATTTCATCAGCTGTAATATTATTATCACTACACTTGTGACCAGCCTCTCACATATCGTTTGCCTCTCAACATCACAGAACGTCATAAATCAGTTTTTGTTTGATGTGACCTGAGCCTTTCTTACTTTTAAAACTCAATCTTCCCTGTACGCTGTTTTTTTTTCTGTCACATTTCTAGTGTTCTTGCTGGTTTTTTTTTTTCTAGCTGCACACTCCATTCACTGTAACACAATGGAGACTCATGTGGAAAGAGAAACTCCTCTGAAATAGTGTTTGATCATAAAAAAGTGATAGCCTGTTGGTTTCCCAGCATATATCACAACCTGGAATAGATTCATATTGGTCTCGTGAAACGGTGCAGTATGAGTCAGAGGAGGAACGACGTGAATTCTTTGCCCTCGGGTCACTCCTTCGTCTCGGTGAAATAGTGCAGGTGGTGGAGGAGAGACGAATGTCTCGAGTATATTTTTCTCATCTTAACAGCCCCTCCTGATGCTTTCCCCCCTTTGACTGTCTTTTTTTTTCTCCCTCGTTTCTCATTTTATTTATATTGCAAACTTCTTCACATTTCAGATTGTTCCTTCCGTCTTACTCTGTAGTTACCCCTCCTTCTCCTCCCTTCATACAAACAGACTTACTCTAGTATTCTCTCTTCCTCTCCTGCAGGCCTTCTTCAATGATAAGTACATGCAGGAACACCCAGAGGACCTTGAGAAGATAGAGAAACTGAAGGACCTGATCGCCTGGCAGGTAAGACTGAAGTTCCCACATCTGCAGCTATGTGGAGTGCGTATGATCTTGGTGAAGCATCGCACTGTAGTTCGTAAAGCATCAGCCTGTGTCGCCAAAGGTGTCAGGGTTCAAGGAAAAGTGTCATGGCCTGCTCGTCACAAATTACACGCTTGTTTACTTTAAAAGATGACGTTTTTCATCATATTACATGGTATTTCTTTTTCCATGGCGCACATAAAGAGCAGAGGAACAAATTGCCTACAGGCAGCCAAAATACTGAGTGTGATTAGATGGTATGGAGGAGCATGAGATGCATGAAAATTTGAATTCATGCCACTTGGCCTTTCAGCATGAGTGGGCTTTCCTAATTTGCATGGATTTGCTTTGGGCTATTCACTTAGCCTTTCAGGTGCTGAAAAGATAGTGGCCTTATATGCAAGTTGCTATGGTTTAAGTTATTAAGGAGTTAATTAATGGAATCAGAAGGGAGCCATGAATGCACCACCCCAGCAAGGGCCCTGTAGACACCGAGCAGTGTGTTTTGACATCTGAAAATCTTTCACATACACAGTGGAGAGTTTGTATGCTGAAGGATACTTGTTTGGTTCTGTATATTACGGCATTTATATCTGAAATGTTGTCCCCTTACTAAAGCGCTGCTGCTGCAAAATGAAAAGTCACTCTGAAAGGTTACAGCTGAAAATATAATATCGTTTGAAGAACTTGTGAGTGCACTGCCAAGAGTGTCCAATGACAGTAACTGAAGTGAGCAGGGGGAAAAGTGTGTTAAAGAGTTCAGTGGAGATAATAGCGAGGGAGAGTGCTGAAGCAAACATTCTGAAGTTAAGGAGGACGCTCCACTGCGTGAAGAGACAGCGAGAGATCAGCACTGGCGGTTTTGCGAGCTCTGCACCCTCGCTCAGCCCGGAGGAAGTGCACACACAGCAGACATGAAAATGCTCATACACACATATTGCAGGAGTACGTCGCAACACGTGCTGTTTAACAGCTTACTGTGAATCTCCGCAGATCTTTGGCTCATTTGTGGCTCATCTTTGATTAATAAACTCCCAGCTTGTCGTTGCTTTCTAGTGGAATAACAAAACCGCCCTTAGAAAGCTGCACTGTTGGTTTTCTGTTTTGTTTTGCCTCTTATATTACTCTCTCTTAACTCTTTAGCTGTGAACTAGGGGTCACTTTAATAATCAGGAAGTCATTGTTTCCTGCCTTATGGTTCACCCAGGAATTGAGCACAGATACAAGAAGTTTCTCTGTCTGCTTCCTATCGCTAGTTGCAAGGAAAAAGGAAGTTAATTGAATTTGCAGTAGTTGTTCCCCTCTCCGTTGTTGTAAAATAGGTCAACTTTGTGCTCTGCATCTCTGGCGGAACTCCTCCGAATCTGAAAAGTTCTTTTGTGTTTGTGAAACCTTTTGTCTTCGTAAGGCTCGATGATTCACACAGGAATATATTGGCTTCTCATTTGATGTCATCTGTGATGCTGCTCGTATATTTATTTCTCCTTAGAAGTAAGACTGTGTTTTATAATTACTATTATCCATATTAGTCGTTAATGTAGTGTTTCCACATTCATTTTTTGAAGACATTTAGATTGTGTAAACATAGGGAAATGTAGGGTATCACTGACTGAAGCAGAAGTTGACAAAGCAGGTGAGGGGTAACCTAAAAATAAACGACTTCATTACTCCTGGAAAGAAGTGAATATCACAAATGCATTAAATCTGACAAGGTTGGAGTATGCAACCAGATTTTACCTTTAAGACCTATCAGTTATTTTTATATCCATCTCGAAGCAACGGCACTAAACACTAACGTCTGTAAGACTATGTTTGTTCCAAAGCTTTGTGTTGGTTCCAATGTGATACTAAAATGTGAAAGAGCCATAACCATTTCCGCATCAATTTGAGATTTCAGCCCGACTAAAATAGTGTTAGAAATCAAACTGCAATTTTGAAATGATCCTCCACCCACAATCCACAGTACTAATTAGCAGGAGCTCTGTTGTGCACCCCAGTCATACCAGTGTGAGATAAACGCATTGCACGATCTTGGCAGCTGGTTAGAAAAAATGTCCCTCACATCAAGCTAACCAAGTGTTTGAAATCATGGTGGTATGTATCTTCCATGAGCACAAAAAGACACGATTGAAGTTGTTTGGTGTGATCATCACAGAGACATGTCATAGAGAAAGCAGAAATACGTTTGCCGAGCCCACGCCAAACATACACACAAGGAACCCTTTTTAAAGAGATGACTAAGGCAGAGTTGTTGATTTGAAATGGTATCAGCTGTCTCCTTGCCAGAGACAGCATGCTTGTTTATCTCGCGTCTTGAATCTGTCTAAATGAGACAAATGAAGGCGAGCCTGCTCCAATGAACAAACTAAACGTTTCGAAATGAGCCAGCATGCACTGTTATTCTGAAATACCCATTGTCCTCGTCTAGTAATTAGAGAGGAAATGAGCAACTGGAAATCAGGAAATTAGGTATTGTAAAAAGCTCCTTGGCAAATACAAAGTAGGTGTTTTGTGTGATGTTTCTGGTTATAATTAGCAAACGCTCTAGACAGATGCCTAAATTAGCAGCTTTAACTTCTCACTGCACCATGATCCATTCTATTTTAAAGTTGTTAACGGTAGCTGGGTGATCAATAAATTGAATCAAAGACCCAAGGAGGCAGTTTTCACAAGGGAACCGTCAACATAAACAGAATCTTTAGCCCCTTTCCCACTGGACAAAAACACCCACTAACACCCACTAACATCTGGCTCTCTTCATTTAGTGGGAAAAGTTACAATCGGCACTTAAATGACTCCGCAGTCGTCACCAGTATTTATCGGCAGCAGTGTAAATTAACGGAGCGTGACTGTCAGTAACTTCAGTAACTTCTGCAACCCTCAGCCAGAGGGCAGTGCACAAACATCATTCTAAATCAGTCGGTTCCGAGTTTGAACGAGAGATTAAATAAGTACCACTCTGCTTTCTGTTGTTTACTAAGGACTGAAACACATGCGGCATCTTTTACTTCTTGGAAAACGAGAGGTTGGGCACAGGTTGCTACTACAGCTTTCAAGAGCGTGTAGGCAGCTTGCGCATGATATCGCGAAGCAGCCATAATTTGCACTGTATCATTAGTTGTTTTTACACAGAGATCGCACCATAGGGACATTATGAAGTCTCTTCTTTGCACCACCTTTGCATTTGGAACCAAACCAAAGAGGTTCTAATAACATTGTGAGCTCTTTGACCAAACAACGGCAGCATCATGCTGCCCCCGTGTATGATTTTAGATAGCATGTTGGCATCACAAAGCCAACAAGGCGTGCCTCCTTTGGAGGTAAGGAGCTCCTGTACCCTGTTGTCTCCCCAATTTGCGGACATCTTCAGCTGCTGTTCTTCATCTTTGAGTTAGCTGCTAACTGCAGCTAGCTGCTTTTTAAATCTCCCTGGGGTGGGTTGCACAAGTACATGTCAAAATGTCACACTAATCCTGCCCATTGTCCCATTCTGCCAGCACTCCCTTTTACACAGACATTGATTCGGTGCTGCTACTACTTTTGCTGCTAGCTTAAAGGCGAGGCAAGTCTGTCCCCCCATTCCATGATTATGCTTTTTATAAAGAACGGCAAGGCGGAATAATGGTGGGACATTTCTGTCGTGAACAGGCAACGCACTAGGGGCTATTTTCTACTTATTAGAAATTTCGAGTTTGTTGCTGATCTGTCGTTTTTTAATTGTATATTAAAATATTGTCTGTGGGACAGATCGTAAAGCTCTGGCTAGCCCTGTACTAAAATGGTCCCCTTCTTCTTTATATTTACCACAGACTGATATTTATGGAAGAAAGGAGAGATATCTGCTGGCTGTAATTCATTGTTCCCCGTCACATGGCATGCAATGCGTGCCGCTACATTGTTTATCTGAAAATGCAGCCGTCACACTGAAAAACAGGTGTCTGGGGATGCTTGTGTGCCACATTAGCATCACTCCCGCTTTTAAGCGCACATTCCACCTACCTACATTGACAATAATAGGTGTGAGGGTGCAGAAAAGGTGGCATGTGTCCAGGCCTTAACACTGTTTTCTTGCATGTTTGTAACATTCGTACACTTTTGAAGAAAGCATGTATACACCTATTTTAACCGCAGTTTCCCGCATGAAAAAAAAAAACAGATACATGTGCTAATTTTTGTGGAAAATACGTGTTTCAGTGACAGTTCTGCGTTCTATAGTGTCTTTTGATTAGGATTTTTGCCTGTGCTTTTGGTCCCTTTATCTCATATATAGCAGAGTCTGCCTGCTTATTAGTCTGTCTGACTCACCACTGGCTGTGTACTTCTCTAAGACCTTTGTGACCTTCATGAAAGGTCTTAATATGTCATCATAGCCTTAATAACCAGCATCTCAAAGGAAATGTGGCTGCCCCAGTACCCTAGGGTGTGGCTCAGAAGTCTGCTCACTGTGCATTAGAGTGGGGTAGAGTGACAGGGTTCAGCTAAGAACACAGGGATTTGAGAGACAGCGCTGATATTAAGCAGCAGTGCCATTTCTTTCATACCTCTTTTCAGCTGGTAACACTGGCATTCAACTGTTTAGAAATGGGGTTGGGGCTTCATTTGTAATCACAGCATGCCTACAAAGTGCAGCTCGAAAGGTGAATGTTTAGTTCAAAAGTTGTGGTTTGCATTGGAATATGACTGGAGACTGTGCACATCCATAAGGAGACATCAACCCTGCATTTATGTGTTGTGGAAGTACAGAAAAATAAAACACTTTGATGGTGAAGTCGTGATCACACTGCAGAGAAACCTCTAGGCTTGATTTTTTTATTTGCTGCTTTGTTCTAAATACGCACTAGTTTGCTTCATATTTACAGTAAACTTTAAGAGGCTCATGATGTCCCAGTGTACGTCACATTTAAAGCTGCAGTCAGTGATTTCTGACCACTAGGGGGCACGAAAAGTGTTCCTGGTTAACCTGTTTAGGCTCCGACATCAACTGACAGATGATGTCATTAGTGAGCATCTGTATATATATATATTACCATATATATGTACCATACCATTATTATTGTATGGTATCTGTTGGCACTAGTTGTACACAACTGGCAGGTATTCAGCTAATTTAATTTCTCTCTTGAGCTTTTGTATGTTTAACTCTATTTACAGCCCCTCATTTACTTTGGCACTTTGCTGTTTTGTTCTGGCGAGGTAACATTAGTATACACTTGGCTCAGGGTTTTCTGTCCATTTTTAATTTACTTTACTGTGCCTGACCATCCCCGACCGTGTCTGTGTTCCTTCATGCCTGCTAGGACGACCAAACCAAACCTCTGCTCTCACTTTCTCAGCCAGCATTTCAGTATCTCACACAGAAATTTCTGTCTGGCACTCCAGCTTTGCCCTTTTCTCCTATAAAAAATAACTCTTTGTAAGCTAACCTTTAGAGTTGAATTTGTGCAGGGTTTTTAGGAATGCAGTCCCAGGTAAGGATGGATACGGAAACCAGAAATCTGGAGGGTGGTGGTGGAGGGGGGGGCAGCTTTCCTCTTCTGTCCTAAGCTCCTCCCACCGGACCAACAGAGACATATGGAGCAGTGTTTCTCCCAATGAGGTTGTCTGTTGCGGCAAGGTGAGGTGGAGGACGCACTGTGATTCGAGGCTCTAGCTAACGTTAGCTACATTAGCATAAACTTGAAACTGCAGTTGTGAGCCTTTTGCTCCGGTTAGCAGGAGGCTAAACTATTAGCAACATTCTCTCCATCTCTGAACATTTTGCCGATACTGACACGTACGTTGCCAGACTCTCTTTTACACTTTTTTTCCGTTGGTACTCTTGGCAAGTAAAATCATCCCATGCTAAATTGTGTTTCCATTGTCAGTTTAGCCGCGCAGTACCACACCAAGCTGCGCCGGACATGGACCGTCTTAGGAGTGTGTCCAAAAGCCAGTATGTTCTCATTCTTCTCTCTCTTTTTTTTTTTTTTGTATGGGACGTTTATGGGTGTGTATCCCCACACTACTCAGGTGAGGTCAGGGCTTTAGTAAAAGATAGCAACCAGGCGCCAGACCATAACAGCAGGTATCCAAGAGCACCGAAAAAACGCAAATATTGTGAGACAAAACGCCAAGCAAGAGTGAATCTGGGGTTGGGATTAACTTTTACTTATGCTGGTAGGCATGTTTACAAACAGCAACCGACAGCCCTGCTTATTATACTTTCAACAACACCCTTCACTGGCCCCTGGTCTCCAGTGCCTAATTATCTTATATTAACATCAGCCTCACATGAGGTAATATCTCCTACTGATATCCCAAATCCTAAACTCTCTGTCTCCGTTGGACTGCTGGAGCAGAATAAAAAGTTTTTTAAAAAGTTGGGGTATGTAATTAAACTATTGAACATGTACAGTGTGTGTGTGTGTGTGTGTTTGTGTGTGTGTGTGTGTGTGCTAGCAACCTTGAGCCTAAGTGCCTTCCACAATGAGCTCATCTCTGTGCAGCCACCAAGCAGAATTCTGTTGCCATGCCACCACTCAGTCGCACTCAATCATCCTAAGGTCTATAAAAAGATGTGGGTATCCTGAGAGACGTGAATCTTGCCTCAGCTTTCACTCTCGCTGCTTCTTCTCCCCGTTTCCGCCTGTTCCGTCTCACAACACTTTGTCCTTCAGACTCCTCTCCCTCCCCCTTGTCTCACTTCTAACCCTTTCCCACTCTGCCTCTCTTTCCTCTCACCTTTTCTCTCTCAGCCTCCTCCGATCCTCTCCTCTCCTCATCTCTCTCCTCCAAGAGGTCCCAGCGGTGATGATGAAGGTGCTCAATATCAGGGGAAATCCTCGCAGGGTGTCTGCAGCCTTCTCTCATTTATCTTTCTGTGCCAGAGCTTTAGTTTTGTGGAGCACAGTAACTAACTCTCAGTGAGTTAAATATCCTGGCTTTTAGACACTGTGATACATGCTCAGCACCTCTTTTCAATCTGCTGGCTGCATGCAGCCTGTCATACAATGCTGTTGAATGTATTGGTGCAGTGTATTACATGGCTGCAGACTGATTTTTCAATCAGCAGTATTGTAGAGGTGGTTTTTCTGCATTACAGTATTCATTTTTTCTCCGTTAATAAGCCCACCATGTGTTGAAACGTGTGTAAATAAAACATGCACCGTTTGAGATTATTACAAAAGGTTGCATCACTAAAGTGAGCTGGTGTTATGTGCCAGCTGAGTGAAGTCGGCTCTCGCTGTAGCCTGCTGTGGAGGGGCAGTTTGTCCTCGGAGGCAAGGAAGAAAGGCGAGCAGTCTCTAGGGAATCGGAGGTTAGCACTCACACACTTCTTCTCTTTACTGGCCCACCTATGCCAGCTACTTCACACACTTCTTTGTTCTCTGAGGCACATCCTTTGTTCCATTTGCTCAAGGCTTAGGTGAATTTGTTAGCAGTAAAAGCTACTGTACTTAAGATGAGGCACAAGATGCACTCTGCAGTTTAGTGTTGCCTTGTTTTTGAAATGTGCAAATGCACCACTCTGACTGGGGACGATTAATATAAACGTTTGAATTAAATCCCCTTTAATGCGGTTTATTTTTTTGTTTTGTTTTTTACTTATTCATAAGCATAAAAGCATAAGCTGCTTTCCTCTCACCTTTAACAGTATTTCTCACTTATAGCAGTGAGGCAGTCGGGGAATATTTTTACAGTTGCCATGGGAAAGAAGAGGTCTGTTATTACCACAGCTGAATGTAACATCGTTGCCGGCTTCTGGCGAGTTATTGTGCAGTTCTCCACTGCTTTACAACAGCCAAAGAAGGCATTTTGCACGAAAACACCAGGTTCTGAAAAAAAAAATTGACCTGTGATTTCAACCAGAACACAAAAAAAAAAAAAATCACTCAAATGCTGGCTTCCCTGGGGATGACGCTTCCTCCTCTTGCCAGATTTAGTCAGCAGAGCTTGCTGACACTGACTGTGGCACTGGGGTTTCCTAATTACTAGTTTTCAGCAGTTTTAGACTCTCCCTCTCTCCCCCTCCTTCTACCTGCCTCTGTTTTGTGTTTAGATTTTGCTATTCACCACCTGCCTACAGTGTGAGACGCAGCAGTGTGCTGGAAAAAGGTGCATTGCGTCTTTATTTGCGTCACAGGTTAAGAGGAAAACATCCATCACATGCAGTACATGCCTGTACATGTATTCTGTCCTTGTTTTATATACCAGTGTTGTGATGTGTTGATGGTGGGGGTGGGAGGCAGGGGGAGGGAGTGTCATAGCAACAGTCTTCTCTAAAGTCTACATCCACCTGGATAAGGTTGCAGTGGTATTTCTTCCTTGTGCACTGATGTAGATTCACTGCTTGTGCTGAGTATGCATGCACAGCCAGGGGGGGCAGATGTCATGTGAGTTGAATTGGATGTATGTGGCGGGACAGGAGTGTATTCCTCTGATGAACGGAGAACCGGCGTGCCGCTAACCTCTCATCTCTCCAGGGTAAGTTGTATGGAGGTTTCTTACACTACTGTTTTGCCCCGCCAGATCCCACACCTCGCCGAAGGTGTCCGCATCCACGGGGAGAAGGTCACAGAGGCGCTGAGGCCCTTCCACGACCGCCTGGAGGCCTGCTTCAAGCAACTGCGGGAGAAGGTTGAGAAACAGTATGGGGTAAAGACCCTGGTAAGAGCTTTTCCTTGTTTGTGACCTTTCTGTTACACGAAAAGTGCTTTGTAGCTCAGTGTGGTCATTTTTAGCAGGCACTAATGGAATCTGCAGCAGTCTGGTGTGTTGACTGAGGATTTCATATCAATATGTTATTGTTTTACCTTCCAGAAATCCATTATCTTGGATTCTTGTCCTTCTGTTCCTTTGTTTGGTTTAGCATTTATTACACACAGACACACACTCACACACACATACATATATATATATATCTGACCTTGCGTTTCGGCCTATATCGAGTCATGATCTACTACCATTTCATCAAATATAATAATAGTGTTCAAAGTGTTCCATCATTCAGGTCTCTGCAGAAGCATACTTGTCCGACTGTACCCTGAGGTTCACCCCACCTGTCAGAGGTGTCATGCTGCCCTGGCTACCCTATACCACATGTTTCCCTCCTGTGGTTCGATTGCCCCATTTTGGTCGTCTATATTTGAAATTCTTTCACAGATGTATGGTCATAACATACCACCGAACCCTGTAACTGCTG
>JAPZEB010000014.1:8997463-9017974 GCA_029783705.1 Chaetodon striatus | reverse complement strand
CTCCAACTCCTCCTCCTCACCAGGACCCCCGCCCATCACACCCAGGAACAAACTCTCCTTCAGCCTGCACACTGTTTCCAGTATGGGCAATCTTACTTCACTCTCACTCCCATTCAAACACACACTAAATAAAGAGGTTGTATCATCTTTGGACTGAAGCTACAATCTCTGCGGGCCCTCTCTGCCTCCCTCTGACTTCTTGCATCACTGTTACCACATGCTGTGGTACACACGATGATGCTCTGTTTGATCTAAAACATAGCGCTATGAGTCATGGTAGAAACACTTCTGTAAATGGCCATGCAAATCCTAACTGTCAGCACCACACATTTACCTCTAAATTTGTCTCTTTGTCACAAGGCTGGCTGCTAACACCAGAATCTCTCCTAATGGGCTCGACGTGTTAACGCAGTTATCAAGGATGTTCACTGCTCCTTCAAAATTCTTTGCATCGTGAGACACAATGTTCCTCATTCACATGCATTGCCTCCTCTCTGAGAGGCTTAAAATGAAACATTTTACCTGATGAGAGATGCTCAGACGTGATTTATTACTTGACTGAATCTGTTTCATCTCGGGATTCTTGTATAACAATCTGCTGAAAGATTGTTGCAACTGAAAAGATGCACTCAATCAATTTAGTATTGCACTTCAATAAAGTCAGAGGACTTCAGAGATGTGTGTTTTAAAAAAGGAACATTCAACATAAATGCAAGGCCGAGATATCCTGAATTTGGTTGATTGAATGGGTCAAACACCAAAAACTGTGGAAGCTGCATTTCCTATAGATCCTTCCAGCCTGGTAAATACCAAAGTTAACTTTAAACTCTTGTTATTATTATAAACCATTTATTTAGTGTTCATTTTGGCAGATGTCTTTAATTTAGTCTTAATCTTCAGACGAAAATGCTTATTCATTTTTGTTACATTTTAGTTGTTTTTATCCTTCACAACTTTTAGTCATTACTTTCAGTAAAAATGTTTTTTTTCTCGTAACTAATTCAGTTAGGCCAATACAGGCATCACAAATTGGAATCAAGGTTACAGGTTGTATCAAGTGTTTCATTTACAAATACTTGCATTTTCACAGTTTTTTTTTTTGACAGGTTTAAAGACTTATTTACAAGCACACACTTACTGATCAGACTTTGAGAAGCTTAAAATCTAAAACTTTGAGACCACAATGACACAATTTGAGACAAACAGACAACCAGGATTTGTACCCAGGTTCATTGCAAACTCTGACTTATCGATGTCACAGTTAAATGACTTTATTTCAGCCTGATTTTTTTCTGAATCTGCAATATATTAGTCTGGAGGTTTAAACTCATGCCCTCTCACAGAGTCTCTGATTAAAACTGCACTTTCAGCTGTCAGAGGAGACTCAGCTGACTTCAGACTTTTTACTTATAGCACAGCTACACCCACAAATAAACGAGCCTCCTACCTGTCTGTAAAGTCCGGTGGCCCCCAGAGGGCTGCTCGCTCTGCCTGCATGCTGCAGCACTTCAGCGGCTACCATGCAGAGCTAGCTGCTAAGAGCCACTGCTGCAACAACAAACCTCACAAAGCCATTTAAAAGCCCCACCATCCTCAGTCAGAAACACACAGCTGCTTATTTACTGCCGGGTTGCAGCTCAAAACTCTGGTGTAGGTGTTGCTACCAAGTTGGTGCTTGTGGCTCATACCGCTCATATGGCATCAAAATACAGTCCCCTCTCGTCAATGAATATGAAACATACATTTCATCATAGATTTACCATCAAAGATCTATTTTATTAAAAAAAAGGTGGTTTATGAACAGTTTCATTTAGTTACTAATATCAACAGTGCATTTATTAAATGCTTATAAATGCTTAATTTGGGGGTTTAAAGTTAATTGTTACCAAATATGTAGTCTCAAAGTCAATATAACCCTGATGACATTGTCAGGGTTGAGCAATGAAGTTCATACTAGACCTCAGGAATAATGTTTGGACAAAAAGTATCTTAAGATCTTCGTATGTAAAATCAATGAAGTTCCTTTTTAAGTGTGTGCGGGAATTTTTCTACCAAGTGTCATTTTCTCTGAGTTTTTCATGTTTCTGTGAACATACAAATAGTCTTAATGATTGGAAATTCACCAGAAATAGCCCATTGATGTATTTTGTGTCTCAGCCGTGCTGTTAACGAAATAGCCACGCAGTTTGATGATGCATGTGAGCTGATGAGCGCCCTCTTGCACAGGTCTGGAGCTGAACGGGATGGGCTGTTCTGACAAAGGTGAAACCCCTCCTCCGCTGCCAGTGAAAGGCAGCAACGCTGATTACGGCAACCTGGTAGATAATCAAGACTTGACGAGTCCCTCGACGCCTCCACCACCCCCGCCACATCAAAGGGTAGGTGTTTTAATTAGGGCTGAGAGGAGCTCCTTAATGATGCATGGCACTTATAATGAAACAAGGGGCCGCTACACGCACTTGACATTCAGGTCAACCTCCTCCACTATCCCCTACCCCGTACGTCCTGTGCTAATGTGCGTGCGTCCATGTCTGTGTGTGTCCATGCGTGTTTCACACTCACATTCGTGCATCATTTTTGTAATGTGTGTCACAGAAGAGTGTAGGCATCAGTCAGTTAGCAGCGAGGGCCTACGCCCGCCTGTCCACCCCGCTGTTATTTATACTTGTTCCCCCCAGCCAGCCCGGTGCTCAGACGTGATTGATTGGATGATTACTTTACCTCTCACATCCATCAGGAGCTCTCCCGCTGTTAATCAGCGGCTCGTCTCTCACACACTCACCGACGTCCACGCTAGCCATCCTCTCGCCTCGCCACTCCGTTAACTAATCTTATTTATCCACTGTCACGGCCCGTGGACAGGTAGTAAGACGGAGCCTCTGCAGACAGTGTGGCAGCAGGCGGACAGTAGCGTAGTGAGAGCAGATGTTCAGAGGCTGAGTGACAGCAGCTCTTCATTTACAGCCCATGATGGAGGCAGAGGTGAGGTCACTGACTAGTACAACTTCTTCTGTTTTCAGTTGTAAACTCAGGTGTTAGGAAGGGCATGCAGGTGGAGAGAATAGTCCCATTGTGTAATTTTTTGACCATATAAATATGAACTATATTCATTAAAATAAGTTAATAGTTTACTTATAATCAGTAGTAACCATTTTATGTGTCTTAACTAATATAAGCCTGTTTTCAAGTTTTTGCAAGTGTTATTGATTAAAAAAGCATTTACTGGCACTAGAAAGCTTAGATTTAAATATCTAGTGTTGCGCCAGGATCAGACTACATGATATCAGCCCAAACGTTGCCCTGTCTTACAGGTGTCAGGTGTTTAGAAGGGAAATCAGCCTCCATACAACAATTTGTCTGTCATAATAGAAGGCAACACATTCTTGCTCTAGAAAAGGGGTGAAAACTCATTTAAGTTGATGGGTCACATACAGCCCAGTTTGATCTCAGGTGGGCCGGACCAGTATAACTATTGCATAATAATCTATAAGTAACAACACCTCTCAATGTTTCCCTTTCTTTTAGTGTAAATAAGTTCATTCTGAAAACATCGTCCATCTGCAGAGCAGATGATGAACAGCCTGAGATGTCTTAAGAAAAATAAGTGCAGTTTCCAACAGTATGTCTCAGTTTGTCAACACTGAGTCAGTCTACCACTCACTGTCATTGCATGTGCATTTTTCCATACATTTCCACTCCTGTGTAGTGATGCTGGCTTCACTACACCAAACTAAATTGGAAGTTATCCCCTACCTTACAAACCATTGACAGATCTTAAGTTCTGGTCGTGCCCTAGTAATATGGCTCCACTAATATTGTTTTAAGATAAATACAGATTATTTTGTACTGAAGCCATCTATCCGTCCATTTTCAACCACTTATCTGAAGCCGGGCTGTGGGGGCAGCAGGCTGAGCAAAGTACTCCAGACATCCCTCTCCAAGCAACACTTTCCAGCTCCTCTTGGAGGATCCTGAGGCGTACCCAGGCCAGATGAGATATATAATCCCTCCAGCGTGTTCGGGGTCACCCCCTTGGCCTCGCATCAGTTGGACGTGCCTGGAACACCTCCAATGGGAGGTGCCCAGGAAGCATCCTGATCAGATGCCCAAACTACCTCAACTGACCCCTTTCAATGTGAGAGGGGCCAGCAGTGGCTTTACCCAGAGCTGTCTCCGGATGTCCGAGCTCCTTACCCTATCTCTAAGACTGAGCCCAGCCACCATTCAGCAGACACTTATTTTGGCCGCTTGTGTCTTTGATCTCATTTTTTCGGTCACTACCCAGAGCTCGTGACCATAGATGAGGTCTGGGACGTAGATGGACCAGTAAATTGAAAGCTTGCCTTCTTGATCAGCTCTCTCCACGCTATGACGGTCCGGCACAGGGCCTGCATCTTCACAGATGCTGTACCAAATTGTCGATCCATGTCACGCTCCATTTTACCCTCACTTGTGAACAAGACCCCGAGATACTTGAACTCCTTTGCTTGGGGCAGTAACTCTCTGCCTGCAGTAGGCCACTCACTTGTGAACTTGCTCCTGAAACCTGAGACTTCTTAAGGCCAGTTCAGACCAAAGAGTCGCAATGAGACAAAACTAATTAAGAACGTTGCAGTGCTGTAAACTAGCCCGTTTGAGCTTGACTCATGTCGGCTGATGGTGTCGCCTGCGACTCAGCTTGTCAAGTCGCCAGCAGCTGGTTTTAGAACATAAGGCATCTCACCTGTTTAAATAGCCAATCGGCTTGATTGGGCAATTTAAAGTCACCAATTAACCTGCATGCCTTTGGATTGTGGGAGGAAGCCGGAGTACCAAAGAAAACCCACACTGACATGGGGAGAAGATGCAATTCTGCACAGCAGGGCTCCCCCACCCTGGCCTCAAATGCCCCACCCTGGGCTCAAATGCCCCACCCTGGGTTTGAACCAAAAACCCTCTTGCTGTGAGGCGACAATGCTAACCACTGCATCGCCGTGCCGCCACTCACAAATCATTGACATATTATTCAGCGCGTGTTATTCAAATTATTGTAGCATTAACTATGTTTCTCACTATCAATATCTTCATTCTTATTTTAAGCTACAAATTATATTCAGCTACAAAAAATAAGCCTGAAAACCTGGAGGTTAGAACGGAAGTACATAAAGTTGTTGCTATGGAGGCGATACACCGTCTTGTCTAGTCGCATTGGTGAAACTGGCAGCTTTTCAGAACATTGCAGACCGGCAAGCGGTCTTGACCTTCCTTGTCACAACCCGTGTGAACTTTCACATTCACAAGTGCATCTGTGTTAGGTGTGCAAAGTCATCCAGTGGGCTGGATTGGACCCTCTTGTGGGCCGGTTCTGTCCTACGAGCCATATGTCTGACACCCCTCTCTGGAAAGTCTGTCTCTTGCCCTTCCTGCCATGCAAACTGCAAGATATGATTGGTTAAGGTTTAACGTGTCGTTTGACTATTTAAGGCTCCATAATCATGTAACCAGACAAAGTGACAGTCTTGAAAGACTCAAATGTTGTGTAAACTGATCCTGGCATTGAAATACCTGTCAGATTAAATAGGGAGCGATAGCAGCTTTAAATCCTGAGATCTGAATTTCAGTGAGAAGTGTCAAGTTTCAAGGTTGCTTTTTTTGTCTGTTTGCAGCACATTCCACCTCCTCTGCCCAGCAAGACCCCTCCTCCACCTCCTCCTAAGACCACCAGGAAACAGGCCTCCATCGATTCAGGAATTGTACAGTGAACAAAGACGCTGACAGTAGGACCGAACAACACACTGACAACACAACAAAAACAACATCAACAGTAACCGCTCCCACCGAAAAAGCGGCTGATTTTACCCACACATTCCTCGCTCCCTGTCCCAGCTTGACAAGATGAATACCTCACTGCAGCCCGCCCCTTCTTATCATCTTTTTTATTTTTAAATTTCTTTTCCTATCTTGTTTTGCTTACAGTTTGACGATGATGCAGTCTGCAACAGGGAGCATGTTGCACAGATGAGTAGTCACTGAATTTATAGACGCCCGACGCCATGCCACTTCAAGACTTTATCAGGACCAACAGCTTTCCAATACTGACCCACTCTCAAGTATACGAGAGCACATTAAAGAATAATTCCTCTCTTTTATTCATATTCCCACTATGTACAGAGGTTTGTATATATGATTTTATTTTATTTCAGGTTTTTTTTTGTATGTGATTTGACTCTTTTTGTATTAACGTATCATTAGATTAAGTGGCATTTATATGAAACAAAAAAGGGCTTGTAGGTTTTGAATTGACAGGGACTTTACAGAGTTGGTATGTGAGAACCTATCATGGATTTTATTGGTAAAAATTTTGGAGTGCACATACAACTAATTCCTATCACATTGTCATATCTTGTTCCGACCTTGTCCTAGATTGCTGTAACCTTGGTTTTCAATAATATTGACTGTTCTCAATTCACTACTGACATGACTTCTGAATAAACTTTCAAATGTATGTATTTTTAAAAAAAATAAAATGTCTGCCTCATTATTTTTGTCTCCAGCAACAGAGGCTGAAAATAGATGTGAGTGTTTTCATATTTCTGAAATCCAAAACAAACCGGCAATCTGTACGTGTTTCCTCCCTTCTGCTGAACACTCAGTAACGAAGCTTTCCGTCTGTTTGATTGACAGCCGTCACAACAGCCCGCTTCATTATCAACACACAGGCAGTTTCATACCGGGACGTGTTACGCCACGGAATGACTTCTATATAGGCTAATGCAATCTCATTTACATAATGTGTCCGCTCACCAAGCGATCATTTCTCTTTTTCAAAGCTTAAAGTGCGGATCTGGAATGTGGCCCATATTTGAAATATATATTATAGCAGCGTAGATGAGCCAACAAACTGCAGGTGCCAGCTTTGTCCCGCTTCATGCATTTTTAAATTCAGCTTTTATAGAAACAGTTGAAGGTCACACTTAAATTTCTCCATTAAAAACTGTTTTTTTTTCCACTCTGCTGCAGCGTAATAACACGTCACGTGAATCATTTGTCATTGTTTTGTTTAATTTTGTCATTTGAAAATTATAGATTGGGTGTCATGGGACTTCCATCCAAGACACACAGGCTGACAAGTTTGTTCTCAGCTTTCTATGCTTGATGGGTTTAATGTATTTTGACTCCAAATTAATGATAGGAGTTTGAACCATTAAGGCAGTGCATAATTATCTGTTGTGCAGCAGCTTTAAATTGAATTAAACTTTAATTAGTTTAGTAATATGTGCATCACTTTGGGTGTCGGTGGAATAACTTGACTAATATAAAGCTAAATGACGGTGATCATTTTGGCATTTAAGGCATACGATTTTTCTGAAATATAGTCTAATTACATACCTTTCTGTGTATGTTGCAGTGATGTGTTTAAGGTACTTTAAACAATTAGCATGATTAGTGTTAATAATTAAAAGTGAATCCTGTGATTTTCACCATGTAGCTTTAGTGGTCATTTTCCTTTACTTATTAAAGGAATACTTCACCCCTCAAAGTACCATTATTATCAATTTCTCACCCAGTGAAGAAAACTTCATAAAACTTTGTTTTTCTAACGTGCACCCACGGTGAACGAAGAATCCAAAAATGTTTGAAGCAAAGGGGGTCCGTGTTTAACGACAGCAAACGCCATCCACATCAAAATATCAATTAACAAACTGTCACACAACTCGTGCAGTATAATCCAAGTCTTATTTATCTTATTTATCTTTCCAACAGGTAACTAAACTAAAAGAGAAATGTATCTATTCTCTATTCAGAGCCAAACTCCATTGACAAAAACAGTAATTTTACCTTGTTGAACACAGGAGCTGCTGGTCCACCGCTGCCTCGATCTGTTGGTTTGTTTGGGTTATTGTGTGACTTTGGTGTTTTGAAGGGTTAGTTTTGATTCACCAAAGTCACACATTAACACAAATATACTAACTGATCGAGGCAGTGGTAGACCAGCAGCTCCTGTGTTCAGCAAGATAAAATTACAGTTTTTGTCAATGGAGTCTGGGCTCAAAGAGAGCATAGATAAATTCCAGTTTTAGTTATGTTCCCACGTTGGAAAGGTCTCTATTTGGTAGGCACTGAGCACACGACTGGATAAATGGCACTTGAATTACACTTCGCAAATGGTGTGAGAGAAACATGGAACCTCTATGACTTCAATTCATCAAGAATTTTTTCAGTTTTCAGATTCTTCGTTCACCGGAGACGTGAGAAAAACCATTTTCTTCACGAATTCAACATAACGTGGGGTGAGTAATTGATATACAAATGATCATTTGGGGGGTGAAGTATTCCTTTAATAAAATTAAATACACATATTTAGGGTTTTTTTTTCAAACTGGTTTCCAGCTGTTATTTTCGCTCCAGTGGCTGAAAGCTGCTGTAAAATTGTGCTGTTGAACCCTCCATTTCCGAATCCTCATTTGCACATTTTGTAAATGTATTACAGGCCCCGTTATGTGTACCATAAAACCAGCTTGTGGGACCTTTTTGAAGTGTTTGCCCCAGGTGGCTCATATTCCTCTGCTCTCTTATTCTGCTGACACTTTGTGAGTGGGTGTCCGCCTGAGGAGAAATGCACAAACTGTAGCATCTGTTGTTTGAAGGGTTTTTTTTTTTTGTTTTTTTTTTCACGTCTCAAGAAAGTTGGGGTTTATAAAGCTCTCTCGTCCCAATTAGGAACACACTGAATGACATCTCTTCCCTTGGAGTTTTATTTGGGAAAAGCAGTCATAAGAGACCACTTGTAATACTGTAGCTCATGGGTGGTATTTTGTCAGACAATAAAATGTCTCATTAATATGTTGGTAATTCACCCACTTATCAAATGCAGAATTAAACACTGTGTCTTAATTGTTCATTAATAAACCAAATAAATAATTTGACGCGTGTATATAATTCCCAACAGAGCCAATCTTCTGAGAGGCTAGAGGTGGCAAAGCTTTGAAAAACCATTATTCAATAATACTCATCTGGAATCTATTCCATTTCCTGTCATGCTTCCTCCTCCAATGACTCGAGCTCCCACTTTTCCCATGTGTATACAGTAAAATCCATTAAATCCAGGCGAGGACCAATCATTGTTGTGTACATGTTACCACTGCTGATTACAAGGAACAGTATGTGCTCCATAGGGCCTTCATTTGACCGTGTACTATCTGTCGAGATGATAAATTGCTCTCAAAAAACAGAAAGAAATGGAGTAAGTAATATTCGATAAAAATGCAAGTTTTGCTATCATACCAGTCATTTTCTCTCATGGTTTCCCTCTTTTCTCGTTCCTCTCTTCCACTTTCACCCAAGGCTCTACTGCCTGACTCTCTGTAAGGACCATTACCCTTTGCTTCAGCACTGTACCGTACTCTTCTTACAATAACAAAAACATATGATCATTAAAGCTTTTCTTCACAGTGCTAATGCACGTTCGACCCACTACATGGTAACTTGAACATCAAACCTTTGGAATTTATGGTTGCAATTGATTCCATGTAAAAAGAAAAGGGAGTGGAAAAGGTGTCACATGAGAAAAATGAATGGCCATTAATGGCCACTAACTTAACAGCCACTCCTAATTGTCAATCAATAGCTGCAAGCCAAAGTAGGGAGCGCTAGAATGTCGACCACCGCACTGCTAAGCACTATGAAGACAGTTAACGAAGTTATATATTAGGGCTGTCAAGCCATTTAAAAAATGAATCAAATGAATTACATTCTCTGTGATTAATTAAGCTAAATTAATCACATACATCAACTTTTGCTATGAAAGTATTTTAAAATTTTTAATTGAAATGAATTTTGGCAGATGTGCTGTAGTACAGCTGTCCCCCCCGTCCTTCTGTTCCCCACCACTGAAACTGGTCTGCACTCCATTTTGCAAGAGAGTTGACAGTCACAGGTAGACTTACTCAGTTTGAGCACGTCAACTGGCTGCTAGCGCTAGCGTCAGAGGCTGTGCTATCATGGACCTCCGGGTTCACTGCAACATGCTTTGCGTTGAGGTGATATTTCAGTTCTGAAGTACTCCAATGATACGAATATTCCTTACTGCAGAAATTGCAGAGAACAACGCTCTTGTCAACAGTTTCATCTGGATGAGTAGCATCGTCTCGTCTGCGTCCATCTTGTTACAAAGCCACTGTGGCCTTCAGTGACGCACAAGGTCAAAGGGCACCATGTAACGCGATTAATCATCAAAATGAAGACGTTATTTTGACAGCATAAAACATCATTTGACATCATTATTTTAATTAGATAAAATTTAAGTAGGATTTTTTTCATCCCAACCTGTCACATATCACCACATGGTCATTGCCACTCACATCTACATATTACACGTTAGGTATCCTCCTGCGTTTGTTGTTGATGTCCCGGGACGGCATGTCAGTTTAAGCCTGTTAAATTTATCGTGTCTTTTCACAATATACGTCCATTCTCACAGGAAATGTAGTTTCTGCTTGTCTTTTTTAAAATAAACTTACATTTGTAGAACAACTCATATTTGCATTTATTTCCTTGCGATACACAAGCATGTGGTTAGGTTTAGGCCACAAAAGCATGTGGTGAGGTTGAGAAAAAACATGGTTTGGCTCTTTATTCATACAGGTGAAAGTGCAGGGTTTGTTGGACCCATTCACCGCCCCTGCCGCACCCCTTACGGGACTTTTCAGCTCCTTATATTACGTTGTTACTGGCCGTGTTTAAAACTGATGCCATCTAGTATCGTATCGTACTGCGGCAGCATGCATAATACAATTCTCTGAACACCTTGGTTGTCCTTTCCTGAGTCCTTCATGGTCTCACAATGTTTTCCATCAGGGTCAAAGAAAAGTACTTAGGAAAGGATTTTTTTTTTCTATTGAACAGCAGCCCAGGACCCTGAGACTGAAGCAGGTAAATAGAACTCAGCCATTTGTATTGTTTACGTCAAGTATTCACCATCTTTACTGTGACACACTCGCACTCATTACTGGTGCAGCCAATTGTTTTAAGGAGTCCCATAATTAGGTGAACGGAGAACACCTGTGTGTAATCAAAGTTGTGTCAAGTTTCTCAGGTTAAATAGTAAACACACCTGAATCTGGAGGCTGCTCAGTCAGTGTCTTGGCAAAAGCGACATCATGAATATAAAGTAAACAAATCTGCAACAAGATCACTGAAACGCGACATGGCACAGTGAGGTCAATCAAAAAATGGCACAGCTGTAAATCTGCCTTGAGCAGGCCTGTGGATGCTCTGACGGAGCTACAGGGTTGTATGGCTGAGGTGTGAGACGCTGTGCATACAAAAACTGTTGCCCCCGTGATTCAACAAGAGCAGCTTTATGGAGCTGTGGCAAAGACATGACACGCAGTGATGCCATGTGGTGGCAGCATCATGCTGTGAGGATGTTTGTGAAGATACAGGGAACATAAATGCAAAAAAATACATAGAACTCCTGGAGGGAAAAAAAACCTGCTGCAACCTGCGATAGAAGTGCGATTTGGAAGATTTATTTTCCAGCAAAATAATGACCCCAAATGTAAAGACAAAGCCACACAGGAGCGGCTTCGGCACAACAATACTAATGTCCTGAAGTTGCCAAGTCAGAGCCCAGACCTCCGGCCAATATATTTGCAGCAACAATAAACTTTATAGTAAACTGAACTGAGAGTTTTGCAAAGAATAACAGGAGAAAACTGCAGTGTCTAGATGTTCAAAGCTGACAGAGATCTATCTGCATAGACTAAAGGATGCTACTGCTGCCAAAAGGTACCTCTACTAAATATTGATTTGAGCTGGGTGAATCCTTATGCAATCAATCACTTATTTATATTTGTACTTAATTTAGATCAATTTTACAGATTTGTTTTCACTTGGGCATTAAAAAGTTTTAGGAAGATGAGTGCCAAACCTTTATTACATCCACAGTGATTTAAAGTTGTAAAAACAATAAAACTTGACGAAGTCCAAGGGGAGGGTCCAATCCTTTTTTTTTATAGTCACTGAAACCTGCTTATTGCATTGCAATGATAAGCACATTATCTCCAAACTGTGAGGTGGGAATAAAAAGTTCCATCAATGGCATAATTCACTTATCAAGAATACCCAGTGCACACTCAATATCTAGCCTTGCAATTGAAAAGGGATAAAGGGTGAAGCATTTCAGCAGTGGTAATATTACATAGTTAACTGGCAGCTATTTCAATAGGCTCTCAGTGATTTGTGCTCAGGCATTATGCTTCACCCTCTCTCTCCTCAAAGCATAGGGAAATGCATCGCTTAATTGAGAGGATTTCCAGAGGCTTTGTGGGGGGAAGCTGTGAGCAACTGTAGCTCCTTCTCTCCAGGAGAAATGTATTTACAGCGCACTCTATCCCCATCTCATTTGTCATTTCAGCCTGGAATAATGTGTATATTTTCCTTGCCTCTTGACACACTTTCATTTGCTGGGAGGCTGCAAATGTGCATGCTTCTCTGTAAATGTCTCCCTTCGCATAATGAAAGAGGACAATATTACCATAAATCAACAGCCTTGCATATATCCAATCACAGCTGTCTGTGGGATTTCCATGGCTTGTTTTTTTTTTCCAAATGGGGACTCGCTATAAGTGACGGACATGGTTCCTGGTTGCTATTACACTGTTAGTGTTGCAGACACTCATAGAATACATAGCTTCTCAGGAGTTAGCTGCGATACAGATTCATTTTTACTTTGCCTAGGGTTATTGTCTTGTTTGATTGCAAACAAGTAAATGCATAAACAACAATAACATAGGTTATCAGCCACTTTAGTAGGTACACCTTACTCGTACCAGGTTGGACCCCTTTTGCCTTTAGAACTGCCTTAATTCTTTGTGGCATAGATCCACCAAAGGGCTGGAAACGTTCCTCAGGCTTTGGTGTTTAAACCATGCTCAGTTGGTACTAAGGGGCCCAAAGTGTGCCAAGAAAATCTCCCCCACACCATAACACCACCACCACCAGCCTGAACCATTGATACAAGGCAGGATGGATCCATGATGCCAAATTCTGACCCTACCATCTGAATGTGGCAGCAGAAATCCAGACTCATTGTCCAGTTTTGGTGAGCCTTTGTTCAGCAAGATAATACACAAAAGAACACCACTTTTCAGATTTTTGAAGCCGAAATGCTAACTCCAGAAGTAACAAGCTAACGTTAGGCTATAAACGAGCTACACTACAGTTGCATGACTTAACGTCGCCACTACAACAAAGCTGTAAAGTCGTGTTCCGCATGATTCTGTAGTCTTATTTTACCACATATTAGCGATTGACTTTTTTTTAAGATAGGTAGAAGCTTCAAAATTCAAAAGTAGGGTAGTTATTGAGATATTTTATGCTGTAGAGCCAAACGTGAAACTCTTTGTGCTCACCACAGACCTTATTTTAGGTCTCTAAGCAAAAACCCATTCAAAACACCAACTGACTGAATGACGATGAAACCTGAAGTGCTTCTATGCAAAATAATTTCCACGTTCCTGAACTCATTCCTGCAGCTCTCTGTGGCACGCTACATCCCGTGAGTCAGACAAATGTGTGTTTGACATATGTGATTTATGTATGTCTGTAATTTCTAAGCATTTTCATCTCTTTACATTCCCCTCGTCTAACCTTTCCAATCCTTCACAGCTCCGGGAAAAAAAAAAAATGTTTTTCCCCACCAATTTCCAATTAATATTCTCTGCTGTAGAATGGTCAAGACCTTAGTGATCTTCTGTCTCCTCTGCTCAGGGCGATACGGAGCTGAGGGCACGGCTCCAAACAAACGCAGGTCTCCACGGTGGAGACTACGGGCGAACTCTGAACCTTACTCTGCTACCTCATTAGCCTGCACACACACCGGCATCTGTTCGATCATGAACCCTAATATGACCGCATGAAACCGGAAAATAACTGCTCTCATTGGGCCGTGTGGGATTAGACCGGCGATGACCGCAGTTCACCGGCTGCATGGCACCGTTCAGCTTTTATTCATTTGGAGAAGAAGCGCCTTTTTAATGGCAAAGAATAACCAAATGAACCTTTTTTCCAGGTGCGTTTTTTTCTTGTGCTCGAAGAAAAGAGATGAAATAAGAGGAAGGCGAGCGGCCAGGAAGGAGGGAGAGGAAACCGACAGTCAGAATGAGAGGGGTCATTGAGCACAACAGGGACACGGGGCCCCGCTCAGCTGGAGGGGACTCTGGCGAGGACGAAGCCACCTATCTTATGGTGACAAGCGGCAAATGGGGGCCCATTACCGCGCGGAATGCTAATGCCAAACTTCGGGCCCCGGGGACTGGCCCCGTTCCCCAAACACAAGGAGAGGAGACCTGCCAGGGTGCATGCATGACAGCTTCCATTCACACCCACAAGTGCAAGAGATAATAACCGTATAAATCACAAGAGACTCTTCTTTCTCACTCCTTCGCTACTCTCAATCTGTGTCTTGACTGCTTCTAACACTTGCTGTTCCTAATTGTCCCCTCGTCTATTTTTTCCTCCTTCCCCTCCTACTCTCATTCTTTATTGTCTCTTAACAAATCCCTCCACTCACGCGCCGGTTCCCTTCGATGTGCTCTCTTTCATTGTCAGATTCCTCGAGAAAAAAAAAAAAAGCCAAGGACAGCTGCTGAAAACCATTCATATTGATTAAACAATCTCTGCTCATCATATCCAAAAATAGTGCTGCCAACGTAGATTGAAATGCACAGAAATGGGCTGCGGTAATAATTAAGCAAACGACGCTAACGATGGCGAACGCGGATCATGTCGTCGCACGTTGTACCGAAGCTAACGGCACAAAATAGATTGTGTAAACGCCAATCAGGGGTGAAAAATGATTTAATTAAAAGTCTCTTTCTAGAGTCCTTTTGATCAATACATTCCCCTTTATGGAGGTTTCTCACAGGAGGAAAAGGAATTTAATTTTTAAAATAACTATTCAAAATGTGGATTTTTTTTTTTTTTCTTTTCGTTGTGTTCGAGAAAAGGAATAAAAAAAGTCAAGGGGAAAGATGAAGAGAAGAGACTGCAGAAAGGCAGACTTGT
Organism: Chaetodon striatus; assembly: GCA_029783705.1. Taxonomy (NCBI): domain Eukaryota; kingdom Metazoa; phylum Chordata; class Actinopteri; order Chaetodontiformes; family Chaetodontidae; genus Chaetodon; species Chaetodon striatus. The sequence continues at coordinate 9,002,926 of JAPZEB010000014.1, read as the reverse complement.
CTCTCCGTTCCCTCAGGCCTGTGGTGTGGGCACTGACTCTATTTGACATCAAGTTGCAGCGCTGAGAAAGACAGAGTGAGGCAGAGACAGAAACACAGAGAGGGAGACATCAGAGCTCTTGTGCCTTCAGGGGTTGTGTAAATGTGAGTCATGCCATGATGGGGCGACTTGTTCAGGGTAACATCACCCTTATAACTTTCATTTCGTTTGGGGAGTTCAGACAGTTTCGACTTCCTTGCTCCTACTCTTTCTCTGAGTGGCAAAAGAACTGAGATAAAAATACAAAAGTGGCAAACTGAGATTAGATATTAAAGGGGAACAAGGTGATGTCTCGCTGTGTCTGACCACAAAGTTCATGTGCCTCGGAAAAACATATGAAAGAGCCGAGACGAAGCAACAATTGTACAGTGCAGTGTATACTGTAAGTAAACTGCAAACAGCACAAATATAATCGCCAAACCACGACAGCAGAGCGGAAACAGACAATTTCTTTATTTGAATAAGCAATAAATAATTTAAATCAGTAATCAAGGAAACATTTTTAGTCCAGCTTTTAAAACGTGACAATTAATTTTGCTCTCCTTACCCATTAACTCGTCACAAATGGTTTAAATTTAAGAGGTCTTGCCTTTTAGCGTGACACTACACTGACTCTGAGCTTTAGCGCCGCATTTCAGAGTGCTATCTATTTTGAGGTGGTGAAATTTAAATATTTTGTGTTGTAAATATCTTGCCTTTGATTTGATTTTCCGCTGGCTTTGCTGACAGACAGACAGCTAGCTGTTTCAACATGTCGGAAAACCTGTGGTCTCTATTGGTTCCTTTGCCGCTCTGCAGCACTCAGTTCAGTTGGAAGCTAGCTAACGTCACCGCTCATTTGGTGATTACAACTGGTAATGCTGTCCCGGTTGTGGGACATGTTCTTGCGGAAGCATGGAGGCCACCTTCCAGTCTCCCTTCAGGTCGCTCTGGTGAGTAAGCAGCTTCATTTTGAGCCACACAACCCTTTTAGCATTCTTAGCTATGTTAACACCTATGTTAGCACCACTAATTGTACTAACACTGCTAACAGAGCTAACAGTAATAACGTAGTTAACCATGCTAAAAGGGTTTTGCTCAAACTTGAGCCGCTCATCCACCGGAGCGACCTGGGGATTGTTTGCACAGCTAACCTGTGAACTTACTAGTGGTAATCACCAAGTGAGTGGTGTTGTGAGCTAGCTAGCTCCCACCAGAGATGGGTGGTACACAGTGTGGTAAACTGAAGAGTTGTCTATAGACCAATATAGCGTACTTGCAGCCAGGGAATGACTGTATACTGCAACACTTTCTACCATGAAAAATCACCAATAAAAACAACACTGATAACTAGGATTACCCTGACGTTAGCATGTAGCTACATGTAGCAGTGTAGGCGATGAAATGGAAATACTTGGAATAGCATGCCTTGAGCAGATGACTACATAAAGAAATCCATCACAAGCTGATGTTAGCTTGTCACAAAGTAGAAAAACTACTTTTACCTCATAATTTGAAACTCTGGCCATATGTCATATGAACATCTGACACTGTAACACTGACAGAAAATAAGGAAAAGTAAAGTAGGTCCCCTTTAAGGGTCCCTTTTTACTTGCTCAAGGTCAATTCAAAACCCAGTGACCAAAAAGGATTGTTCTACCACAAGAAACAAACCTACGTTAGCCTCTGCACATCATCTGTATCTGCTGATTGTTTCCTTAATCTGGGCAATGCTTCTGCAGCAGTTGATCGCACCACCAAGAAAAGTTGGTCCCTGCCTGCGTCATGTTGTCACAGCGGGCCAACATGACTGTTACCATCTCAAGAAAATCTCTGCAAGGTGATTTTCACACTGTTTCCGAAATAAATGGAAACCAATAGTTGCCTGGCGGGTATGAAATCAGTCTGAAAGCTCGGTGTGCTTTGAGAGACTGTTGGCAAAAACGTAGCATGCATAATTAGCAGTTAATGGGCTAAGACATGCAAAAGCTTCAGCATGGCCCTTTAATTAGTTTTTGGCCATGTGATTCATTTCGGTTTTGTGCCATTAATCATGCTGTTGAGCCATTTCACAGTGAAAAGGGAAAAGAATAAAACATGACTCTTCTCCTACAGTGTTCTGAAACACCCACTTCCAACATATAAAGCCTTCCCCGCGCCCTAACCCCATAATGCTTCTGACTGCAACAGTGAAAAGTGAGGCCAATATGAGACTAGCCACAAACCACTAGGGAGAGATGGGAGTAAAACCTTTGGGTAATGCACTCCACACAATGGCCGTATTTACTGAGGCACCTGAAAGAGAGCTGCAAAACAGCACATTACTGTGTAGGAGGACTGTGTAGGATTTCAGACCAATCACGCGGTATCCTTCACGCGGCTGACAATAAACACGCAGGAGGGAGAGTGGAGAGTGACAATTGCAGGGTGTGCATGTATGCAGGTTTGTATGGATGACATGGATTCTGCTTTTTTATAGAGATCAAACATTGTGTGAGGATCTGTGTGTGCTGTATGTGAACATGTGTGTGACACATCCTGCATCTTCCTGAGTATCTTCCTATATATACCTGCTGCACTGCTACATACACTAAATAAAAAACAGTAAACGTACACTAAAAAATAAACATCACAGTAAAGGAAAATTGTGAATAATAATAAAGGATGTTTTACTTCAAGGAATACTTGATGAATAGAAAGCAAGAGATTTAAATATGAAAGGGTTTTTTAGCAAAGTCGGCAGTATTGAATGTTGGCACTGTACGTCTAGCACACATGTTACATTTGTATGTTTTATACATTTAGGTTACATGTGTATGACTGTTTCATCAGGAGGAGGAGGGGACAGAGGATGGTGTGAGACTGAACAGAGATGGCTGCCCAGCAACAGAGCACTGTCCAAGACCAGTGACATTTCCAGTTATGTTTGTGGTGACCGAACTGGGTATTTTACAGCTCAGAGTGGTCAGGACATTTCCGCCCACGTTTTTAGGGATGAAGCCGGGTATTTTTTTAATGAGAGGTTGGGACGTGTCTAGCTGGTTTTGTAGCCACCAAAGACGGTGAGAGGACATGAAATTTGTAGACGTGTTTGTAGCAACCAGAGTGGATATTTGTAAATGAGAGGTTGTGGCATTTCCAGCTTTGTCTGTGGTAGAGGTCTGGACATTCATAGATGTGTTTGTAGCAACTTAACTGGGTATTTTTTAATGAGAGATAAAGATAATTCGAGCAATGTTTTCAGCGACAAACACAGGTAATGTCCAATGAGAGATCAGGACATTTCCTTGTAGCAACCAAAGAAAGTGTTTGTTAATGCGATGGTGTGACATGTCCAGATGCATTTGTAGCAACCAACCCAGGTATCTTTTAACAAAAAAATTTCCAGATGTTTTGCTGCGACAAAACCGGGTATTTTTCAATGAGAAGCAGGGACATTTCCAGCTGTGTTTGTAGCAACAAAAACAGGTATTTTTTTAACAAGAGATCATGACATTTCCAGTCAAGTTTGTTACAATCAAACCGGGTATTTTTAAATGAGAGTTTGTGACATGTCTAGCTGTTTTTGTAGCGACCAAAGAAGGCCTTTTTCAATGCGGTAAAAAAAAAAATGAATCCAAATGTGTTTGTAGTGACCAAGCTAGGTATTTTTTGTTTATAAAGGTTTGGAACATTTCTAGACGTGTTCATAAAATATACACTAAGTATTTTTTAATGAGTGGTCAGGATAATTCCAGCAATGTTTGCAGAAACAAAAGTGGGTATTTTTTGATTGGAGGTCAGGACATTTCCAGCTGTGTTTTAAGGGCACAAACTGGATATTTTTTAATGAGAGGTTGGGACATGTTGAGCTGTTTTTGTAGCAACCAAAGACGATATTTTTTATTGAGAGGTCATGAAATTTCCAGATGTGTTTATAGTGATCAAACTGGGTATTTTTTTTTACAAGAGGTCGGAACATTTTTTTGATGTGTTTGTACAGCTTAACCAGGTATTTTTAATGTTTTCGAGATAATTCCAGCAATGTTTGCAGCGACAAAAGCAGGGTTTTTTTTTAACAAGTGGTTGAAACATTTCCAACTGTGTGCGAATTTGTTAATGAGAGGTCATGGCATTTCCAGCTGTGTTTGTAGCGACTTAACTGTTTTTTTTTGTTTTTTTTTTAAAGAGATCCAGACATTTCTGGACATGTTTGTACTGACTTAATCGAGTATTCTCAAAGAGATGTTGGGATAACTGCAGCGACAGAAGCAGGTATTTTTTAATGAGAAGTCAAGAAGTTTCCAGACATGTTTGTAGTGACCAAACCAGGTGTCTGTTATTGAGAGGTTGTGTCATTGCCAGCTGTGTTTGTAGGGACCAAACTGGGAATTTTAATGAAATGTTGGAATAATTGACAAAAGTGGGTGTTTTTTAACAAGAGGTCAGGACATTTCCAGATGAGTTTGTAATGACCAAACACGGTATTTTAAAATGAGAGATTGAGACATATCTAGCTGTTTTTGTAGCGGCCAAATCAGGTGTTTGTTAATGAGAGGTTGTGTAAAAAAACATTTTATTAACCCTAAGTGATTTACTGAGTGATTTTTGTGCCGAAACCTAACCACATGTTAACCATCGTGTTGTCACACAATAAAATTGAAAACTGAAATGTGACGTTCTAATGCTACATGTGAAACACAGAAATAAAAACATATCTGTGGTTTACTGAAACGTAAAATGCCAACATAAATTCTGGCGATTGGGTTTGGATTTTTATAAAATGTGATACAAGAGAAGTTTAAATGTAAGCCTGAAATACATTTTCTAAACTTGTTCACTTTTTCTGATCCACACTTTCACTTTTTTTTTGGTCATCCAACACAAAGTGAAATGAAACAGAACAATGCAATGCATTTTAAAGCGAGCTACCTCGCCCCCCCCGTACGCGTACGAGTGTGTGTCCATTTATTTGTCCGCATGCCTGTACACCTGCCCGCCCCTTCTGGTTCGTCGGCCATTGTTGTACTGTGGTCCATGTGGCCCCACACAGTAAGAAACGGAGTGGTTGGCGTTACAAATCCCATCGGCATTCCTCAGCGAAAGGGATTGAGTGCCCACCTTCTGACCGTGCATTCCAAAAAGCAGCAGGGTGCCCTCTTTGATATCTGCCCAAAGAACAAAACACAGCTCCGTAGCCTATAAGGTGGCATTTTCTATCAAAGCAAAAGGCCATAATCCAGACTTATACTCTAAATCCTATGTACACTGACATAATGCCCCCTAAGCTGCCTAATTCCTTCTAGAGCCCTCAATGTTTTCTCCACTGTCTCTCTTTTTTCTGTCTGTCTTGCTGTTTTTCTCTCTCGCACTCGCACAGTGTATCTCTCCTTCATGTCTCGTCTCCATCGCCTTTCACATGCCTGTCAGTTCACCCACTTCACAGTATTGTTATTGCCTTCTCTG
>JAPZEB010000014.1:8974103-8985808 GCA_029783705.1 Chaetodon striatus | reverse complement strand
CACGGACCATTTAGAGTCACAAATTAACCTGCATGTCTTTGGGCTGTGGGAGGAAGCCGGAGTACCCAGAGAAACCCACGTGGAAACAGGGAGAACATGCAAACTCCACACAAAGGGGCTCCCCCACCCCAAAGTTTTAACCAGAAACCTTCCTGCTGTGAGGCGACAATGCTAACCACTGCATGTCTTTGGACTGTGGGTGGAAGCCAGAGTACCCAGAGAAAACCCACGCTGACACCGGGAGAACATGCAAACTCAACACAGAAGGGCTCCCCCACCCTGGGTACTTAATATATAACACTATATGAAATTTTCAATGCTGGACTTGTAGTTGTAAAAGCAAATATTTTTGAATTTTTGTACTGATACTTTTACTTAACTACAGTATATAAAACTTGTTCCACTACTTTTTCACAGTAGCTGTTGCTGAGTTTGAAATGAAAACAAAAAACTAGAAAAAAAAGTTTTCAGAAACAGCACTGCAAATGTAAAACAGAACATGTTAAGGATTCCCCTTCTGTTTCCATAGAGCTAGGCTAGTACTACATACAATAAAAACCCATTAAAGACACCAGTTACTGAACGACTGTGAGCATACATCATAACACACAGCACACTGTACATATGATATAATGTGCAGCTCCACAACTCCTACTCCCAGTCACTTTTCTTAAAGCCATAAGTACCACATATATCTTCTAAAATAATCAACCATATGTTTCTGTAATTACACCATAAGAGGAGCGCCTCAGTAATCTCCAGATTTGGGATCATAAATCCTCTGGTGACTATGACCTTGTGGGCGAGCCGCATTCAACATGTGGAGAGAATAAAGCTATTTTCGGCGGATTCTCAATCAAATAAACAAATCTGGAAGGCTGAAGAATGAGGTGGTTGACTCACAGGAAGCCTGTGTGTTGTGGAGGAAGCTGGGCTTGGCAACCCTGGTGTGAGGGCGCCCTCTCCTGACCAATAGTTGAATAGATTTTTATTCTAATTTACCATATGGTCAGACAGGGGAAAATTTTAAAAATACATTCCTTCTGTAACTTAGAAACTTTTCTGCACCTTTTCTAAAAACAAAAAGATATAAAATATGCAGCATAATTTCTGTGATACTTTGTGTCACCTTGTAAGGACGCAATATTTAAATTTTAATCTCACAGTGTAAAAACTCTACACACCAGAGAACAAGCAGGTATTGAGCTAGTAGGTGACTCAACGATACCTCAGCAGGACACACGCCGACATGGATAGTCTGACTAACCAACAGGAACACCTGTTGCCTGGCAGTAGCCAATAAGGAGTCATGTTCAGGTTTGGTGGATGGTGTCAGGGGAAAAACTCACTCTGGGAGTGTTTGTGTATTTTGGAAATCACTGACCTGTATTTGCCAGTCCTGACTTGTACGCCTTTCATGCCACAGTGTTGGGCCCCACCCACGTCATTAACCAGATCGTCCCCGATCATCAGAGCCTGCGGGAGAGGAGGGAGAGGAGAAAGACAGAGAGAACATTATAATTTAGCACAGGGTTTTATAGCTGCTCTGGTGCAGATGGATATACTGCTGGTTAATAACATGCTAACATTAGTCGTTAATGTGTCGGCGTACGTAAGGGCAGTGGTTCCCAGCATTTTTTCTAAAAGGACTCTTTTTCTATCATTAAGTGCTCTGACGACCCGTGACTTAGTGACATATTTTATATGTATTCAATATATAACAATAACAGTACAGAACAACTAATCAACTGTACAATGAACCAAAATATTCAATGCAGTACGTGCAGGAAGTTTGTGTAAAACGAGTGATTTGGATGCATTAACTCCTGTGATTACTACATCAGAGACTAATTTTCCTGATGCTTTTATCAACTTTATACACAATTCTGTGTATTATGCACATTGTATTTTTTATTTTTGATAATCAGACATATTTAATGTGTTTCTTTTTTGACAAATTCAGTGTTTTCTTCTCCCTGACGCTTGGCCGTTATGAGGCAGGGCTTCACTGTGCCCTTATAGTGTAAGATTTAAGTTTATATCTTAAATAATAGTCTAAACTTTACTTCACAGAAGTCAACTAAATGCTGACACATACTCAACTCAACTTTATTTATATAGCAGATTTCATACGAACATGCAGCGCAAAGTGCTGCACATGACAACATTGGACGGACACAGACACAAAACAATAAAATATTAAAAAAGCAAACCAACCAAAACAGAACAAACTAACAAAAAAAGATGATGAAAACTTCATAGAATAAAAAGAGTAAATAAATAAATAAATAAAATTGAATAAAAATGAACAGGACAGATAAAAGAAAGTAAAAACCAATGGTTAAAACTGAAAAATCAAGACTGTAATGTTTCTCCACATTAAAGGTAGGTCTTTAATTTACGTTTAAAAATACAGAGAGAGCGTTAGCCATTCAAATATCCAGAGGTGGTGAATTCCACAGTTTAGGGGCGTACAAACAGAGAGCGTTCTCACCAGTACTTTAATGGGACACATGAGGAACACTTAAAGTAAAGCAGTGGAGGACCTTAGTGATCTGCCTGGAACATAAAATGATAGGAAAAAAAATCGATTCTAAAAGATACAGGCAGCCAGTGCAGTGACTTCAGCACTGGGGTCATGTGATTCATTTCCCTTGTTTTAGTCAGCACTGGCTGCAGCGTTCAGGACTAGCTGTAGTTTTCTCATTGACTTTTTGGGTAGTCCGGAGAAAAGGGAATTGCAGTAGTCCAAACGGCTTGTTATAAAAGCATGAGTGAGTCTTTCTGGGTTAAGATAGGTCACCATATTGTACTATATTGTTTTGTCAAATGTTTGAGCCTGGGGGCCTTGAATGATGTCATAGAGGAGTCAATATGTGTCTAAATGACACTTTTATTTAAAATACACTGTTAAAACAAACCTATAGACTCTCCTCAATAAATATCAGAAAACAGTTTGCACTCAGTTTGTTTGAGTAGATTTCATTTCATATCTAAAGTAAAGAGTACCTAAATTTAAAAGCTGTGACGCACTGAAACTTGTCAGGTAAAGAACATCTAATTTTTTTCAGTACATTACACAACTGATAACTCATAAAAAGTGAATGTTATTAACTCTTGGCTACATCCATTCAGCTGAGGGGCGACAGCGCTAACCACTGTAGCACCTTGCCACTCAGCGACTATATAGATCATGTCAGTTTTTTAACTGACCAATTGACCACACGTAGCTCAACTAATTAGTTTGTGTCTTCTGAGCAACAGCGGCCGAAGACAAGTATGTGTTGTTGGAATGCAGCTCAACACAAATAAAACTGACTTCAGCGTTTCTGCGTGGGCGTTGACTCATGTACATGATGCAGTGCAGAGATAATTTATTTATTAGATTTATAAGATTTTTTTATGCTCCAGTTGTTACTCCTCACAAATAGGTAGAGTAGGTATAATTTACCCATTATTCATTATTTTATTTGCTGACTAATATACTTAATTGAAATTTAAATTATACGCATGTGTTTTATTTACCAGTCTCCCAAATCATTTTTTACAGTGCATGAATGTTTATCATTTCTAACAAGATGTTATCATAAAATGTTAGAAACCTGTGCTAAATGCTAACTGAGAAACACAGTATGTTACCTTTTCTGGAGTATTTCCATGCACATGGGAGCAAAAAGGTTGTGAGCTCCTCCATTTTGTAGGATGTTTTAATGGAGTGTTTTTATTATTTCCCCAGTAAAGTAAACTAAACTATGACAAAGTACCAGTAGGGAACATACAGGGGCTTATAAGGTCCTCGACTGGCTCATAGGCTTAGTTAACTTAAGTTTATTACCAATAGAGAACCTCTAAATAACCACATAACCATACCATGGATTAATAATTGTATTTATGTCAGCAGTGTTATAAAGCACCTTAACCCAAGCCAAAGAACCCAAGCTAAAATACCTTCAATTTTATGTCATTTGGACAACAATATATGTCCATGTTGTTAATTCTACTGTGTTACTCCACAAAGAAATGGAACATTGTTGAGTAAATGTTCTGTTGGCCAAATATTTAATCCAGAGTATTGAAAACGGTATTTATTTGGAATTGTTGGGGATCCTTGATTTGCAATTAACGTCAAATTCATACCCTGCCTGTGTTATGTAACATAACAATTGTGACATTAGACAATATTTGCCTAATATTCACTCCTGGCAGGAGTGAACAATAGTCATCCTAAACATTTGTTGCATTATGTTTTCTCTACAGGATGATTTTTCCTTGGCGACTCGTGTTTTTTCCTAAATGATCTATGGATTTTTTGGCGTTTTATCATCTCAAGTGGCTTGAAAAATAAAGCATATAGTTGCAGTTAAAGGGAAAAATTATGTACCTGGGGGAGCCTGGCTACACCCCTGAATATAATCATCTAATGATGATATATATATTAAATATAGCTACCCTGCAGTGTATAAAATATATGAGGCCCACCTTACTGGAAAATTATAATTGTAACCTATTGTAAGTGATTCTGTAATGGTCCATTCGGCATGAATACCTTTACTTTAAGTACTTTACATATATCCAATGCTTATACTTCCACACAGTGGTATTGCTGTTTTTACCGAAGTGAAAATCTGAATCCTTCCTCCACCACTGATATCAAGGTGCAGCTCAAAGCCTGCATGCAAAGCAAACAGCACAGTATCTACTCGCTTTCCAAGTTCGATTCAGGGCTCTCAGTTCTCGGAAATGTAACGCTCTAGTGCCCCGTGCCTGAAGGGCACATTTACCCAGCCCACATGAATATCAGTCAGGCCACCATGTCTCTGCTCTACCTGCTCCAGGGCCCCTGGCTCCAGGGCTGAAGGCCCAGGCCCAGCGGAATACCTCTGCGTAAGGGTGGCCCCGGTCCCCACACATGCCTAGTGGGCTAAACCCATAATGATGGGTTTCAGCCTCAAAGGGTCATCCCTCCAAAGGCGAGGCTGGCTCATAATTGAAGGAGCCGGTGTCTCAGAACTGGATTACTTCAATCCTCTTTCTCTTTACGGGAGAAGATACAGCAGCAAGTCATCCGATGCCAACTATGCAGAGCAGGGATGAGTATTGCCTCCATCTCGGGGAGTCTGAGAGAAAACAAATCTGTCACAGAGAACTATAAGTAAACAAACACACAAATAGTGCTTTCGCTCTGCTTAGGTTAAGGTATATTTTCAATCCAGGATGACACAGTTTAGATATCACAACTGGAAAGACATGAAGAGGAGTTGTCTGCAGCTTGGGACCCGCAGGCTTGTTCACATTAGCCAGTGAGTGACATGAGCTGGAGTGATGAATCACCGCTGGATAACGTTGCACTCAGCAAAGTGAGAAACTTAACTCCCATTAGCTGTTGAGCGAGATCTCCTCAACTGATAAATAAGCAACTAAAACAAGACTTGGAACCCTCCTTTGCTCCAAAACCTGCTTTTAAATATGCACTGTGCAGGCTTTTTGCCATGCCGTGTGCTGCTGACTTATATCTGATGATGTAGAGTAACTTAAAGATGAGCTTTGTGGGTTTGTAAAGCATTCAGGATTTCAAATAAAAAGATGTGTCCAGAGCCTAATAATTCTCCACAGCCCATATAACACTGCCTTACAGACAAATCTGAGCGGTAATATGAAAAGGGAGCCTGTGCGTCTGACCCCGGTGGAGAACATGATATCTTGGCCATAGGGGGGCTGATTACAGTCTGGGCCTACCCTGAAATTTCACATCTGTTTGTAGCAGTCAGTGGGCATTATAGGGATAATTTCTTATATTACAGCTCAATCTCTTGAGGAAGTTAAATATTTTAGAGAACAATATGATGACAGCTTCTGGGGAAGCCACAATACAGCTCTAAGGAAGGGGAGGGGGGACATCTCTCTTCGCTGCACTTTAAAAGGATTGTGTGTGCACATGATAGCTGAGGAGAATGTCTATCAATTGGCATGACCTGATTCGGTTTCATCATTCCCCATCCGAGGCCCATAAAAAGCCTAACGTATGGGCCGGTAACGGCATGGGATCCCCGCTCCGGACAAGCAGCCATATGGATTATTTTATACAGAACAAGAGCCATTTTAGCGCAAACTGCTCAGTTGTTGAGAGCGTGTGAAAATATGAGATCACCTCTCACTGCAGCACTCGTCATACTCTACATTCAGCTTTGTTCTTTTTTTATTTTATTCCTGTTTTATTTAAGATTCAGATTTGGGTTTTATATTTCTGTTACTCAGCATGAAATGTCCAATAACATTAGTTAAATCAGCACGTTTAACACCATGCAATTTGTTGTTTTCGCCATGCATATAATTTGCTTTTATCATGTCAACTGCATACGCTTCCCTCCACTCCAGCAGTGGAAACAAGCTTATTCGGATACCAAGACCTAGAATTATTGGTGAGCACAGGAAGGGCAGCCACTTCAGAGCCCGTAAGGCTTGCCAGCGGAGGAACCTGCTGAAAGAGTCAAAGAGATACAAGGATTAACGGACTAGAACGAGTCCCAGTAAATCCACAGCCAGGGCCTGTCTTCACATCGCTCCGTCTGGAAAACCTATCCCCAAAACAATGTAACTTATCCCCCCGCTCACTCTATTGCTGGAATATATTTTGACAAAGTCTTTGTTCTCACATTAGGGAACTGTAGGCAGATCATCCGTTATCCGTGACCTTTGTCATAACAAACCATGGCAGTGGTTTTACACACTGCTGAGAAGTCAGAAAGGAGAGTTCACGTCGACCAGGCTGCTGTTTCAGACATGTCATGTGTGATTCAGACTAAAGAAACTAAAGGAAATGCTTGTTCCAAATTCTTTCTCACATTATTATTTTTCCAACTATATTCTCTTATAATCTCAATGCAGTGAACGTCTTACTCATAAGCTCCTCAATAAATCAGCAGCCATTCATCACCTACATGAAATTCCAAACCGTGACCTTATGAGAACAATATCCAGGGTTCATGGAACATCAATTTCTATGTGCAGTGCAGCAGAACAAATATCTGAGTAACAGCCAATATGTAATCATTTTAGCTCGGTTCAGGGACCACTTTAAGACTTGCGTATGATAATGGTGCATTTGACCTGCCTGCACACACTAAAACTCGCCATGCTGCCGTGTGTGAATAAGTTAGAGTTAAAAAAAAAAAAGAAGCTTTTTTTTTTAAAGGCAATTTAAGTAAACAGGGTTTCTGGGGGGAAAATAGCATGTTTTGTGCTGCTGACGCCTTGCAGTGATACCACCCGGCTAGTAACACCTGCGTGCTGTCATTACCTGCCCCTCACAGACAGGAAGTGGTGACAGATGACAGAGGAAGTCGCTTCCCAGAGGGAATCCATTTTACCCCTCGCAGCCTGGACTTTTGGTGGCAAGACGGAAGTGAGGAGATCATTCTGTACTCAGGGGATCCTCAAAATAGCTACCTCCGTGCCACTTGTCAGTCATTGGAAGCTATCTCTCAGTGTGAGCGTTACATAGGATGAAGTTCCTGTTGTTTAAAGACGCAGCCCACCTGGAGCACTTTTTTTTACTTGATGCACGTCATTCAGAAATGGTGGTGTGTTCTGCTGCAGAAGCAAACAAGAATTGATCTTGTGTGTTTCACCTGCTCCCATGATGCATTATTTAGCTTCAGCACTGTGTGATGCTGGTGCATCTGCCCTTAGGAATTCATGACTGCTCCCCCCCCCCCCAGAACAACACTCCCCCGGCTCCTAATGAGACCCCCTACCTCCTGCCTCTATTATGAGGGATGCATACCAATAGAGAGACAGGACAGGGGAGACAGACTGAGCCTCGGAGACCTCTGGAGCCCTCCCTGGCCTAAACCATCAAACGCGCCCCTCACAGAGAGTCAAATAATGGGCCTGATCAACATTTAACCAAGTTTTCCCCATGTAAGCCGCAGATGATCTATGGCTGAAGGCTCTAAATGATAGGCTTTGAAAAGGGACAGGCATGCCCCCTTCCAAATGCTCCTTTTGTGTTTGCCACTAATCCCAGCCTGCACTTCAAGGCCCGCGCTCACTTCTGAGGCAGCTGCTATCATCTTAAAGAGGATGGAAAGAAAGGCAGCACTTTTAAACTGCTTTAATCAAGAAGATGTAATACCATGATAAGGTGATCACCCCCTTAAGCATGTAATTATACCACAATCAGCTATTAATATTATTAACACTCACACTCATTCTTTTATTGCCTGGAGTAATTAAAGGAACAGTCCACCATGAAATCCAAAAATTCACATTTTCCCTCTCACTTGTAATGCTATTTGTCAGTCTAGATTGTTTTGGTGTGAGATAATGAGTGTTGGTGATATTGGGTGCAGAGATATCTGCCTTCTCTTGAGTATTATGGGACTAGATGGCACTTGGTTTGTGGTGCTCAAAGCTTTGGGAAAAAAAAGCATTTGAAAGATGCCACAGCAATGTCTCTTTCCAGACATCATGACCAGGTTTCTCAAGGTAATCCACAGACCTTGTTGTGAGCAGTTTCATGTAGACACTATCCTCTTTTGACTGAACTACACCCACCCATCATATCACAGTGCAGAGGAAAGCGTGCATCTTTTCATGGATGAGAGGCTGGTGCTTGTGACAGGGCAAGATGTAAAAGTTTTGGGGTCCTCCCAACACGTTTTCATCCCAGTTTGTCCAATACTAACACTTTGTCAATGGACTTATATGTCTAAATACGACACACTATGTACCTCCTGCGTCTGTTTTGAACAGTCAGCGTATCAATTTACGCTTGTTACATGCATCGTGTCTTTTCAAATACACTTTCGTCTTCACAGGAAATGAACACTTTCTGCTTGTTACATGCATAAAGCGTTTTTAAAAATATACTCACAACATTCTTAATCCTTGCCTTGTTGACTTTTTATCTGCTGTTATTTTCTCTATCTCTGCCTGTAAGGTGACCTTGAGTGTTGTGATAGGCGCCTATAAATAAAATGTATCATTATTCCTATCAATATTATTAAATATTTCATTTCTAGGTTTATTTCCGCAGGTCCAGGCAACAAAAGTATGTGGCTAGGTTTAGGAAAAAACATCAAAGTTTGGCTTAAAACTCACACAGGAAAGAAACCGCAACCTCCCGGTTTGTTTGACCCTCCCACCATCACCCTTGCTCCCCCTATACAGACTTTCTCGCTCTTTATTTACAGAAGTTGCCAGAAGTTACATTACAAACTGCCGCTGCCCGTTGCGTATCATACCATGCATCTGTGCGTCCGCGCCTGATGTCAACATCAAGTGACAAAGTGGCGGTATTTGACAAGTTGGGTTGTTACGCCCTGCCTCTAAAATTGTCCCACCTGGTGTGTATCATGAGTTGGAGTGAGAACAGGCAGGTCATCCTCTGGAGAGCTGGAACATGAGCTAGCTAAGAGGTGCTAGGTGAGCTAGCAGTAGATTCACGCTCCCTTCTGTACAGTGATAGGAAGTGTAGTTTGCTGGAGAGAAAATAGGTCCTACATGAAACTGCTTACAACAAGGTCTGTGGATTCTTTTGAGTAACCAGGTCATGATTTCGCACCACAAGCCGAGTGACATCTAGTTGCATTATATTAGAGAGAAGGCAGACATCTCTACAGTCGATATCTTTAAGACTCTGCATCTCACACCAAAACAATCTAGACTGATTGATAGTAATACAGGTAAGAGGGAAAATGTGCATTTTTCATTTTGAGGTGAACTGTCCCTTTAATATGTTGGAATTTCTAAACAGATTTCTACTTTTTTTAAAAGCCCTATTTTATTGAGTTTGCCGAGGTCCCAACAGATAATTTTTATCATCCTCATAAGACTTAATAGCCTTATCCCTCCAAGCCTTCTGTAAGACACAGTTATAGTAGAAGGTAAAATAAAACTGAGTTACAGTGGATAATACAGAAGCCTAGGAGGGCCATTAAAGTTAATATAAATACAGGTTTGAACATAGCAAAACAAATACAACAAAAAAGACTGAACTTAATAAATAGAACCAGAGTTTTGGGCTGTGTCGTCTGTTCCACTTTATGTAATGCTTAAAAAAAGTATGAAATTCAGTGTATTTGTCTCCTTGTGGAACACGGGGACTATTTTAGGAATACTGAGACGCCTCACACATGAAAATCAGCCTGGCGTGTGCGGCAGCAGCCCAGGAAACAGAGAGGAGATGCTTATTTGCCAGACAAGTGTTCAAACAAACATCAGCGCACAGCAAGTGCTATGTGTTGACTCTGGTATTGGAGTCTATCAACCCCAAACAGCTTGTGTGTCAACTATAAACACAAGACGTGCACCCTGTCTGGGGAAACAAGGCTTCCAGGCTCACTGCTGCTGCGAAAGCTCCTCTGTTAACACTGCGAGTTGCTCTCAGTCTGCCGTTGTTACTCACGCTGCGTTTCGTGATAAAAACAAGCAAGTGTTGTGTCGCTCTAACTCATTTAACGCAGTCTGTTCCCCTTTGTCATGTGATGGCATTCCACTGCTGTGACATAATCCGGGATGCACATGCACATGTGCGGCCATGCATGTTTTCGTATGTGCGTGCGTATCCACTCCACGCTGATGCTGACAGCACGGCTGAGAGGCCGACATCATCCGCAGAAGTGTGTTGACATGCCCCCACTTGACAAAGAGGCCTTTTTTTATTCACTGTGAGGGAAAATAGGTTTTTACAAGCCTCAGATAATCTGAGGCACACAAAGGCATAATTAAAACAGCGAGAGGGAAGGACTGTATTTAGCCCGTGAAATAGAGATGGTGCTGATTACTGTGTGAATCACTGGGTCACTTTATGCCCCTGTGTTGACTTACATTTAAAGGAGAAGCGGAGTTGATGGGCTCACTAAAGAGGCAGAGGAGAGCTATGTTTTTCCTAACAGGAGACACAATACAAAACATTTTGCACTGTTTCAAACACAAAAGATCCAAAAGTCACAGTATGAGTCAGTGATGTCACCAAGGTGCCATTTTGAGGGTAAAGCTACAATGAGCAGTACAGTAAAAACAAGTTAGTCATACAGCAAATTAAATTTTTAAGCTAGAAAGCAGAGGCAAACGCTGTATGGACATTGCTTTGTCAAATTGTTATCCATTACCAACACTGATCCATACGACCTGACAGCAAAAAGTTGGACCCTGTAGTAGAGTAGATGTTTACAGTAAGCAATCGGCTATGTTAAATTTAACAAGATGGTAACAAAGCAAGGCAAGCTAGTCACTAATGAGACTGGTTAAAGAGAGATGGTTCCTGTGAGCCCAGTCTCACTCTGAAGTCATCGGTGTGTTATTTTTAAAATTTCTGTTGTATTGCAATTTATTCATGAAATAAAAGTCACTGACAAAATTATAGTCCCCTAAGGATGTTGCAGTCACAAACAAGTATCGCAAATTCAGCTGATTCCTGTGAATTCTATGTGACCGTGCAAATTTGTCCAGTCACCGGAACTTTACTGCAAATTTGACCATTGAAAACAGGTCGAATCTCATTTCATTGTAGAGCTGCCTGTGGCGTATGGATTCACTAAGCCCCCACCTCTCTTTTGCTCTCTGTTTATCATGAGGCCACATCTGTGGGATCTGAGCTCTGTGCCAGGGACAGAGTCACACACTCACAGTGACAGGCATAACTGTTAGCATCATAGGGCTAACGCTACCCAACGATTATTAACTGGTTTACGGACAGAGTC
>JAPZEB010000014.1:8946624-8957549 GCA_029783705.1 Chaetodon striatus | reverse complement strand
AACAACCCCGCCCACATTTAAGAGTACTGTTTGCAGTGGAAACTCTAGGGTCTAGGTACCATGTCTGAAGGGTTACTTTGGTTCCAAAGGTACCATACCAGGGTGTGTTTGGTGGAAACGGGGCTTAAGACAAAAGGTTATTTTCATATAAGTTACTAACTGTACACACTTTAAGTGTGAAGGGTGTAAGAACGTCACTAAAAACAATAGACAGCATAGAGAAGATAAATTTTACATATATACAACCATTAACATGGACAGTATAGAGGAGTAGGCTGAGTGTGATGTTTGTTTGCTGTTGCTATGTCATGATGTCAAGCAGCAGATTCATAAATGTGCATAATCTTAGAGGAAAATGCAACAGGCACACACCTAGAGAGACACACCCACTGCCACTGTGGAGGGAATAGGTCACTTAAAGTAGTGATAAGGACGTAAAATAAAAATGCTGTGGGGCAGGAATGGATTTTTCAGGTTGATAGCCTCAAGTATTTTCTCTGAGGAATGTTGTGAATGTTTCTGTCTTGGCACCTGTGTATTTTTTTTTATATTTTTTATTCATTAGACCTTTCATTTGTCAAAGTGTGAAAACAAGTGTCCTAGACCCTCCCTCCCCCACACATACACACCCCACCCATACCTCTTAGTTGTCGCATTGTCGTCAATGTGAAATTAATTCCCACAGGCTGAGGAAGACCGGACCCCTTCCCCCAACCTGCAGTGCCCCGCCAGAGTGGACTCTACGTGGCTGAATGTGTGCCCCCCCTGCCCTGCAGCTGGAGGTGTCTGTTTCACAGGTCTCTCTGTAATGCGGGACCTCGGAGGATAAGGTTTCACAGGTACAAAAGTTTCCGCTTTAATCCTATCACACAGAGTGAGTGGTCAGGGCTCAGGGCTTCTGCATAATCCCGGGTTTATCTGTTCTGGTGAGCCAAGAGACATTGAGTATGCAGAGAGGAAGAGATTACTGCCCATCTCTGATTTTATTCAATCAATGTTTGCACAGCAAACGGCGAAAGGGATCTCTCAATAGCAATTCAGCGATTCCACACCTCAGTGCACACAGGAGAAGATGGGTAATAGATATAGTTAAATATCTCCTCCAGCAGCTGTTAAACAGGTTGATGTTCACAACAGAGGGATCCTGCATCACTTTAAAATGCCTCTCTGCGTGTCTATTAGGAGCCTTTTATTTCTTATGATTGCGTAAGACGAATGAGTAAAGATACATATTGCATGTATTTGCCAACTGAGTGGAAAAAAATTACTTTAGAAATAAAGTTAAGTCAAGTTTCAGTATTTGCTCTTGCGTGTCTTTTAGTTTGGTGACTGGCTGCAGACTGTCAGAGGTCAGACTGGGTCAGTGGTGAATTTTAAAGGGTGAAAAATAAAATACATGGGTCTCTAATGGCTGACAGATCTGCGCTGTGTTGTGAAAAGCTTATCAATTTCACAGCAGGTGATTTTGCGGTGAAACAGGCTTTGACGTGGCCTCCTCTGGAGAATACAACCTGCCCCGGCTTCACACTGAGTCCCAGTCACAGCTGAAGGGTTACATCAGGCTGCATCATCCTACATCATGAATATTTTGACAGGAGTAGTTTGGTGACAGGTGAGAAAGTAAATGTTGAAATTTATCAGTTTAATTCAATGCATTTAATAGACTAAAAATCAAAGACGTATTGGACTAGATTCAGAATAAGCAGTGAAGTTCTCCTCCGCAGTGAAACTTTTGCACCTCAGAAGGTGTGGTGGATTTTCTACTCTGTCTGAAATGCTTTTGATTCATCATAGAAAGCACGCAACCTTGGAAATTTAATACATATTCACACTGACGACCACAGAGCAGATTGCTGCATCCTTCCACAGGTCCCTTGAAGTGTGAGACTTGAAGGAAGAGTGGTTCTTTTGAAGGCAGGTAGAAGGCGTTGCGGGGCTGAGAGGTGCTGGAAAGGGCATGTCCAAACAGACTTTAGGCCCTGAGTGATGGGGCACGGGAAACGGTAAGAGGACACCTCGGCCCTGCTCTCATGTCAACACAGTCATGTGAATCACAGCTGTGAGAACGTCTGAAGATCCGGGAGACAATAGATGCCGACTCTTAACAAGATCCATCTCAGCTTCGACAGAATCAGCAAGCTTTGTTGTGATCACTATGCACTGTATGTCAGCATTGCTTGTTTGCTTATTTTAATCCTTTGAAATGAATTAAACAGATCTGTAATACTTTTTTTTATCTCTCATCAGGGCTTTTCAAGTCGATCCCTCATGGAAGTTGATACAGTTAAGATGCAGTGCATCACTGGACTTTAAAGGGCTCAACTTAAGTGCTGCTTCTATCATGAATTGATGAAGGTAAGTAAACAATCCATGTCAGTGAGTCAGAGGGTGCTAGCCTGAAAAAAAAACAACAGAAATGATGATCTGATAAAAAACATATCCACACACTGAGTCATCTGTAACACTTAAAAGCTGTATTTATACCTCTGCAGTGAATTGACGCCAGACACAGAGCCTATGCTACAGCCTGAAGTGCACCTCCCCAGACAGTTAAGTATGGGACTGGGTCTGTCCCAAGTCTGGAGTTTTCCAATCCTGGAAAGGCCTGTAAAAGTCCAAGTATGTGACTCCTGTGCCAGTGCTCCTTCCTGAAGATTTTAACTTTGCATTCTGTCTTTCTGTAGTCAGACCATTTGACATAAATCACCTATGCTTAAAAAAATACAAACCAAAGGAGTCATATTTTGTCTTTTACTCCTGCTCCAGGGATAGGTGTTGACTTGATATTTGTTTTAGGACATCTTTTGCATTTACATCAGCTCAGAGATAGAGGGCAGCAGAGATCAATTAATTCCTACATGCCCTTTCCCACTTTCCTCCATCTACCTTACCTTTTATTTAAAGTTAACCTTTGAATTTTTAGCAAAATACTCATCAACTACATATGTTTTGTGCTTGTCTATTAACATGTGTTCTATTCTTTCACTGAATCCAGAACATTAAATGACAAAAATACATATCAAAGTTGGCTGTAATTCCATCCTTTAAAGTAAAAAGAGGAACAACCTCATCACAGATGTTTATTTACATGAATTTAATTTATGCAAACTGTTGTTTCAGACGCACAACACAAAAAAAATGTCATCGGGTTTATGTATAGTTGTTGATTTCAGTCTGTAAAGAAAGTCTTGATGAGCAATTTATTAATGTCACTGTCTCCATTGCAGGCCACTAATACATCATGATCTCCTTGGGTGCGTCCTCTGTAGGCCTCTGCTGTTCTCTCCTCTGTGTGTAGGCTGCGTGGTCGTACAAGTAGATCACAACAATGGCGCAGAGATAGAGCACTGCGCAAACAATGATCAGGTAGTATCCCAGCTTCAGTTCTGAAGACTTGTCCCTCAGGACCGCATCGTTGTGCATGCTCTTTACCAAATCCTCTGCCATGTTGGTCACAAGGACGTTCACCGCGTATATGATGAGGACCAAAACGGACAAACACGCTGCAGGAAAGAGACAGAAAAATGATACCCCAGCCACCACTGTAACATCTTCATCAGTGCTGTGAAAAAATATGCAGATTTGTTTCTGACAATTCACTCCGAGTTACTTAGCGCTCCAGCATTGTGTCACTTACCACTGAGCGAGCTGCAGACGTAGACACCAACAGGCCCCATGTAGGTCTCATAAGGGTTGCTGACACTGTTGTAGAGGGAGATAAGGATGCTGCAGGCAGAAAACAGCAGACACAGGGCCAGCAGGCACAAAACCACACCGTGTAGGGCCACAAAGGTAACTCCTGTTTTCACCAGCGCAGGAATCACTAAACACACACACACACACACACACACACAGAATGACATTATGGTTATATAATTTATTAGAGTGTACAGGCTCGTGAAACCACATGAGCAGGCCTTATCTTTGTGGGGAGAATATTTAAACATGTTGTCCAGTTGTTACAATAATGTCCACTCTAGCGATAATGTGACGTATTTCTCTGTGTTCACAGCTGTGTTTTGCTTTAAAGGGCCAGCTCACCCAAAATAAAGTGTAAAGGTCTAGTGCGTAGATTTATTGGCATTCAGCGGTGAGGTTTCAACATTGTAATCAGCTAAAACTACAGTCTTCCAAGCATGTAGGAGAACTACGGTGGCTGACATGCAAATGCAAATAGGCGAATGACCCTATTTAGAGCCAGTGTTTGATTTGTCCATTCTGGGCTACTGTAGAAACAACATGGCAGAAGCCTCGAAAGAGGACCCGCTCTGTATGTAGATATCAAGGCCCCCAGGAAAGCTGCTCAGCCTTGCTTCCAATTTTTCACTGTCGCCACTCGCAGTATCACAGCAAAAAATCTCCTGCGACCGAAAAAGCATTTTTCCCACTGTGAAAGACAAGTCTGTAAAACTGTTGACAGCACACCTTGAACTGCAAACAAGGTCAATTATGACTCTTTCTATTAGGAATTTTTGATCCATGGAGATTTTGTACTTGTAAAACTTATCCCAAGCTGAGCGATTTCAAAATCTGTGACATCATCACAATGTAAAGTCAATGAGCCGAGCAGGAAGTAGCGGGCGGGGCCATCTGGAAAACACAACTTTTTTTTTTGGCTTGTACACCAGGTGGCTGGCTCAGGCACTATGGGTATTTAAAATGGTGACTTTCTGTCATTAATCAAAAGTCTGACGAAGAGCCGTGGGCTCCAAATGTCACTCTGCATTGAAATCCTTCTAAACGAGCAGCTTGGTGTGCGGACTTCGTCGTTTTCCACTATATGCGTCAGACAAGCAACTCCATTGGATTGAATAGGCACCATCTTGACATCCAGTATCTAGTTATTATACAACTGTAGCGATATCAACGGCTCAATATAGGCTAAAGAAAACACAATGATTCTTAGTTTCAGGTCATCATGCACCAATGAAAACACAGTCAGTAATGTCAATATGTCCCCCTAAAACCTTCTCACTGGACCTTTAAAAAAGCATATTTCCTCATTAACCTCATTTAGCCACGTTTAGTCAGATATCTGCCCTTGAGGCCTCTCTGTGCAGAGTTTACTGTGGAAATACTTTTGAAAGAAGAAATAGTACAGATGACGGTGTGCTCTTCTGATTTATACAGAGTAAATGTAACAGGGACATGGCCTCTGAAAAGACACGCTGCTGTTGAGTTATTTCAATTTAATGTTTCAGTGCTTTTGTCATAGGCAGGATCCTCAAAGACAAGAAGGCCGGAGAAAATACAACCAAAACTATCGGCATGGATGTATTCTAGAGGTATAAAATGAGAAAGTATTTTGTAATCTTGGTGAACTGGCCCTCCTAGAGCCTTGGAAAGTTACCTTCAAAAGCCCCTCCACCTCCAAACGAAGGGCAGTACACTCTCTCCAAAAACCCATCAAAAAGCCCCCAAGTGATCTCAGCAGTTCCATTGGTGAAGTCACTTCCAGTTCTTGTGCAGTCCATGTTCGTCGTAGCCCACTGTCTTGACATGGCAAAGCCCATCACCCCAACAGATAAGGCATTGAACTGCGCGCTGAGCATGAAATGCAGAATCTTCTTAGTGGAAGGCATTATCGCTGTATTCCAGTCGCACTAGTTAAATCTCAATCCCAGCGTCTCTTCTTTAAAGCTCTGATGAAGCCTCAGACGCAGATTAGGACCCTCTGATCCTCTAAAGATTCTGCGTATGAGTTACCTTCCTGGGTGGAGTGAAATGTGGACTGCTGGTCGTAAATTCTCTTGATTATGGCAGTGACCTTTGGTTTGAAAGGAAAACCCAGAGCTGGTTGTCATGGTAGGGACACTAGTTTTCCCAACAGTGTCATCATGATAGCTGTGTCATGTCTGGTCCCAGACTGCAAAAGAAAATCATATCTGTTTTCTGAATGTTCAAGACTATGAAATATTTTCTGAAGCGCCACCTCTAGTAACAATGGATACACAGTTAACACTGAACAAACAGCTTCAGGACATGTAAAAGACACGTTTTTAAAAAGATTACTTTTTACATGTGTAGGTCCTGATGTTTAGTGTCTACACACACCCTGTGGTGTACGTAGTGGAAACAGTGTTGTCTTGGATTCAAAGTCCTGTCCTTGAAATTGTACGGTCATAAAACATGCAAACAACGCAGATTAATTATTTACCTCTATCACTAAAAATGAAGTTACTGGCAGAGATGTGATGGTTTGATCTCATGTATATGTCATCAAGCTGTGATAGGGGCTTGGTCTCGTTTCACAGAAGAAGTTCAACAGTTTAACGATTTATTTACAGTTAAAATTGGATACATTCATATAAATAAAACCATAAAAAGGGATTAAAAAAAAACATGGAGAAAACACTCTTATCTGGCCTCTATAACTGTGTCATTTTACAACGAATGCCACCTGACTGGTGCCACTGATTTACGGCACAAAACAGGAAAGAGTGTGCTCCTTTCCCAGCAAAAAATTGGCTTTAAAGCTTTACGACTTCCTGGTTCTTGGTTCTTGGAATCTCTATGCCTTTGTAAAATGTTTCTACCCTCCGTCTTACCTCTAGGTGTCATTAAATGACCCAAGCGCTCATAATTTCAGCTACAGGATTATATTTAGTTCTTTCATATATTAATATGTTAATTAACATAGGCTTCTGTCAGTCTATGGGAGAGATGCATACTGACCAGAAAGTGACTTAAAATGACCACAAAGAAACATAAAACAAATACAAAGACACACAAAACAACTGCAAAGAGATGCAAAACAGCTGAAACCAGACTCTCAACAGCTACAAAAAGTAGCAAAACAACCACAAAGAGACACAAAGCAACTATACAAAGGAACAAAACAACAACAGACACGAAACAGCTATAAAGAGACACAAAATTATTGCATAGATAAACAAAAGGACCACAAAGCAAAGACTACAAAATAACAACAAAAAGAGGCTGAACAACTCTAAAGTCTGTTGGTGTTTCTCAAAGTCAAGGATCCTTCCGTGGTGAACACACATCAGAGCACGCTAACGAGTGTCCCCAGGTGTGTGTCATTAACCCTCAGCAGACTGAGGGGCTTCAGGATACTGTGATAATTGTGGCACTCCCTAATGTTGTACAATTTGAACAAATGTCAGCAGTATTTTCAAAGTCAAAAGGAGCTCTCTGTTGAGTATTAAAACAGCTGTCAAATGCAAAAACATTATAATATAAAATATGAAATAAAATATAAAATAATCAAAATGTAAAAGAGTTAAGGATTATAATTAAGAGTATAATGTATTTAATTATTATTATTATTTTATCAATTATTGATTTATTTTATTTTATTTATCTCCTTTGGTTAACATAGGACCGTGGCCTGGGGCTTCAGCCTATTACTTTTTTGGTTACTGACTGAGAAAATCTGTGGAAATTTTTTTTTTTTTTTTCAGATGATATAAATAAAAATGATTCATTAAAATAAATTAAAATAAAAAAATAAAATCGAAATAACATAATAAATAAAAAAAATAAAATAAAAGAATAATTATTATTTTTTAAAAATCAATAAAAATGATTCATTCATTCATATTCATACATTCGGCAACCTATTAAAATCAGGATTATCAGTGAGTCTTTAAACCAATAATGAAGCAAACTTTTATTCCAGTGATAAGGACAGACATTTGTACAGGCGCTGTGGGACAAACACACACGTTGTAATAAAGTGTGTGGCCAGACTGTGGCTCCCTTTCTTCGCCAGCTCTGGAGAGGATCCGTGTGCTCGCTGACAGCCAGTTGTGTTATGTTGGAGTAAACACAAACTCCTCCTTCCCGGTGACAGGCGGCAACACTGAAGCATCGCCTCGCCTTTTTCCAACACAATCTGCGCTCAGGACTAAACGCCGGTGCCATCAAGGTGAGTGATAAGATTACTCCATGTCATGACGTCTTTTGCATTTTGTTTGGCGCGCGGAACACGTCAAATATTCAGTCATTTTATTTTTTTCAGTCACACGAAACGCCGTGTTACCTGGCCGTTACGCACAGCAGCAGCGCGCGGCTGATTTTTCGTCCATTTCAGGTGCGTGTTCGGCTTTAACGTGGCACCGAACACATTCCTCGTTACACCGGTGACGTTTATCGCTTAAAATCATCTGTGAGCTCTCAGTTTGACAACCTGCAGCGACTTGAGCCAACCCGGTGTGTCAATGTGGGTTAATGGAACAAGCGTTTGGAGTTTCTGTTCTCCCCTCGTGGTTTGTCTTTTTCCTCGTTTGCATATGCAGTTTGTCTGTTGCATTCATCACAGTGAAGATTATCAATCTTTCCTTCATATTCGGTGGCTGGATGTTTGTGTATGTGGGCTGCAGTTGAGCCAGTTTCAACATGTCGGTGAACAGAGGCTGTATTGGTACTTCACATATCATGGATGGATCTGCTAAGACTTGTTACTGGCGGGGGACTCCTCAAGGTTTCTGAGATATGCTGCCAGATATTGACTCTTGAGTGTAGTGTTGTCTGTGCGGATTTTAATTCTGAGTGTAGTTTGTGATATAATCATCTTTGGCCGTGGTTAATCTCCACAGGGAAGGTCTCTCCCAGGGGAGGTCAGGGGTCAGGGTCAGCAACACATCATCATCATCATCATCCTTGGAGCGGATTGTCTCCAACAGGGTGCTGGATAAAGGAAAAGCGAGATGAACTGAGTCTGACATTTGTCTAATCAGACCGTGGAAATGAAAAGTTAAATGAAGCAAGACGCCATCAAGATTGTGCTCCACTCACCATTAACAAGAGAACAGACTTTGACAGCCTATATTGCTGAAAAGACTTTAATTTAGACGTCATTATGACACGGAAAACTCATCCACGGGCTCACAGTGAAAATAATTCTGCATACTTTTGTCACGTCTTCCTGTTTGTAGTGTTTGGATGGACCGATTCTGATGGTTAAACGCTGTGTGGTTACTGTATTTCTGGCCGCAACGTGGCAAAATGTTTGGTCAATAAGCTGAGTTCATCAGTGTCAGAGGTGCTGCTTAATTACTTTGGATAAATCTTGTAGTGTGTCTGACGGGGGCAGGGACTGCACACTGAGCATGGCCGCCTCTAGGATCAACAGATGAGAAAAAGAATGCAAATTTGAGTGTGGAAACTTCAATTTCCATTCTTGAGTATTGCTGACAGAAGAGAGGTCAGCCCCTCACTGTCCATATGGTACAGTTATCACTGACATGCGTAACAGGTTGCTGTGACTTCCAAGTTTTGCTAAATAATGATCGATTCTGCTCCTTTTCATTAAAAGGGTGACATTCTCAGAGACAAGTGACTTCTATTCAGTTTAACTCTAATACTTTAAGCCAAGTGCCAGAGGCCAATCTGTTAAAGGAAAACTTCAATGTTTTTCAACTTGGACCCCATTTTCTGATGTTTTTTTCCCTTTAGCCTCGTTTCCACCAAACACTTAGTGTATGGCACCTTTGGAACCAACAGTAACCCTTCAGACATGGTACCTAGACCCCAACGTTTCCAACGGTGCTCTTAAATGTGGCCGGGGCTGTTGTCACTCACTGCTCCGTCCAGCACTCACTGTATTTCCTCATTACCGGTGACACAGATGGAAGTCTGCACCTGGTTTATTGTCCACATAACGAGGTTGCACGCAGACATTTTCAGAATAAAACAGAACAGTTTTGAGATGATGGGCTCCTGCATCAGCCCAGACATGCAGACAGCCCCACTACCTCTCCTAAAAGGAACAAGTTACACAGACTTCATAGTTGTTAAGCCCCTTTTTGTTGTTGCTTTGTGTCTCTTTATAGTTATTTTGGATCTCTGAATGATTGTTTTGCCCCTTTCTGTAGTTGTTCTGTGTCTCTTTGTGTCTCTTTGCAGCTGTTTTGTATCTCTTTGTAGTTGTTCTGTGTCTCTTTACCGTCAGCATGCGTCTCCTTAAGTGACATTCTGCAGACGAAGGCCCGGGAGGGAGCCTCTGACACTTTGGGCTTCTGGGCCTGTGCCCAGTAGGCCTGTTTAGTAAACCACCCATGCCAGCAGATACAGCAGTCATATTGAGCAACCCTTTCAAGCAGCATTTGACTCTAACAACTAATTTTAACATAGTAGTTCCTCATTCAAGCTGAGGAGTCGTGCCCCCTCAAAGAGTCACAGGATAAACCTGAGGGGTCGTGAGATGATTAATACAACAAGCACTGAGAAAACCAAAGTTCCACAACACAAATTTGTATTCATTTTCCAGGCATCTTTTTATGAAATACTGGATCATTTGACCTCGTTTGGCCTCAAACAATTATTGACATGAAATCATGTGAGAGGTTTCAGGGAAATCAAATGTTTCATCAAATGTCTCTTTGATTGAACCACTAAAAATGGGCAGGTTTAGAGTTTAGCAGAGCTACAGCAGACTGTTGGCTCCACAAACACCTCCATCATCAGGAGGGGGATAAGAGAGATATAATTGAATGAACGAATTAGATCTCAGACACATTGTGGTGGGAATGAAAAAACAAAGGTTTGATTGTTGGAAAGTGGGCGTGCCAAAACAGTAAGGCCCCGACAGTTTAGCCAACTGAATAGCAGGGAGTGCTTTGTATGATCCATGTAACATTAGCTGCTGTAGCAGTTCACGATAAAATGCCTTGCACACAATCTGGAGCTGTCACAGATAGCACTCTCCTCAGGTGAATAAATTCTAGCCCAGCATTTTGGGAAAACAAAGACACACTGACATGGTATGCTGTTGTTAGCTAGCTAACTACCTCTGGTTGCAGAATGACTGATGGGTGGATGGCGTGATATTATGCATCGAAATGGGTAGGGCTGTGTTTTTCAGGAGGTTAAAGACGCAGCATGTGTACGGCCCCTAATTTCCAGGGCTGGTACCTGCGGTTATTCCACAGGCTAGTTAATAACATGTCGGGCAGGAAATCCAA
>JAPZEB010000014.1:8895380-8907417 GCA_029783705.1 Chaetodon striatus | reverse complement strand
AAATACTGGATAAACTTTTTTTTTTTTTTTCACTAAACCCAAACCAAAAACAGTCTTATATTTCCATTTAGCTCTGCAGTTAAGTCTTTCCTTGTTTCATAGGTAGAGACATAAGCAGTGGGGATGTCACAAGAACTGATACTTCGTACCAAGTGGATGGCAAAGTTTTTAAAACACAACAGTACTCAATTTTCTCCAATACTGAAGACAACACGGATGCAGTTCTTCCAAACCTGCCTACAAATGTTCTAGTCTACTGTTAAATACCAAAGGAAGAAAACCTCTAGCTGTAGCAGCGGCAGCAAAAACTCTGCCTCAACTTGTTGGAAAGAAATGTTTCTGAGGCCAGCAAATTTATATCGGTAAATTTGCTTTTCTCAAGCTTCTCCCACTGTGTGTGTTCTTGTACTGTCCCCTTCAAAACATACTAATGCGTGTGTAGTCACATCACTCTGCCTCATCCAGGCTGCAACCTAGAAGCAACATGGAGGACAACTCAAACACCGAGCCAGCTGAGCAACTTGAGCTGCTTGTGCCAAAGAGAGATGCTGTGTCTGAGACGCATTTTAGCTTTCGTGAAGACGACACAAAACCAGCACTTGGAGCACAATCACGTTACCTAATATGAACAGTGCATGGCTCAAAACAAGAAAGCGACTAACAAGCACCCAGCAACAAGTGCCTTCACAAAGCAGCTCTCGATAACACAAGCATTCACACAAAATGAAAAAGCTTCACGGAAATAACTGACGCCATTCCCTACTACATTACCAAGGATATGGCCCCCATAGCTACAGTGGAACACAGTGGGTTTAAACACCTCGTTAAAACCCTCGACAGAAGACACACTGTGCCATTGTGAAAATATTATCTTATGATTATAGACTGCAGTGCCAAACATGTACAACTCATGTCGTAAAAAGCAAATCATGCAAGTTATTTTTTACTTTTGACATGGCATTATCTTAAAAAAAATATTTGTTTACAGGAGTTATAAGTCATCAGGCGATATTTAAATTTTATTTTGTTTGCAAGAGATGCAACTTATTCATTTTATGCTGTTTTAGAGAATTTGATTTTTACTTTAAAACTAAAATGTGACATTTTTGAATAGATGCGACCTTTTTTCTAATTTTGACATGGGGATATTTAAAAACAAAAAAATTTGTTTGCAAGAAATGCCAGTTATTTCTTTTCTGCTTTTTTAGTGAGCTTGCTTTTTACATTTTAACTAAAATGTGACCTTTTTTGTAAGACGTTTTCATTTCAAGCGACGTGTGCTTTGATTTCAATCACGAAATACTTAATCAAATAATCATAAACAGTTCATCTGTGTGTGTTTCCTTCAATTATTTCAAAATCACAAAGATAACATATGCATTCTTTAAACAGAAAAAGCATCCCAGCTTTAATAGTTGAGCATATTTACAGTAAAACCCAGAACAAAATAATCGTTCAATAATCGGAATTGAGGTAAATTTATCATGATATTAATTTAAGGGGGTGTTATCGCCCATGTTTGGCATTTTGTTCTGGTTGCAGAGAGTTGAAAAATGTTCAGCTTTGGGTAAAACGCTGCGCTCGTCACTGTCAGTTCTTACCCAGCCTTCCAGTCACAGTGGAGGAGGGCAAGTGCGTATGCTTTGTTTTAAGATTTGATGGGACACTTGTGGGTCCGAGGCTCCTCCGCCTGAAAATTCTGAGCATCAAACACTTCATTTCCTGCGTTCTGGTGAATTTTTCTGCGTCAATTTATGGTGTGAATGTCTTTAATTTGGCCATAATAAAAGTGTGCTTCTACTGTCATGTTTTTATAAGAGGGGGACAAATGCACATGTTCTTGACAGTGAGGAGGACGTGTCCCCTGCGCTCCCCACCGAAATCTGCTCTTGTGTAGAAGGGGTGGGACAAAAAGCAACACCATTTGTCACACATGTATAAGCGCTAAACAACAACAACAACAACAGAGGAGAAATGTGTTGATATACTGTAATGTATACATTCATATGTTTCCTTCACACAAAATCTCATGCACCAACTTTGCGTTTGAGGCAGATCATCAGGGATTATTATGTTTTGTTTGTTTTTTACCATCAGATATGGGAATATGGGAATATAATAGTATTGGTATCAACTACATTTGTGGTATCGTGACATGCCTATAAGCAGAGCTGAGATTTTGACCCTTGTGTTACCTCTGTGGCCTGCAGGTCAAACACATTTGTCTGTTGTTGAGATTTAGTGACACTCAATATGTCATCACCTCCTCCTCCTCCTCCTGCCCCCCGCCTGGTGTGTACGCCCATGATTTCTGATGGCCTGTCATGCCTCCATGCCTCTGTCAGGAGCTGTTAGTGGTGGGCCGGGTCTCTCCCTGCATGTCTCGCAGAGCTTTTGTCAGCAGCGTGTGAGGACTGGATGCTGCACTTCCTTTTTCCAAGAGGGCAGCGAGTTCTCCGAGAGGCCTTCGATGTAGGATAGTCATTTGTTCTCCATATGGTGTGTGTGTGTGTCCTTTCTCATCCGTGTAACAAGCCTGCTTAGGAGGGAGGACAATGAGGCTCACTATGGTTCCCAAGGCCTCGCTGAGTGACTCATATTCCTATAGAATCCAGGCAGAGACCAAACAACAGGGTTACACAATCTTAATCAACAAAGTGCTGCTCATAATGTGCTCAGCAGGGGCCGTGATCCTGCGAAAGAGGATTGTGAAAAATGTGTTAGGTTGGGGTTTTGGGTTTGGGTAACATAATTGCTTTGCTGCCGCTTCCAGTTTCTGTTCAGAGGCAGGCTGCTGCTGGAATCACTGCGACTCTGGACTGTGCCGTGAAAACACTGGTTGTTTTTCTGCTTGTTTGTCAAACCTGTTGTCGCCGGGTGTGTGATAAGGGAGCATTAAAGGGGCTGTTATTCTGGAAGATGAAGTGCGATTCTGCGGTTTTGCTATGGAAACCGAAGCTGTTCGACAGTAAAACCTTGCCTCTCGTGCAGACAGTCTGGGGACATGTCAAGAACCAGTCTTCACATCCCTTTTTAAAGACTCACAGGAGGGTTTTATAGTCTGCGTCTGCACTGTGCAGACAGGTCTGCTCTATCTCTGCAGAGCAGCAGAGGCAGGCTCCTCATCCTCGCAGCGTGGGCCGTTCACTTTATCCCTTCTGGTCCCACATCTCCTCTCCTCCTCTTTGCCTCCCCTCTGAATCAAGTGGCTTTTTGTTCTCCCGCAGCAGTGCTTATCACTCGTTTCTCCACCGCTCCCCTCCTCCCCATCCTTCTCTCAGGGAGTGAAAGGATATTTTGGGGGATAGATCTTGTCTGTCCTGCGCACATCCCAAAAGACTGTGGTTATCTCTGTCTCTCTGTGTCTGAAAACGGGGGTTCTATTCAAGATCCCCCCTCTTTCTCTGGGGGGTGGTTTTCCACGAGAGCCAGGTCTGTTTAGCCCCAGTGTCTGTGTGTCAGCGCTGATGTTAAACAAATCTCACGGCAGTAGAAAAGCTTTGTGGATTGTCATCATTACAAGCACTGACACTGCGATTTATTCTAATTCATTTGAGTGAAGTAGCTTTCTTTATCCCACAGGATTTCTCAATTGCCTGTTATTTCTACGCTTGGATAACATGACATAAAAATGAGCCATACGTTCTCAGGGGAGGCAGTCTGGTTGGTTGTAATGCTCTCTAAAACCAGGCTCCCAGACGCCGTCTGAGTCAGCTGTTATGGTTCTGCATGGAACTGCATTTTAATCTTTTTAATCCTTTTTATTGACCATTAAAACTTTCTGAAAACGGACCTCTGATGGATTTATGGTCAGTTAAAGAGGTGATTTACCCATAATGTGACCAACAGTCATAATTTTGTTTATTGTTTCAGATTTATTTTGATGTATAAGCCTATAATCAGAGAGGATGTGGTTCCTGAATGGCTAATATTTCTGCATGGCGTCCTGTAAGTAAATGCAGAAGAACAACTGAAAAGGAAACACATAGTCCGATCAAACACGTATCCATAGAAAGGCAGTGTGACAAATTAAAAAGAGTCCTGATATAAACTGAGAGTTTTAAGGGGAATTCTAGTATTATATAGGGGGTCTCATTTTCAGAGTTTTGTAATTAACATTTAACTCACCTACACATCGAGCTGGGTATAGAAACATGATACCTTTTAGACATAGCAGCCAATCAAAGAAAATGTTCTTCTATTTAATACAGTGTGTGATTGGCCCATTACCACTGATTACTATCCAGTTATCCAATAAATATTTTTAATAATTTGAACATTTTCAAAATGTATTTGTTGCTTTTAACTCAGTTGAATAAAGTTGAAATAATCGATTCATCAGATTCGATTGTCATTTGAATGACCCGATATCGATTCATGAAATCCGAAAATCGATTTCCTTCCTCCATCTCCAACAAACAGATATCTGCATTTGAATGCAGAGTCTGTAGGCACTGGGAGAAGAGTTCTCTATCAGAAGACTTCTGGTTTCCCTTTGTGGTTTGAGTAGTATTGACCAGTCACGTTTGAGCTACAGTTTAAACAGTCAGTGTGAAGAGGCAGAGCACACTGGCTGAAATGCATCTCAGAACCCATCAGCTGTCCTCTGATGATGAGTATATTAGTATTTTTTTAATGGAGCTGCAGGTATCTGTTTAGAGAGATTTGCAGAAATTACCGGCACAAACAGGAAGTCTGGGCCCAAATATTTGCTGGCTGCACTGGATCTCCCGAAATATTGGCTGTTGCCATCAGAAACTGATCATTGTCTGACCGATAGCTGATGAGTTCTGTGATTGATGACCTGCTGACTGCAGCTTAGTGTTTATCTCTCAGACACAAGAGTGGTATCAATCTTCTTCCCTGCAAAAAAACGAAACTAATGTATTTCCTGAAAAGTATTCCTCAAAAGTTGATGGAAAAAATCTCAAATACTTGTCTTTGCGTCCGACTGACAGTAAACACAGACAGAAGTTCCCTAGAAATCCCTTTAGATCCTGAAGTGAAGTGCATAGCACGTCCAGGTCTATTTGCTGTTTGATTTACCTGAAGGTTTGTTTGCTTTACTGTGACGCTGTGGCTCACTTGTGATTTAGATAAGTGTGTACACACTAGAGAAGTAATAGCGAACACAAGAAGATGTTTTTCATCTCCAAATTCCACACATAAAATGACATTTGGTTTCAACAGCTACATGGATTTCCAGGGGACAGTGTTTGTTAGTGTTTGTTAGCCTCATAGACGAGTGTGCGATGATTTGAATTAAAAGTTTTTTGCAAAGCTGTAGGAGGCTTGTGCCCTTGCCCCAATCAACGTCATTCTTGCTGGAGTCCCAGATTTCCAAATATTTATCATTATGACTAGGGGTGTAACGATCCATTGATCTGGATCGATATATCGATTTAATGATCAACGATCCAATTTTATTGTTGCAAATTAAAAACATGGATCCATATCATAATCTTTAGGATAGGCTTTTATTTTGAAAGTCTGTGTCACTGTCAAACAGCAGCAGGCAAACTGCAAGGAGCCAAGAGAAGGATGTTGTGGATAATGTTATTTATTCGGGGAATAAATCAGTTGCGTGGAATAATTCGGATTTAGGAGAAAACAGACAAAGCACACGCTGTATGTAAACAGTGCTGTCACGAGATAAAACGCGACGCAACGTACTCGCCTGGATGGCCATCTCACTCTGCTAACTTGTCACTACGGCAACATTAGCTGCTCTGTTTTATCAATGTTCGGCTGTAAAAACATGCACGCAGGCTGAAATTCAACGGAGCTGTTCTATTGGGAGATGCAGTGACTTAAACTACTGGTGTGTGAGATAAATAAAAACGCTGCATGTAATTTATTAAACTATAAGTAGAGGGAAAAGTCTGCTAGCTGCTAGGCTAGTAGGCTAGACTGTGTTAAATGGGCAGATAATATTGTCTCATATCAATCGCAGGCCCCTAAATCACATCGAATCTAAATCGTATCATGGCAGATTTTATAGCATCTGCAAATATCTTATCCTTGTCCAAAGAATCGATCTAATGTAGTGTTGCGATGAAACTGGTGATTACACCTGTAATTCTGACCACCACTCATGATAATCAAACATCCCTAACAAATACCATAATTCTCTTTTAAGCATTTGAAGACTGTTTTAACATCAACTCAGACCTCCCAAAAAAGACCCTCGCCTCATATTCAACAGCCAAAGAGCTCATTAGTTACCTCTGTATGTTACACGTTGATCCTCTCCCTAATGGCCCTACAAGTTGAGCAGTAAATTTCCCATACATCACCACGCTGACAGGCTCCCAGCTTTATACACAATCCCTTCTTCCCCTCTTCCTCTCTCTTTCCCTTTACGTGTCTCTCGCACTAATACCTGATCATAGCAGAGTGCCGGTAATCGCAGAGTGCTGGGTGATAATGAGAAGTGTCACAACGCTGGTTTCGTCATTTCCAGCCCAGCTGCCGCGCATTACGCTGGCTATCGACGGCTCTGATTCCAGGCCATAATTGCACTGCCTTTGAATAATTGAAAGAGGGGAGGAGGTAAATCCCAAAGGTGTCAAGGTGGGAGAAAGATGGATGCCTCTGTGTTTAATGCTGTCAGCTCGGGAGGTGTAAGGGGGCCTGGAGGACATGATGAGACCCTCACGGGGAGATTGCCCCCTCACACGCACACACACGTGTTGTGAATGATGGACCACTAGTAGAATGATTTCTGGCACGGTGGTTCTCAAACAGTCCCTGGCACATCATGTGTTTCCCATGGATCCCTGCTGAGGCATTTGTGGGAATGTGTGCGTCCCCATGTGTGTGTATTCCATGCCAAGCAGCCAGGCAGTGTAGCTGTGTATGCCAGGTTTGTTGCAGAAACGTATGCATGTAGTGTGATTGTGCAAGCGTGTAAATCTGTGGATCAGAAGTGATTTAGAGTCCTACTGGCTCCTTGGAAAAAAAATTACTGAGACAGTGCGCGTGTGTGTTTGAGGGGGACACTTACACAGACGGCCGCGCGAACACACAGACTAAATGACACTCAAACAAGCCGACCAAGTGTAAGCTCAGATGTGGTGTTTGCCTGCGCAGAAGAAAGACTTGAGTAAATATTTACTACCAATTACGCTCTTGGTTTCCATGCCTCACCAGAATGTGACAGTAGCTTCTAAATGCTATAAACGCTGAAGACATCAAGTTGTACGCCAAATGAGAGCTGCTCTCAAATGTTATGGCTGGAATGTTTTTAAGAGGATTATCGATAATCGCTTTTCATCTAGCACCATGTTATTTTTAACTAATATGCAGCAGCTAAAAGCTCTTATTTCCAGTGAGGACTACTCTAATGGCGGTGCTCTCAGGGTCAGACACAGTAGCCACCATATCTCAGTCAACAGGATGTTCTGGTCCCAATCTGGCAACCAACCACAGCTTTTTTTCCTCCTGGCAGTGGCTCACCTGGTTTCTCTTTGTGCTTTTATTCTGTTTCTTTCCTACATGCAAACACCTGCATACATAAGCACGTATGCATTTTCTCACGTGTTCAGCTGAGATCTCTCTCTGGGAGATGCGGCGTTTGTTCCCACAGAGGTGGAGGGCTGACACTGCAGAGCGGAGCCGGCGGGTCTCCAAGGTCATTACCACTGCCGTAGCGTCTGGGCGCCCTGGGAAGGAGGCAGGAATTGATTAATGACAATGCTAGGAGCGCAGGAGGGGAGGAGCCCAGATTGGCAAGAGAGCAGTGCTGCAGAAGTTGTTACTGTATGATGGTGCTATAGATAGTGCTGGTGTGAGATACTGCAGAGTGTGACACAGTACTACAACTACTCCTGATGATGGTAATAGTGTTCTTTATGCAGCCAGGTTGGATCTTCAGTGAAGAGATAGAAAATGGGACTCCTTCTCAGTTTGCAGCTATGGACAGTGTGCATGTTATTTAAAAATGTACTCAGTTACTCTTTACTAATTACCAGCTACAGAAGTAACTGTACTACTTATTTAATAGCAAAAGCAATTAGTTACACTTCCTTTTACAGTAGTTTGCAGGGTTTCCCACACATTCATTTGTTTTTGGTGGCCTGATGTGATATCAGCATCTTCCACCACATATTGATTTTATATTTTTGGACCTGGACCAAGCATTGGCAGCACAGTTGGAATATATATGCTGTTTGGCACCACCCTGTCGGAGCGCAGAGTGAAATCTGTGCTCAGGCGGAGCAGCAGAACACCAGGCGCAGTGAAAGTGAAACTTAACCGTTCATTTATTCATACAGAAATAGAATGCTGTGTTTCTTAGAACAACAGCGCTCTCATTTAAGTGTTGCCCATTGTATTTGCAGCTACTTTAGATGACATCCGCTTTGTTTTTACTGAAACTGTTCAAGTGTCGTCCTCCTTTTGTAAGACTGGCATAGTAATCAACCACAAAGCTTCCTGTGACATCATCCATCCAGTGAGTCAGAGCATACAGGTCGGCCAGTCTGGTCCTGTTGGTCAGTGT
Source organism: Chaetodon striatus (assembly GCA_029783705.1). Lineage (NCBI taxonomy): Eukaryota > Metazoa > Chordata > Actinopteri > Chaetodontiformes > Chaetodontidae > Chaetodon > Chaetodon striatus. The sequence continues at coordinate 8,898,914 of JAPZEB010000014.1, read as the reverse complement.
TTACTTATTCAAGTAACACTCCAGCCACAGAGAGTGAGTGATCTGACATGGTGTGTTCATAAATTCAGCCTGACACTCTACACTAGAATAAGAGCCCTGTTGGGCGAAGAAACTGAGCGTTATATTTCTATATGAATTAACAAACAGTTGAGTTATTCGCACAGTCACTCCGCTTGGCGCTTTGCTGCTCTGATAGCGCGGTGCTCTGGATAACCAAAGGGTACATTCCGACAGCGCTCGTATTTCTAAATGCACCGCTCGCATCATTTTCCTCCGTTGTCCAGAGCAAGCCAACAGAACTTGCTAGCTAGCGCTGGCTAATGTCTGTGGAGAACTGTTTTGCCTCCAGCTAAGCCCCGCCCACCAGAAAATGTCATACTGTTTACTAACCGTAAAAGGGTCTATATACAGAAGTATTTAATAGACATTTAAATTGCTGGCATAAATGACATCAACATGAATAATTTATGAAACACCAGTAAATGTTTAATCATTTTAATCAACATTTCGATCGTTTTTACATGAAAAAAAAAACCTCCTGCCTTTAAATAGCTTAGATGTCACTCTTCACCTTTGCTTTATTTAGTATGCGTGGATCTATGAATATGCAAATAAGTCTCCGACTGTCTCGCTCCCCTAAAGCTTGAGCATGCCTCCTTACCTTCAGCTCTGTGCATTGCTCCATGTGACTGTGTTATCATACAGCTTATAATGTGCTGCTAGTGTCAGATAAACTTTGTTCCCAACTGCTCGCTCTGACAAGTTGAAGTGAAAGGGAAACCTGGCTTCCCGGCTTCTCCTCTAACACCCCTCATTTCGCTGCATCGTTATGTTAATGATACGGAAAGCCCCACCCCACAAATAGACAGCATTGGTTCCTCAGGTGTGTGATGTATAAAAACCTAGAGGTCTGAATCTGTGCTTTTGAGATTGGTACACTGACGTTCTAAGGCAGAAATGTTCAGCCATGGTGTCGACTGCTTGTTTTGCTCATGAAATGTATATTAAAAAAAACACCATATAAACATGTTTACAAGGTTAAAAACTTCATTTTCATCTGAGAGGGTCTTTAAGATTGTACCAAACACTCTCCCCCTCACTGCTTTTACCAAAAATCACTGTTCCTCAGGAGCTGTTAACTCAGACAAAAGGCTGGATTGACATCAGGTTCCCAGGTTGTCAGCTTGTGTGTGTCTGCATGCTGGCTTTTCTTTTTTTTTTTTTTTTTCTTTTAATTCTTGATAAAACCGACGTGTGACACATCCCACAGGTGCCACGTTGGTGGCAGTACTGCTGGTCAGGTTACCATGGGAACACATCGTGGCAAAACAGTGATATATATGTTAAAGCAAATCTACATTTTCCTCAGCGTACTTTTTAAAAATATTAGAATGAATAATAAATAGTGTCACAAGTGGAGACAGATGGCTCCTGTAGTTTCATTTAAATGTTAAAAAAAAAAAAAAAAAACACACAGACTGCACTGTGATACAGTCTGAATTTAGATTATGGAGGTAATCTGCAGGAATACGGTGGATAAGTTTAGAAAGAGCAACAGTAATCACCTTGTCCAACTAGGTTACATTGCATGGGAAGCAGTCGCACATCTGCGCGAGCAGATGGACACCCCAGCTTCATTTCCTCTGTCAAGACTGTGAATGTAGTGCACTGTCCTTATAAATAGCTAACCCGACCCAGGTTTACACACTGCAGCTCCCCATAGGCAGAGAGCACAGAGACACGGTGATATGAGGACGACCGGCTGAAACAGAAAGCAAGAAGTTGTTAGACTTCCTGCAGTGTTCTGCTCAACACAGGCTGATTTAATAATGTACCCTGTGTTCTTATAGAGATTTATGAATATACTTCACATTAGATACCCAAACACAGTGATTTAGTACATTTTAATAAAGTTAGGTGACTCATATGAGACACACTGAAAAATGATGGTCAAAATTGATGCAGTAGAGGATGATGTATCCTGAATTTGAATCCATAAAATGGGCCATGCTGCCCAAAGCATTGGATCCTACAATTCCCATAATGCAACTTGATAAGCTCTTTCATGACTGTGATGATTTATTGAAGTTTCATACGTTTATTGTGGTCTGTGTTGAATTTGACCAACCACAGACAATACATTTATAAGCCTGTGGACACAGTTTGACACACACACAAAAACACACACACACACACACACACACACACCTCCACAGCATCACATTCTCCCTCTTTTTCTAAACCTTTCAGCCATGGTAACCAAACATTACACTAAAATTTCACACCAGTTGCTGCAGTTACGGAAACCAACACAATATACCACCCAGCCCTGACATCACTCGTTATCACTCTGATCAGCTTCTTGTAGCTGTGCTCTATAAATAAGACTTCTCTATTTTGCTGGCAGGTCAGTCTGTGGCAGCACCACAGCGAGCGAGCAGCGAACAAAGACAAAGTGAGGATGAGTATATTGAACCTGAAATAGCGGCGGAGACGGGCCCTGCTGACATTGATGTTACATTCTGGTCGACGCTGATACGATCATCTATAGCCACATGCGCGTAAGACAAAGTAAGACTGCTCATTAATAACTGCGCTTGAGAGTTAATTGGTCTGTTCATGCAACACTATTAGAATCAATGTATTTTTTTTATAGTATTGAAGGCTGACTTAGTATTGCAACGTGATATTTAAAAAAAAATCTACTAATATTGAAAATATGAAACTACAGCTGGGAGACAGTTAGCTTATCTAAGCTTAGCATAAAGATTGGAAGCAAGGGGAACGGGCTAGCCACAGCTTGTTGCCATGGGTGGATTACGAGACAATGGGCCCCTGGGCACAGGTATGCAAAGGTACCCACCAATGTTCCAACATAAGAACAAGAGAAGCTTACTTTGTGGTGGTTTTGTGTGTCTTTGTAGTCATTATGCATCTTTTTGTGGGTGTGTATCTCCGTATGGTCATTTTGAGTCTCTTTGTATTTGACATTTTTTGTGAGTGAAGTCCAGGGGGCACTATGACACTTTGGGCCCCTGGGCCTGTGCTTGGTCGGCCTGTTCAGTAATTTACTCCTTTTTTTTTTTTTTTTTTTACTTTTTATGGATTAAATAAATGAGCTATAACATGTTGAATAGTGAGCTTTAGATGTGCTGGTATCTGATTACATTTGGGCCAGGCTAGCTGTTTTACCCTGTTTCTAGTGCTAATGCTAAGCTAAGCTAACTGTCTCGTGGCTGCATCTTGATATAAGAGCAGGATCAATATTCTCATCTAATCCTCCGCATGAAAGAAAATTAGATTATTTCCCAAAAGCTAGATTGTTCTGCTGTGAGTTGCCGAGTGTTGGAGATATCGGCCGCACAGATGTCTGACGTCTTCCTGATGTAATGGAACTAGATGGCACTCAGCTTCTGGTGCTCAAACAGCAATGTCTTTTTCCAGAAATCATGACCCGGTTACTCAAGATAATCCACAGACCTTGTTGTGAGCAGTTTCATGTAGGAACTGTTTTCTTTCTACTGAACTACACCT
>JAPZEB010000014.1:8882765-8895280 GCA_029783705.1 Chaetodon striatus | reverse complement strand
TGAGGGTTGTGATGTAGATGGACCAGTAATTTGAAAGCTTTGCCTTCCAAGTTCTGGCTCAGCTCCCTCTTCACCACGATGGTCTGGTGCAGCACCCACATCAAAGCAGAAGCTAAGGGAGTTACTGCCTCAAGCGAGGGAGTTTAAGTATCTCAGGGTTTTGTTCACGAGTGAGGGTGAATGAAAATAGTTCCTACATGAAACTGATCACAACAAGGTCTGTGGATTACCCTGAGTAACAGGGTCATGACTTCTGGAAAGAGACATTGCTGTTGAGTTTTTAAGCACCACAAGCCGAGTGCCATCTAGTTCCACTATATTCCAGAGAAGGCAGACATCTCTACAGCCGATATCTCCAACACTCAGCAACTCACAGCAAAACAATCTAGATTGATAAATAGCACTACAGCTAACAGCAAGAATACATACTTTTGATTTAGGGGTGAACTGTCCCTTTAAACGAGTAAAGTAATCTATGTCTGATTATTTTTTATAATCCGTTTTGGGCAAGAATAAAAAGGATGCCAACACTGGACACAGCTGTGAGAAACTACACAGACGGCTTTAGGTTAAAGGATGTTTTTCCTCTTATAAGCCATCTTGCAGGTTTCAGTTATATATAAAAAAAAACTTGTCGCCTAAAGGGTAAATAGTCTGGCAGCTTTTTCCTCAGAGGACACAATGTACCTACTGCCCGCTCACCCTGTCACATCGCCCCTACACCCACCACCCATTTTCCGAATTCCCCAGCTGATGTATTTGAAGAGACAGAGCGACTCTGTGCCCAGTGAAACCACATTCAGTGGAACTGACAGTGCTCTGTCTACGGGAAGACGCGATGCCAGGGAACACCGTGTTTCCTGTCACGGGCAGAGACAGACAATTTCTCTGTCTTATCGTCTAATTGTAACAAGCTTGTCCTTTCTGATGGTTAGGTTTCTGGGGCTAATTAGTGAGACAATAGTGGAGAGCTGCAGGGGTATCATTATGTCACTTTTAACCCAGACTGGAAGAATGACAGAGCAGGGAAGCACACCACAAGGAAAACACAAGACCACAGGGAGGGATAGCTCATCCTCCAAAACAAAATACTGTCAGGGAAGAACATTTATCAGCTCTCTGGTTTGGGACCGTAAACGACACAATATTCAGCATGTATGAGTCAGAATTCCCACACTGGCTTTTTCATGTTTGGAGCGAGGATAAAGAGAAGCCTTGTCGTGGCCTGCTTGTATTCTCTGTTGCCTGTTTGTTCAGTGTGATATACTGATATCTGCGCATGTGTGCGTGTGTCCACATTTTTGTTTACATGCTGTCCAGGTTGCAGGTATTCGGAGGTGACAGGTTGTAATTAGTGGAGGCAGAGCTGTGAGTCACACAGTGCATACCAGGTGCTGGAGGTCTTTATGAACACACGAGCGTGGCTGAGGTGTTGTCATATACAGTATGTAGGCAGGTCTACCTCACACTTAAACCTACTCACTTTGAGCCTGTTTGCACCTGGAATTAACGTGCATCCTGCGTGATCTGATCACAAGTGGACAGCTCAAAGTCTGACTGTTCCCACCTGGCAGTAGAACACGTCTGTACGTACATCTCCACTGACCACTTGTGATCATGTGCAGATTATCAGACAGATACACAAACAGCCCCTCCACCTTTCTCACACAGGAGCAATACACAGAGACTTTATTGTTGTTCAGCCTCTTTTGATGTGTTTTTTTTTTTGGTCTCCATTTAATTGTAATGCATCTTCTTTTGGGTTTGGCTCTTTGTAGTTTTTTTGTGTGTCTTGTGGTAATTTTGTGTATCTTTTTAAGTCGTTTTGTGTGTCTCTGAAGTGATTTCTTGTCTCTTTGAGGTAAATTTGTGACTCCCTGAGATAATTTTGTGTCTATATGATGTAATTTTGTGTCTCCTTGAGGTCGATTTGTGTGTCTCAGAGGTAATTTTGTGTCTCTTTAAAGTCGTTTCATGTGCTCTTGGGTAAGTTTGTGCCTCCTTGAGGTAATTTTGTGTCTCTTTGAGGTAAATGTGTGTCTTTGATGTAATTTTGTGTCTCTTTGAAGCCATTTTGTGTGTCTATGAGGTTATCTTGTGTCCTTTGAGGTAGATTTGTGTGTCTTTTAGGTAATTTTGTGTCTCTTTGATGTAATTTTGTGTCTCTTTGAGGTAGATTTGTGTGTTCTTGGGCTGTGTATTTTAGATAATTTTGTGTCTTGAGGTAATTTTGTGTCTCTCTGACGTCGCTTTGTGTGTCTTTGATGTAATTTTGTGGCTCTTGGAGGTCATTTTATATCTCCTTGAGGTAAATTTAGGTGTCTTCGAGGTATTTTTTTTCTCAAAGGAACGTACAAGATGTAATTTAGTGAACAGATATGTAACAAGAACAAAAGAAAACATGCCACGAACATGCAATTTGAGTATTTGTGTATGAGGCGATTACATCTTTCTGGTGCTTTTTTTTTTTTGTATGTTTGTTTTCTGGTGCATCACATACAGAATCATGAATGTGCAGTAGAAAGCAGCATGGAGGCACGTGAAAATGTTGTAGTGGTTACCTAGTTTCTTATCTCTTACTTATTCAGTCTCTCTTTCAAACTTGTCGCAGATTAGTTTGGAATGATGTTCGTCTGCTGCTTTGACGGAGATGGACTGTCAGTGACAATTAGCATGTTGACCTGGGTGCTGTATTTCCATCCCTGCTAATGAAAGCCAATCAGCACTGGAACCAATAAATACCCATGACGACTGCAGAGTCATTTGTCCTGGGAATGAATGCAGTTCAGCCTTTCCCATTAAATACAGAGGCCAGATGTTAGAGGGTGTTTGTGGGTTTTTTATCCAGTGGGAAAGGGGCTACAGAGTTTAAGGCAGTGAACTGTGTTCTGTTGTACATCAGACAGATGTATGTACCCATCTTTAACTAAATTTCTGTTACAGTTTTTTTTTTTGTTTTTCACTACAGTTTGCGGCCAATCTTAAATTCGGGCAGCAGGATTTTGTAAAAAGGATAACAGGCTATTAATCACAATGCAATCCGCTGAGAGTCAATGAGTTACATCTCTCTACTGCAGCTCAGCAAGGAAACACAAAAAGGGATTTTGTACTAGAAAGACTGAATTTGGAAGATGCCCATTTGATTTGGCTAACTCAGACTGCCGAAGCCTCATATTTAATCTCTCCCACTGGAATCATATCAAGAAGGGATCGTCTCACGGCCAGTACGGGGAGGACAGGATGAATGAGTAGTTCCCATTCTGCAGCCCAGGATGACACTGACCTACCGTGAGACAGAGCGAACTCTCTGCTGGGTAACTCGGGACACGCATGCCACTGAAATAACTGGCCAGGACAATACCCTTCCCCAAGGCTACTTGCAAATGTCTCCTATCGGAAAATAAGGACGCCTTAGAACTTCCCCCGAGCTGACATCTCCCATGACCTATTTTCATTATGGCTGATGGTCGGTGACGAGCTGCGGAGTGCTAAATGGAGAAAGGACAATACACAGACGAGAGCACACAATGTGATGATAGCTGTTTGCCCAGAGTCTGACCCAAGCTAAATGATGACTAACACTAATAGTCTAATTTGAGACTTGTGGTCTCGGCTGGTTTATGCTGAGTGAGGAGAAATAGAGAAGTAGAGATTAGATACCCCGAAGAACAGGACGCAGTGTTATTTATAGTTATGTGAGGGACATTCCCCCACAAAGACGGAGGAAAGGAAGTTCAGCATCTCCTCAGAGATGCTAGAGAGGTCAGGCTGGAGACCGCTGCAATGACAAGATGGGAAAAGCCGGAGAGCGAGGGGTGAGCAGCTCTGTGGTCCCCCAGGAGCAGTTGAGCCTCGCAGGGGCTGGAGGCTAAGACGTGACAGGGTGACATCTCCAGAGGTGACGGAGGGGAAAGAGGGAGCCAGGAACTAGGGGATGCTCACAAGAAGCAGCAGCACTTTACCACAAGACACCGCCTCAGGGCTTGCTATGAGCACTCTGCTGGCCGTCCCTGTTGAGCCATCACACACGCATATAAACAAACAGACACCGCATACATAAAATTCATCGCAGCTTGTGTAGCAGAAAGTCCCAAACGGCACCGTGAGTAAATTTCCACATCACAGAGCCTCAAGTCTTATACACAGAGGATTCACACACTGTACTAACTCAGCTCAATAACCTCCCCCTCATCCAGGCTTGTGACATTTGCAGAGAGAGCCTTAAAGAGGGGGGGATAAAGAGGGAGGAGAGCCAGAGAAGGGGGTAGCACGCTCCTCCTCTCCCCTCTCCTCTCATTAGAATTCTCTCATCAGTCTTCCCCATGGAGCGTGGGGGGACATGTCAGGGTTTATTAATCGCTCCAGGAAATATTATTGACCTGGACCTTCTGCTCCCGCTCTCCCTGCTGCAGTCAGTGTCTCTGCTCTGCTGCCTCCACATTCCTCCGGTGTCCTGTCTGGACACATTACAGGACACTGCGGCACAGCGTGGAGGCTTCAACACACAGTGTCTTCATTGACTATGCACTTGGCCTGGGCTTTCTTTTTCGCCGCAGCTGCAGAGCACCACACACACAAACACACACACACCTGCAGCCTTGGGGAGACAAAGCACACTCTGCTCAGCTTCATTATGGGGTGATAGCAGCTCTGGTGCCGGTGCGCATTGCTTAGGTTCCAACTTTTGTGAAAATAAAAAAAATAAAAAAACACCTTTAAAACTGCAAACATCTCAAGGCTTATTGGTTTGCAAAGCTCACCAGCAGATTTCAAAAGAAAAGAGGTGCCTAAATCAATGTGATGTGAAACCCGTTCTGAATGCTCAAACACTAGAATCGATCGGAGAAACTCCTTTATCCTCCCTCCTCTGCATTCTTCTACTGGGAGAAAATGGGGGAATGATCAGAGTCAATCAGCTGAGACTCCTGGACGTCACTGTGTGTAGGGCGCTGTGGACACAGCTCATGGTGCTGTGGGTGTTTGCGTGCATTTGTGTGCATGTGAAGGAGACGCTATTAAAGAGAAGGGGGGGGGGGGGAGCAGATCATGAGGGTGTATGTGTTAAGCCTCTTGCAGCCTGACTCTAGATTTCACTCCCCGTGATCTGATACATCCAGTTTCGCTCGGCTTAACCGCTCATTCGTGGTTCAGTATCAGCTGATGTCCAGGCCTTATGTTGGCATGCATGTTGTGATGTCTAACGTATAGCACACAAAGACTACACACACGCTATATCCTGGAAATCACACATTTCAGCGTGGAATAGCCACGGAAACAGCTAAAGGAAAACAGCTGTTATCAGCTTAAAGTGGCATTTAGTCAAGTTGTCTTTGCTCAATCTGATAACACACTGATTAAAGCACGATGTCTTATTAGAGCCGTAAGATCACTGCATTGGATTCAGATATGCAGTAATAGTATTTGTGGACACACATGCTTTTGATTACATTAAAAAAAAGAAATGTAAAAATGGATGTTTCCTTGGCCTGGGTGTCATCTTTGCAATTTTTTCTGAATGGGTTGGTGAGAGAGCACGCTATCATGACCAGCCTTGCTTCTCAAATATTGGTGTATTGCGCCCCCACGTGGACTTAAAAGCCATTACACGGCCTGCTTTATGACAGGAGTAATGAATGACCAGGATATGAGTGTGTTGTTCCATTGTGTCCCCATGAACTTTGCACCGATGAGCACATTCCTGAAAGCAGCCGTCATGAATAAAGAAATATGCCTCAGATCTGTCAATAGCTTTTGTGCTGCCTAAATGGTGATATTATCCAGCGGCCATGTTCGCATGAATCTTCACTTTTGCAGACATGTCTGGCACTAAATTTAATATCCGTCTTCATTTTGTTTTCCTGCAGTCACAATGGTCCCACTTCTGTTTTTGGTGGCAGCCACGACAACATCCAATTCCACCGGCAATGGCAACCATACAAAAGGTAAGAACAATAACGAGGGCGATGCACCGCATGTGAGACTGAACAATTTGAGGCGGTGACAGAATCCCATTGCTATCCACTGCAGTCATCACTTTTCCCCAAGATATGATTATTATGTGTCTTCCTCAGCGCATGCATCTGCTTGATAATAGCCTTTTGTACAGAGTTGTTATTACGGGATCACAATGAACTCCAGCAGCCCCGGACCGTAATTTACGGCTTATTGTGCGTCTTTATAAACACAGTTAATAGCTGGCTGTGTGGCTGTGACTCTTGGATGAGTCTCCATTCTTAGGGCTTCTCATTTTCCATCAGACAGACATACCGACAGGACGAAATGGGCTGATACTTATCTCTGTAGACAGAATACTACAGAAGCCAGTTATTAAATCAGGCCTGTGACCAGGAGAGAACACGGGAGGTGCTGAGTATTGATTTAGTTTTATCAGTTATGCAATGCACACATGGCTCCAACACATGAATGCAGCACACACAAACATATGCACACATTTCGTTGGCCTTGCTCCCTCTTCCTGCCTCTTTGTTGACGGTGCTCCCTGACCCCTCGGCTCTGCCTCTCCTTCTTCCTCAGAAGACGTTGCATCCCCCAGCCACCACATCCTCCCCACCGTGCTGGTCCTGTCCCTGCTGCTGCTCATCGTTGCGCTGCTAGCCTGGTACTTCCTCAGGTAAAAAAAAAAAAAATCTCCCACCTCCCCATTTCTCACCTCACTCCCCCCCTTCTCGGGACCCCCGCTGACTGGCTGTGAGCCAGGCTCGGGGGCAGAGCTCAGGGTGACAAACACTTCCTCCTTTAGTCATTGAGGCGGAGCCCAGTCAGGAAGTGCTGCTAGTTGACTCCCTCTCATGCTTTAGTGAGAAGAGAGCAGGCAGCCAGGCTGTGACAGAGGACCCAGACAGGCAGCAGGGGAGAGAGAAGGACAAATTCTGTACCACATTCGGATTAGAGCGCCGTCTTTCCAAGACATCAGCTAATGAGAAAGAATAGCTTCAGTTTCAGATGGTGCGACAGAAAGCCTTTTCTTCATGGTTACCTAAATCTTGAACTTATATCACAGTGACAATTGAATATTAGGTTCTGTGCCACTCTGTTCTCATTTTGTTGAATATTTTTTTCTTGCAGGTTAAAAAACCAGAGAAAAGCAGTCGTCACAACAGTCGACAAGAAGATACCAAATGGCATCCTGGAGGAACAAGGTAAGACTGTTGTAAATCAAATATTGTGAGAAACAGCGAGACAGTTTGTGGATTGTGAGAGCGACAGGCTGGCACTCAAAAGAGGCACAGTGTGAGAACATAAAGTAGAGGCAAAGAAACAGAAAGAGGTTAAGACAGACAAAGGGAGGTGTTAAAGAGGCATCAGCTTTATGTTTGTATGTGCAGGTCGTCCCACCACTGCTCTGTGGTTACAGACTTCCTGTACATGTAGTTAATGTGAACAACAGAGTACTGCTATCATCAACACCTTTTATAGCTTCTCAACACGATGTATAAAATTAGTGCGACCACTAGCTGCAAAGATCAGAACAGTTGTCACCTCTGAGCTGCATTGTTTATATTAAGAGCTGATTTGTGTGAAGTGTGCTGACAGTTATTGGACTTCACAGGAAACAGCGCGTCTTGAGGAGCTGCGAGTTCTTTAGGAAGTGTTTTCTTATCTGGCATTACAATGGAAAGTACAGAACAGGTTGTATTCCTGCAGATAGGAATGTAACTTAGGATATATGGCTGGAAAACACACAGCACACCCAGAAGTAGGCTTTAAATAACAAGGTATTAGCTGAGCTGCCGAGCTGCTAATTACTGTGATTGTAAACATGACGCATTGTCCACTTTTTCCAGGGTGTCTGCAGGTCCTTAAATGGCAGATCTTGAATGTCTTAAATTCAATTTTGTAAATACTGGGCCGTAAAAGTTATCATATAGTCTTAAATTTGGATTTGAGAGGTCTTAAATGCCACAGGTGTTTTATCTAATGTCATAGAATTTTAATTTCTTTTCTGCAAAATGAATCAAGCACATTTGTGTGAAACCCCACATTTGTGATGTCACAAATCTTTAAACCTACTCCATCCGTCTTTTTTACTTTATACATAAATTTACCTGTCGGCAAGCTTTAGATGAACCTAACTCACTTGAATGACCGTATTCCTACATAAAGCCTCTATGTCAGCACGGGACGTCACAGTGAAGACGTATATTTTATTCCTACTATCTGAAGTGCAAGTGTGAACACTGTAGCATCATGCACATTTTAATCTCTATTTTACTGAAATTATTACATATTTCTATTCCATATTCGTATTCTTACCTCTATAATTCTCTATTCTTTACATTGGAGCGACTGTAACGAATCATAGTTTGCCCTCGGGGATCAATAAAGTATTTCTGGGTCTGATATGTATCCTTCCTTGCAATACTTGAATAAGAAAAAGATGAGTTTTCCCTAAATTAACCTTAAATTTGGTTACAAATAGCTTAAAAATGTCTTAAAAACATTAAACTGAACTCTCTGATACCTGTAGACACCCTGTTTTCCCATATAAAAGTGATGTTATATTTAATTTCAGCTTTAATAGGTTGGAAAACATGACTGTATCTATCGAGATGTCATATTAAATCAGATCAGGAAGCAGATGTTCTGCACAAAAATTCATTATACTGCTTTTTATGGATCTTTAGATGGTTTTTTTTTTACATTTTTAATAGATAAAACTGAAAGCAGAAGTGTCTTGTGTCTGTTTTATGAACATAATTGTCAAAATGAATAAAATGCTATTTTTAATGACAGTATTGTTTTGCCTTTATGACTCTGTACACGTGTGTGCTGATTTGACATGTGTTGTGTTTTAATATAGGATACAGTACTGAGTCGTTATACACCATTGTGCCACCAGGTCAGGTATACAGGGTGGCGGCGTCAGGAGCATCATGTTACTAACACTCTCTCAGTACTTTTGTTTAACATGAGCGCTAACAGAATGCCTCGCCGGGTGCTTTAGGGAGGTTTTTCACTCCAAAATAAACAGGGTGTTGTAAGTGGCTTCTCCCGGGGGTCCTGTGGTTCTCTAACACCTGTTGATGTTCGGTGATCATTGAATACTCACACTCCTTTTTTGTTTGTTAAATTTTAAGGTGGTGGCAAACACACCAACATGTCGTAAGATTTGAAATCAGTTTGACAATCATTAAGGTTTTTGCAGAGTAGTTCCATAAGCTTATCGTCAAATTCAGTGGTTCCCAACCAGAAGGTACTTTGACAGTCGAAGATAGAAATTATGATTTGGTTTAAAACATATATCACGTGTAACACCTGAACGCTACGTGTTGCGATTGAGAGAAAAGTAGTTGGCATGTGAGCAGAGACATTAAAACAGTTCACTAATGGATTAACAGAAATTATATTGAAATTAATAGTTTGAGTTAAGACTTAATTTAGATAAAAGTACTGTATAAGTTAACATTCCTCTGCCACTCAAAGTGGCAGTATTAAGAATAAAAACTTGCCCCAAGTGACCTGAATGCTCACAGTTGTATCAAACATAATGCAACAATATCTACATTTATACAAGTAATAGTGTTACAGGCTTCAACACTAACTTTCAAAAGTGGTTGCCAGGTTGGCAGCTTTTAGATGCTGACACTGAAAATTTGGTTGCCGTTTTTAGTCACCTTCTATTTTGAGTAATAAAGATACTGTACAGTGGGCGGCACGGTGGTGCAGTGGTTAGCATTGTTCCCCCACAGCAAGAAGGTTCCTGGTTTGAACGTAGCGTGTGAAGTTTGTATGTTCTTACCATGTCAGTGTGGGTTTTCTCAGGGTACTCCAGCTTCCTCCCACAGTCCAAAGACATGCAGGTTAATTGGTGACTCTAAATTGTCCGTAGGTGTGAATGGTTGTCTGTCTCTATGTGTCAGCCCTGTGATAGTCTGGTGACCTGTCCAGGGTGTACCCCACCTGTTGCCCAATGTCAGCTGGGATAGGCTCCAGCCCCCCCACGACCCCCAACAAAATAAGCAGTCATGGAAAATGAATGAATAAACATGGCAGTGATCCATACAGCAGAGTTTAATATACTAGAGATGCCAAATTTCCTCACAGTCATAAACTTTTTATTTCATTGAATCCACTCAACTAATCTTATCTCTAAAGCTGATATAGCAGTCACAGGTGAGAACAGATAGATATGCTGATTAGATACTAAAACAGATGCTGTTTATTATCTTAAATGTAGTTTTTGTTTCATAAATATATGCTCTCCACTATATAACTGGTAAAATTTATTCATTCCAGCTTTTATATTTCTATGAGCACTGTAAACAAAGTCATGACCTGACTCTCAGCTGCATCTTATTGGCGTTTCTTTGCCCCCATTTTGTTCTTTGTCTTTAACAGTTTTGTTTGCGGTTTAGTTTAAATACTTAAATATGAAGCAATTGGTGAAGTGGATTTTGAAAAGTGCTGAACACTTTAAGTTTTAGTTAGGGCTTACTTATTCTACTCAGATGATGGTGTACAATACACAAACAAAATTTGATCTTGACAGTTCACTTTGCACATTTTTGCCCTCTTGATGCTTTTTTCACTGATACCATCTGAAAATACAACATCTTGAGTATAACTTTCCAATTTCAGTGTTTGTAGATTAACAGATATGAACTAATATGTATCATTTAAGTGTCTGTATGTATGTTATCATAAGTATACCAGTGACCTGTCATTTTGTCTTCTGCCCAGTGTAAGCTGGGAAATGTTCAAGGTAAATAAAATAAACTGATCTGCTCTGTTATTGCAGCCTCGAAGAGCAACCCCTTTTATAATTTAAGTGCCGCATTTCATAAATAATATTGAGGGTGGATAGTTGAACTTTTCTCATCTTTTCTCAAATATGATCTTAGTCTCTTCTGTCAAAACAAGAATGTCAAATAAACATCTGCATCTTACTTTTGTTTTTTCAAAATTAAAGGAGAGAGCTATCTAATTTGTATATGCATAAAGTGTGACAATATCTACTGTAAAATATGCAAATAATTTTTTACGAATGATTAATGTATAAAACTCTCAGTGCTTCATGTAGATTCAGATGGAAAGTCATCACACCATCGGCCTTGTTAATTATAATTATGGGGCTCTATAGAGCAGTGTTTCTTAGTTCATAATTTATGTCTATAATAAATATTTTATGACACCTGTTGTGTAGAAATAAATGGACTTTGTCTGTTATTTATGACTGACAACATGAAGTTATGTATTTGACCCTTACACAGATGTGTACATAAGTATTGAGCTGGCCTGGTCCGATACAATGGATGTCATGGAGCCTTATTTGCAAGCTGTTCTGACCTGTGGTCAGGTTAAATCTTATCGTTTTTATTATCATCAGGCTATTACTCTTCAATGTGCAAATCATTAATCTGGTCACAGGGTTTGGATCAGGACAGGGACAGCGGAAGTTCACGTCTGTCAGGCACTTACACTGCACACAATGAGGTTGCAGTCATACATCAGACAAACCAGCCTTATATTGTATGTAATCTCTACAATAATCTAGATTAACCCTAATTTGTGGTGACTTTGTGTGATTTGTAGGTGCAGGTGCAAAGCTGAAATCTTTGGCCAGACACTGGAGGAGATGGTGAGGGTGACGTGACCCACCTGTCCCTAGGGGCGTTGCCTTTGTGCAGGAGGCACATCACAGCTCACAGAAATATCTACTGATGGTTTTGCTGCAACATATGTTTTTGCATTTCAGCACCACTGAATCTGCATTCCATCTTTCTGTTTTCACCTTTATACCAACTTAAAAAATACACAAATTCATCTGACCTTAAAAAACAGAAGAACTTCTGATAATCTCGCCACCCAATTCCATCTCTCATTTGACTGCAAGAAAAAGCAGAAGTAGACACGCACACGCACACACACACACACACTGTTGCACTCTGCAAGTTCTTTCATCAGTCACTGATAATAAAATAAAAGTGATGCCCTCTGGCAACATTCACAAGTTTTAAGAGTCATTCAGAACTTCTTCAAATAAAATGAAATGCCATGAAAGGTCAGCTTTCTAATTCTATCATTTCGGATATTTCAAAAGACTCCAGACGCTAAAGTCATTACAGAACAACACTGGCAATTTGACTTGGAGTTATTAACAATCAACCTAAGTGCCAAGACAAATGTTGGCATAGTATATTGCTGCAAACCACGGATATATTATATTTATAGTTTCATATGTTGGTACTTTAGGATTTTTTACGTTTCAGTTGTATGTTGTGACAAGACCGTGTCCATGTGTGGTTAGGTCTAGGCACCAAAACCACTTGGTTAGAGTTTGGAAAACATTATGTCATACCTTGAAATACCCAGTTTGATCACTACAAACACAGCTGGAAATGACCCAAAGTCTTGATTAAAAAATATTGCTTTTGTTGCTACAAACATGACGGGATACCCTGGTGGCCCTCTGCTCCGGAGGAAGAAAGAAGGGGAAAAAATGAGAATATCATAAATAATGTAACCCTAGCAGCGGCCCTTATTTCCCTTATCCC
>JAPZEB010000014.1:8674737-8684923 GCA_029783705.1 Chaetodon striatus | reverse complement strand
CAATGCATGTAACAGGCAGAACTTGACACGGTGTCCCAGAACATCAACAACCAACACACCCAGGGTACCTTGCACGTAGTGTATGGACGTGAAAGGTCCATGACCAAACGTCAATATGTGACGAGGTCGGAGTGAGAATGTGTTGGATTTGTTTTTGAAGGGAAGATCGAGAAAAAGAAAAACATTTTCAGCCAGGTAACAGGATTCAGGATTCACCATCTTGGTCGGGCAAGTGGATCAAATAACAACAAAGACTTATACTAATTTTTAAGAAAAATGACCCCTTGTTATCCGTCTGGCTCTCAAACTTGTGGCAAACTGTGCTATTTATAGTTGCCCACATCCTCCCAACTTAGGCCACTTCTACAAAATGATAGGAGACCAGGGTCCAGTCATGAATGCAAGGGCGTTTCTAGGATTTAGGGTCATAGGGGATCCTCCCCAGCACTTTTTTTTTGATAAACAAGTTCTATTTTGATGCCTTTTTCTGCACTCTGTCACTGTATGTACGTTAAATGTACAAAAACAATTCCCAGTGTGAATCAGTTCACACAGTTTAAAAGAAAATGGCTGGGGGGCCACCTGGCACCCTATTGTGGGCTAGATTCGGCCTGCAGGCCACAAGCTGAGTATCACTGCTTTAATGCCACCCAACTAAACTCCTGTTTCCAAAATAACTGAAAGGCTTGCTTCAGCTTCAGCTCATAAATTTTGTCTTTATCCAAACCTGATCGGTTCTGCACATGTGCAGGAAGCAAGCTAGCTCCCTCCTGAGCTACTACCGTCATCAGCTCCAGAAAAAAACAACATGTTTACATTCTTTTCTACTACTTGTGCAGTTGGGTAAGTTGCTAGATTTACTAGTCCGACATAACATTTTACTTGCCCCGTGCAATCAGGCAATCCTTATTGCTGAGCCCTGTATAAGGCTCCAACTAAAGATAATTATCAGTGTCACGATTGGCCAATTAACAAACAAACACAAACATGTCTAAGCATGTCTAAGAAATGTCAAAAAAGAATCCAAAATTACATCATCAGTGTAGAGATGTCCCGATCTGATCTCAAAGATAGGTATCAGCAGCCGATCAAGACATTTTTAACTGATCAGGATTGGCTACATTTAGCTGTAGAGCCTGATCCGATCCTTTGTTCTACCTCCGCTGTTATGCAAGCGTTTTCACTCGCAAAGCTTTCATGCACAGTCAACAAGGGCAGCCATCGTTAACTCTCCGTCTTCTCCATTCCACAAACTATGCACCATAAACAACAGCAAAAATTTAGTTTGAGGCTGTTAATTTATGTTATTGACCAAAGTTATGAGCACTTTTTTAATTTCAGCTCAGTGTGAGTGTCTCTTGCCTTTTGCCGTCGTCTCTGGCACACAGTGTTTCACCGCAGGTAGAGACAGCCACACCCACCATACCGCTGCCAGTGCAACAAAAGCCCCGCATGCAAAAGTAGCATTGTAATCCATGCAAAAGATGTGCAGACGAAAAAGGAAACACGCAACAGAATACAGTTCATTCAGGTCTGCTAACAAAGGCTGCACCAAAGCAACAAACACTGGAGACTTAAAAGGACAGACAAAGCAAAAAAGATTTTAGAAAAGGGTTTTCTATTTTATACTTTGTTATTTTGATTTTTTTGTGAATTGAATAAAAATCTTGGATGCATGAAGCATTGTATCGGGACTCAGTATCAGCAGATACTCAATGTTAAATGACTCAGATTGGGATCAGGGGTAGTGCGGACTTTATTGTGTTGTCCAGCCAGTGGTCCAAAATCTTAGGATATTCAATTATATACAGTATATACAAAATGCCATGTTCACCAGTTTGCTTGAAAAATGACTTGGAACAATCAATTGATTCTTAAGGTTGTCAATTAATCTTCTGTTGAACTACCGATCAATGAAATGACTTATCATTCCAGTACTGAAGTCAGACCTTACATACAGCCACACGACCAGTGTACAAAAAACAGCGGTCACAGTTAAAGAAATATTAAGTCAAACCACCAACAAACAGGTGAAAACGAGAAACAGTAAAAACATCTACAAAACTAGAGGTTGTTTTAGAGTTTTCCCGGTCCCTTATTTAATCAGGTGGTCTTAGCAACATACAGTAAGGATCTTCTTTTACAAAAGAGACTTGAAAGCAAAGAAAAACATTTACAGTCAGGCGTTACATAAACCCACATAAAAAACAAGGATTAGAGTTAAAGAAATATAGTCAGACAAAAAACAAGGACAACAAAAAAATAAACAAGATAGTAAATAGTTTGAGAGATTCCTTATTCCTTTCCTCAGCTTTCTAACTTTCTTTAATCACGTAGTATCATTTAGATCAAGGTCTCTTCTGCTATGGAGTCCTGAGAGCAATCAAAAACATTTACAGTGAGACTTTACATTCCAGCGCACGGCACAAGAACCCATTAGTTACACAGCTAATTGAAAAAAAAATGACCAGAGACATATAAAACATAAGCTAATAGTGCTTGAAAATCTCCAAAGGAAATTAAATTTTAGCTCCTCTCCTCTCCTTCCCTGTTCCCTTTCTCTGTATTCCTTCATCCTCCTGCTCGCCTGCTTTGATCGACAGTGCTCTCCACAGGATGAAGTGTGACATGTGGTGTGTATGTCAGTGTCTGTCTCACTGTTTACTCTGAGCTAATACTGACTCACTCCATTAATCTGAGCTACAACAGATCCACTCCAACCTGCCCGATTCGAGAGCGTGCGTGTTTCTGCGTCTGTGCGTTCGAGGCGTGTCTGTGCACCGAGCACATGCGCGCACATGCGACACATGTTCTCCGTTGTGTGCGTGTCATCCAATATGCATTTTTCCTGCCTGATTTGTGTGTGTATGCCCGTTGTTGTTGCGGGGCCAGGGCTTGCAGATCGATGCAGAGATGCTTTATGTGCTCCTGTCTGGTCTAATGACATGTCTGTAAATTAGCAACAGAATGGTGGAGCACCACACTGAAACCTAATGGCACCTCTGTAAATTACCGCTAGAATGCTGCTGGACGGCTGCGTGTGTTCTCATTGTGAACAACTTGGCTCCCCCTCCTCACTCCGCCGCCTCATCTACATTTGTCTACGTGTCTGCTTGTGTGTGTCAGCGTGATTGTGTTAGCATTTGTGGCTGTTCCTTCTGTGTGTGTGTGTGTGTGTGTGTGTGTGTCTCCCTCCTCCTCCCTGCTCTCGCTCCTCTCAGTAAAGACTAGCCCGAGGCCCTGAGTTGGTAATAGCTTTTCTGACAGCAATACACCAATATTTACAGAGACCAGCACCCACCCACACCCCCGCACATTTCATGCACACATAAAAAGCCTATACTTGTCCGCACACATTCATGTGCTCGAACACAAGTCGCGCGCACTTTTTTTTCTGTTTCTTAGCGTGCGCGCACACACACTCTTAATTAACATGCTGGGAGGGAAGGAATCACACACTAGGGGGAACTCGCACGCATGCTGGCATACAACTTGTTGTTTCTCACTCATATATTGGCATTCGCACTTTGGCTTTTTTTTTCCTCATGCAACAGAAGCAAAGAAAGACAATTTGCCAGAATTGCTCTGTGAATTGTGATATATTCTCACTTTTTCCTTCTCATTATTCTCCCCGTGTTATATTCACTCAAGTGCGGCCGATTCCATTTCAACACTCTTCTCTCTGCCTCTCACTACCTTAATAACCTATTACACTTCAGTCTATTCATTACGTGGCAATCCCCCCCCTCCTCCCCCCGTCTCTCCTCTCCAGCGGTTCCTCACCAAGTGTCTGTCTTGCTCCAGCCTGACCTAGTGTGTGTGCTAAATTCCCCTCTGTTCTCCTCATTATCGTGAACTACAAGTTGGTGGTTATGCCAGAGGCTCCACAGAGCAGAGAAAAAGAGGCCAGCGAGATGTGCGGAGAGGAATGGTGGCGTGAAGCTTAAAGGGAGGTGTGAGAGATATAGGGATGCTGGTGAGGAGAGCGGATGCGGAGGAAGGGTGATGCTTTGGGGGGGATGGGTGTGAAGGAGACAGATAATGTCGCCCCTGCTTGTGTATGCCAGCACAATAGTATGATCATTTTCTCGCAGATGTGTGTGTAGGTGTGCATATTTGTTCCTCTGCTCGCTCGGGTATATGGCTGTGCACTTGCTGTGTGAGTAGGCGTGAGAGAGTAGATAAGAGAGTGTGAGCTTAAGGATGATGGATTGCAAAACCTTGGTCTCGTGTCCTTGGGGGTCACTGAGGGTGTGCAAGGTAAGTTGCCATTGGCTGTCTGCTTGTTATTCTGAATTCTAATTGGCCAATCCTGCCTGCTTTGGCTGCCGCGATGCTTAGAGGCTGCCGATCTCCATCTCCATCCCCATCCTTTTTCAAAACCTCTCGAACCTGCACATACATACGCAGACACATGCATTCTGGCTTTTGACGAACATCCCGAAATGAGCCATGTTGTCAAACAAGACCACATCGCTTCAGACTGCCAGCACAGCTGTTCTCTCAAAAGAGAGGATGGCAGGTTTCATAACGAGTTTGGAATGCTACAGACTCACGACTGTCTCTCTCGCATCCACACTGTTTAATCTCCAACCCACATGAGTGATCAAAGCTTGTTTACCCACCACTCCATGTACGATTAGAGGTATGGAAGGAAGTGTTTCTTCCAAGTGCTGGCATCAGTGAGGCTTTGCTTGACAATAACAACATTTTCAGCATCTTGAACAATATGTTTTGTACTGCACATCCGAATCAAATTTAACCAGGCCCAGCAGAGCTTTGTTTTACTCGGCTGGCTCTGATGAACACCCACCATTTTATCATCTTTGAGCATATTGTGAAGAGCAGTGTGGGAAGAAGCAATGTAGCTTGGATATTGTAGTAATCATTATGATAATGTTCAACAAGAGTGTAATGGCTCCGCTCTTCTTTGTTCTTCCTCCTTCCTCTTCCACCTCTCCCTTTCTGTCTCAGCTCGCGAGGAGTATGTTGCCACCTTCAAGGGCTCTGAGTTCTTCTGCTACGACTTGTCGCCCAACCCCATCCAGTCTAGCAGTGATGAAATTACGCTCTCCTTCAAGACGCTGCAGCGCAACGGCCTGATGCTGCACACCGGCAAGTCAGCCGACTACGTCAACCTAGCACTGAAGAACGGAGCCGTGTCGCTTGTCATCAACCTCGGCTCCGGGGCCTTCGAGGCCTTGGTGGAGCCCGTCAACGGCAAGTTCAACGACAACGCCTGGCACGACGTCAAGGTCACCCGCAACCTGAGACAGGTAACCAGACAACAGGGGGTGGAGGAGTGAGCGACCGAGCAAACAGGAGAAAAGAGGAGATAAAAAATTAGTTGCATTATTGATGAGCCTTAAAGAGGGAAGATTTGAAAGGTCATAGCGAGGGACCAACAGATGGCAAGTGGTAGATTAAAGAATGGACGGATATGAACTTGGATTTCAGTTGATTTCAGTTAGTGATTGAATGTCTAGCTATCAACAGAAAATTAACTGACTTCAGTTTTGATCACCACATTCAAAAATACATATTTTTCCTCTTATGCCTGGTTCACACTACACGATGATTTTGTCTGTTCTGATGGTCACCATGTCAGACTGTGGAGTCATAATATCGTGCCGTGACTTCGCTGACAGACACGATGGTCCACACCAAATATCCCTGGTCGTCTGTCATGACGTGTGTGATGTCACCAGGTTTTTATAGGTATTAATATAATTTCAGTCACTGTGTCTGTTCATGTGCCAGCCAAAATGTTACTGTAGTAATGTAAAAAGCACCACCAGCTGTCAGGAGCTACATTTGAAGTACCGCATGCAAGCTATGCAAGTCACTGAGTCCTCCACATCAAGTTCCTGCAAATGTTTAACAATAAAAGCCTGTTTAGAAAATGAAGGGATTCTCTCAACTGAAATTATAAGGGACTTTTAATTTTAAACAGATACAGGAAGTGAAAATATTAAAATACAGAGGGAATAATGTAGTCTGTTGCACATGAAGCTGGTCACCTCTGCAGTTGTGGTCAGCAAAAGCCCCGCTAGTATTTTTAAATTTTATTCCTTTATATTCTCCGTTATGAAGAAATAACACTGTTTGCTAGCTTGATGCTAATGGCAGTACTCATCGGGTTGCTAAAGTGCCTCTGCTGTTTCACACCATCATTTTTCCCTTTTTACGCTGTGTGGTAACGTCTTTAGAGGAAATATCTAAAAGGCTGTGTTGTTGTTGTACAGTTGTCCACAGCAGCAGATCGCTCTGTGTTCCTATTGGTCAAAGTGACGGCTGTGACGTGAGAAGTCGTTAACGACAAGAAGAAAATCAAACATGCTAGACTTTCTGTTGGGTCGTCGTTAGGCGTCCTAGAGGTGACATCGGGTGTCGTCTACTATGACAAACTACACAGAGAAACGATGGATTATCACATATGACATTCATTATCAATCACAATCCGAGCCGACACCGTATGACGCTGCTTCGGCCTGATATGGTGTAGTGTTTACCTAGCATTGGTTTTCTTTTTACATTAAACACATTAAACTCAAACTCACACAGTTGCTGTCATTTTCCTTACTGTTAGCTTTGGACTGACATCAGTGCATTTACTATATATAATGTGTATTTCCAGTGCAGGTTTGGTCTTAAATTTCATATTTTGTAGTATTAAAAAGGTCTTAAAAAGTCTTAAGTTTAATTTGGTAATATCTGTAGACACCCTGACAAGAGCTGCAAGCACTTTCCTATGAAGTGCTGCGATGAAGCGCTCCCCAGCGCCCTGCCACCACTTCTCAGCTGAAGAAAAATATTATGTGGACACAGGCCTTAAGGCATCCTTTACAAACAGTAGTGCAGGCAAATACATTTTTATTGATGCTTTAGAGATCACTTAACAGCCGTTAATAAGAACAGCTCTTTGGTTAACAGGCTGGGAGAAATCAGATTTCGTTGTCACAGTGGTGGACGGGCGTGTAGCGCGTTTGATTTTCACACAGGACACTTTTGTTCCTGAGGCATTACAGGCGTCACATTACAGCCTAGTTGCTAGAAGAAACTGTTCATGATATGTCTCTACAAACCATAAATACGTTACTTAAGACCAACAAACTTTATTTAGCGGGTCGTTGCTG
Organism: Chaetodon striatus; assembly: GCA_029783705.1. Taxonomy (NCBI): domain Eukaryota; kingdom Metazoa; phylum Chordata; class Actinopteri; order Chaetodontiformes; family Chaetodontidae; genus Chaetodon; species Chaetodon striatus. The sequence goes on along the minus strand of JAPZEB010000014.1, from coordinate 8,677,787 downwards.
TGTTTCTATCGATTGTCTAGGCTCCAAACATAGTTGTTTTGTAGCAACCTGTTGGTATGTTTCCTTCCTCTGTTTAGGATCCAGTCCTGGGTGATTTGTAGTGACCGGTTGGTGTCTTTCTATCAACCTTTTAGGCTGTAGTCGTAGTTGTCTTTTAGCGACCCATCGGCTGGAATTGTGCCATGAAAATCAGTTGTTTTGATCGAGACATCGCTGCGTTCCTGCTGGGATTGTGCCTGTAAAACTGGGTATTTTCAGCAAAGATACGTTCTTTACCGAACCATAACTAAGTGTTTTTTGTGCCTAAACATAAAGTCTGTGCTTGGCGTTCTGCTGCTCCGTCTGTGTCCAGAGTACGCTCTGTGCTGTGAGTGTGTGTAGCAATAAATAACAGAACAGTATTGCAACAGTCCACCTAATGAACAGTACAGCTTCAAAAACAGAAAATCAAAATGTGGCGCCAGATGTTTTAATCAATGAATGTGTGAGAAACCCTGCTAACCAAACTGTTACCATATTTTACTTGCCATAATAACCATGGTTTTTCACTAACCTTAACCATACTGCAATTTCCATGTAGACACATTGGAAAATGTGACAATAAAGAAATTGGTAATCGAATATAATTTGTACCACCTTCCTGCTAAACCTTCGAAACTGCAGTTAAAATGTTAATAATATCATTAATACTGTTCCTACTGTGTTTACTGTGTGTTCATACCCCTTGCTGATTACTCCACATTCTGTTTATCTCCCATATTTTATTGTGTATATAGACTTTGACTCAGTACCTGTACTCTTGTCTCGTCTCATCTCATCTCATCTCATCTCAGAGTTATAAGTCACCAGCAAAAGTTACCTGCATTTGTAAAGCTTAAAAATAATCAATGAACTGGTAATGAACCAACCAAAACTTGTGAATACATAGATCGTGGTCCAGATAGTCTGCAGCCCTTTTCCAGAAGGTGATACTGAGGTCAAACTACAAACATTTTTGCCTTTGAAGATGGGCACTGTGTCACATTAGGCGATCACAGAGTCATAAATTCTTGCCGTGACTTGGCAGGCACACATGGCAGACGACATGTTGGACCCTGACCAATCACAGCTATCAGGGACCAACTTCTCTGCTCCACTCGACCGCACCAACAAGGTCATTCATCTCTGCTTCGTCATGTTTACTGTATAGATGATTGAAGTTGTGTGAGGGCCGATCCTGGCGTAAGTGTGCAGACTGTCCAACGGTGGGGTTACTGATGAGTTAGAGAGCAATCTTGAAAAACAAAACAAGGCCTGGTGACCAAACGTGGTTCTTATGAATATGTTCTTACTGATATAAAATGATTGGCAAATGGTTTTCAACTTACAGAGAAATCAACAAAGAGGGAAGACTTTAATAAAATAATTTCCACAAGAGGTTGATTTGTTTTGCATATTAACAGCTTTACTTTAAGGAAGTCAGTCTGTCCACCACTGTGGTGCAAACTAAAATATCTCATCAGTTATTGGATGGATTGCTATGACATGTAATAAGTTTACCCACAGTGCCAATAGGATAAATGTTAAGCACATTCATAGTACTCTGACTTGTCTTTACCACCGTCATGAGGTTTGACCTTCTTGTATTGTAGTGAAGTGTCTTGACAACGTCTTGAGCCCATTTAAAAACCCAAATTTCTACAGTAAAAGAAAGTATAAATTATAATATATTTTTAAATCTAAAAACCTTTATTTCAAGCTAAGGACGTGTTTCCTTTCTCCACTTCTCCTTCTCTTCCTTACTTCAGTATCCTGTCGTCTCATACATGACATGCTCGGCAGCTGTGCTCCTCAGTGCATCTAGTGTGCACGGTGGTCCACGGTGATGCAGCGCCGATAATGATCACCGCCCTGTTGTGCCATTTAGGCACAACAATGGTAAATAAGGGAGAGCCCTACCTGGGGGGTTAATGAGAAAGTCCAGCCCGGCCCCACCTGAACCTGTCAGGTCTGCAAACATTATCATGCTAACATGCTAAATTAAGATGATGAACATGGAAAACATTATACCTGCTTAACATTAGCATGTTAGCATTTTGTAGCTCATTAGCATGCTGATGATTGTATTGAGCTCAAAGCACGGGTGTGTCAAAGTCAGCCTAGTAACTAGAAGAAGTTGATATCGTACATTTCTGTAAACCACGGATATGTTACATTAGCACATTTTAAACGTATTATATCAATGTTTCTAAACTGACATGGTGTATGATCTGACTTTGTTATCGGGAAGGAAAGGGGATGGTGGATGGCATGACATGACATGACATCCAGGCAAGATGGCTGCCAAGCTGTAAACCACAGATCAAAACCAAGGTTGAGACCAACAAGCAACAAAATTGGTTGTGTTTAAGCGAGACATCAGCAGCTCTTCCAGCTGTGATTGTGCCACCAAATGTAGATAATTCAAGCCCACACATGATCTTTTCCTGACCATAATCAAGTGTTTTTTGTTGCTAAACATAACCAAACATTAACCACAGCGCTGCTGAAACGTAAAGAAACTTAAAGTTCCAACATATCCACGACATGATCACATGGTTTACAGAAATGTACAATGCCAACATTTATTCTGGCTATAGAGCCTTTTACTGTTAGTAAACAGTATGATGCTTTTTTTTTTGGTGGGCGGGGCTTAGCTGGAGGCAAAGCAGTTCTCTACAGACATTAGCTAGCGCTAGCTAGCAAATTCTTTTGGCTTGTTTTAGACAATGGAGGAAGATGATTCAAGTGGTGCATTCAGGAATACTCATTCCTAGTCCTGGGAGACAGAGCAGCAGAGCGCCAAGCGGAGTGAATGTGTGATTAACTTCGGCTTTGTTAATTCTTATAGAAATATAACGTTCCGTTTGTTCGACCAACAGGGCTCTCATTTTAGTGTAGAACTTACAAACGCACCATGTCAGGTCACTCACTGTCAGGAACGGTGAGTGTTGCTTGAATAAGTAAACACTGACCAACGGGACCAGACTGGCCGACCAGTATGCTCTCACTCAGTGGATGGATGATGTCAC
>JAPZEB010000014.1:8645260-8655652 GCA_029783705.1 Chaetodon striatus | reverse complement strand
AATATATTTTCTAGATCAAAGTGCTGCCTCATCTCTCTTATCACGAGCCAAACACCTTTGGAAAAACCCAGATTTTTAACATTAAACTGCTTTATTCAGCGTTTCCCTCTGCTCCTGGTTAAAACCTCCTGAATGTCTGGACCTTAAGTTATCAGAGAAAGATGTGAGCACACATTAGCAGGTGCAGGGCTAGCGGCCGGTCTCTGACATGTCAAACAGCATCAGAGAAACACTCATTTGTGACATGAAACTTGTTTTTACCGGTTCTAATCACCTTGTTTTAGAGAGCGAGAGACATCTGTGGATAATTGAGCTCCTGGTAAAGACCTCCTGAACAATGAGCACTGAAGGAATCCTAACTGGGAGTTCACGCTTGGCACATGGAAGAAGTTTCAGCTGGTTGCAGTCTGTAATCCTCACAGAATCCCACAAAGGGCTCCTTTAAAACTAGGCTTTAGTCTGGCTGGTGCAACCAGTGTAAAGTCCATTCTTTAAGACCGGTCTCAACAACGCCTTATCTGTTAGGACCAGGCTTAGTGACGACCAGTCGGTGCAACTGGCTCCAGGTGTTAAACAATGCGACGGCATGCAGCACAGCCTGTGTGCACTGCACTTTGTCAGTTTCTTTTTGGGCACAACTGTGCCTCCATACTTCCCTCTCACCAGCCCTCCCTGCTCTGTTTGCCTGGTAGTGAGTCAGGTGCCGTGGTGAGGAAAATTTAGTCAGCTGTCTCCCTTATCAGAAATGTGTGCACGTGTGTGTGTGTGTGTGTGTTCGAGTGTGCTTGGGCGGGTGTATGTGTGGCTGTTAGTTATGTTATCTGTGATATAACAGGCCAACCACCTCCTTTTTTCCTCAAGTTAATGAGGGTTCATTTGCATTTTAGCCAAGAGCTTTTCTCCTGTCCCCCCCCCTCCTCCTCTCCCTCTGTCTTGCTCTGTCCCTATTTTCTCTCCCCCTGCTCTCACTTTACTAAACCCTCCTCTGTTCACACTTAAATTCACTCACTTATTCTGACATGCACGCACACACACACACACACACACACATACGCACACTATCTCTCTCTTTCCCTCCTTCTCAGCTCATCAGTATTCATGAGGCCTCCCTCTCTTCCTGTTCTCTTGTTTTTGCCTTGGCTCCGACCGTCTCCCACGGAAACAGGGAGAGCGAAAGGGAGGGAAGGCGAAGGAGGAATGGAATAGAGAGATAGAAGAAGAAGAAGAAGGAAGAGAGATGAAGACACACAGACATGGAGAGTGTGTTTAGCTGTGTATGTAATTGGCCAATAAAAAACAGGGTTCTCGGAGGTAAACAGTTTAGCGGTTGGGGATTGGCCCCAGCAGGTAGCAGCGAGAGAAGATTATGAATATGTAAATGAGTATGCAAAAGACATTAAAGCGGGATCACCTGAGCTTGTTACATTATGACTCCAGGGTCTGGGATGTCAGCGACGGTGGCTAACACACTCACCGCCATGCATTCTGATTTAACCGGATAATAGGGCCAGCCAACCAGCTGCGGCTATTTTTACACGCTCTTTTGTGAGGGAGTGATGATGAATTAAGCGTGGAAAGTGATGGGGTAATTTCGTAGGAAGCAGGTTTTGAGTTTCAACATGACGTGGCGAGGGGGAACGAGGGAGTGTAGCCACGCTGCAACATACTTGGTCATGTTTAAGTCTGAATCACACAAAGTCAAACTGCCTTTGTCTCCTCCCACCTCGTGTGTTTTTCTCCTTGTCAATCTTTTCTGTCTCCTTCTTTTTTTTTTATGTTTCCACCCACCTCAATCCCCTCCACCGTCATCTTCCGTCTTCCACTTCTCCCTCCCTCATTCCTTCCCCGTCTGCCTCTCCCTCTGTCTCTGTGCGTCTTGTACAGATGCGACTATCCTGTCGTACGACGGCAGTAAGTTTATGAAGGTGCAGTTGCCTGTGGCGATGCACACCGAGGCGGAGGACGTCTCGCTGCGCTTTCGCTCCCAGCGGGCCTATGGCGTTCTCATGGCAACCACATCCCGTAACTCCGCAGACACCCTTCGTCTGGAGCTGGATGGGGGCCGTGTCCGACTCACTGTCAACCTAGGTACACACATGCACACAAACATATAGATTCTCCAACGCTGTTTTAATCACCTGCCGGGGGAGTGCAGCTGATACTGGCCTCTTGGCTATTTCTTGTAAAGGAATGTCATTAAATGTTGATTAATAATATATTATCCCTTTAATCCTGCTGCATTGTTTATACTTATATATATTTAAGGTGTTTCACATGTTTTGGCAGATACCTTTTAGCATTTTGACTCACTTCATGGTGCATATACAGCTCGCCTTTGATTAGGGACTGTTCGTTGTTTATCAGAGGAAGAGGGTGGCTGGGGTGCGACTTCATTCCCCCAGAGCTACAAATATGTTTCCTTGAGCCTCCCTGAGGGACTGTGGGAAAATGCATGACCCTCCCTCCACCGTAAATAACAATATTTTACATATTTCCACCAAACTTAAGTATCGCAGCCGATGCAGTGAATTATCGCTGAAACAAACAGCTAATTTCCGAAGCAAAATGCTAATCCTCCTTACAAATCGCATAATCACAAGCTGTGTGTGCACTTCAGCAGAGTATGGGTGCATGACAGCCACACACAAAACCAACTCAACTTAATAGGCCTACACATCACCAACACGCACACACACATTACAGCGCTCACACAGCCTGCATTAGCAGCACAAATAAACCCTAACATACACAACAGCGGCAGCAGCTGGAATAATATCAGGAACCTGTCACGATGGCTGTTATTAGATTTTAAAAATGTACCCTTTGATGATCGAAAGTTAGAGCTGAAAAGGAGGCACTCATGGTGTGTTCATGCAGTGTCGGAAATCTGAACATCCAACAATTATTTCTGTTTTTAAACTTTCTGGTGGTGATAAATGCTGCAATTTTTGCTTTTATTTTGAAGAACACATGCCTTTTATAGTTACCAGGGGGTTTGGGATTCAAAGGGTGTTTAAAATATTTAATATGTATTAAAAAAAATACAAAACACAACCATTTAAAGCTGTATGTCCCTCCTATAGATGCATAATAATACCTAGATGGCGCTGATTCATTCCCATGAGAACTGCTCGCGTGGTGTATTCGCCAAATAAAGTGTCTAGCTACCGGGTTTACTTGTGTGATATGCAGCCCACTGAAATGCTGCAGCGGTGTTTCTCCCGCTGGCCCCGCCCACAGGTTCCTGCTCAGCCCATAGATTTTAAATTGTGATGACGTCACAGATTTTTAAAATCGCTTTTTTCAGCTCCAGGAAAATTGAACAAATATAAAACCTTCATGGATCAAAATTTCAATATAAAAAGAGTCATATTTGAACTTGTTTGCAATTCAAGGTGTCCAGTTAACAGTTTTACAGACGTCTGTTTTACAATGGTGGTCTATGGGGAAAGTGCTTTTTAGGCCGCTAGGGGCTGCAATACCGTTAGTGACCACTGGGGAATATTGGCAGCAGCATTCGTGCCTAGGGGCCTGGTCTCGAAAAGAAAACATAAGTCCCTCCCTAGTGCTTCAAAAAATAATTTGACGTGCCTCTCCTGTTTTACACCACCCCCTCCCCTCGCGTAAACAACGAACAGTCCTGTACACACACACAAACATACACAAATGAAGGTTAGTGTCATTGTCTTTGCGTTGAACAGAGGGTCAAGCCTCAAGCTGCATTCTCTGCTCACTCCCAGTGGACCTGTGCATCCCCACACCTTCAACAATCAATACAAAGCCTCACATCATGTACAAACACTCCACACACAAGTGCAACTCATTAAACACATATCCAGCCTCACAACTTCACGTAAACTACATTCACATGCAAACACACACATAGTCCAACAGAGGGGTGCATGTGTTGGTCTCTGGTTGTCTGCAGCCACGTCTCTTCTGCGGTTGACGCCACACGACACACCAAGGCATCATGGGTATAAAAAAAACAAAACAAACAGCGTCTAATAATGGGACTAAATCTTCCGAACATTTGCGGAGATTTGTGCTCTGGATGGGCGACAAGAATTATGGGATGTGTTCGATGTCATCAGACAGACTGACACACATGACCCATCTCAGTCTCCTGGCGCTTTTGATTGGTGACTGAAACTGTCGCTCAGGCCAGAGCAGCCAGTGAGCGCACACGGCTCATGCTGGGACACACCGCTCTCCTTCACACTGAAGCTCTCGATCCAGATTTGAATCTTTATTGGCTTCAAATTTAAAGTCACAGAAAATGCTACTCACTAATGTAAGGAAACACGTGATCCAGCTTGAGGTCCTGCAACAAAGGAGGGTGTGTGTTTTCTCAGCATGTGTGTGTGTGTGCGTGCGTGCTTGTATAAATGCGTGCAGGGTGTGTCGATGTGTGCGTCCCCAGGGCGTGGAGAGTATGTGTATGTGTGCAGCATTAACCCTCTGCTCTGCTCTCCCTCCAGACTGTATCAGGATAAACTGTACAGCCAGTAAGTGATCCTCCATCTCACCTAACCCCTCCCCCCCTTCCTCTTCCTCCTCAGTATGTGTGTGCGCTTGTGTGTGTGTATGTGTGTGTTTTTGTTAATGTGTCTGACAATTTTTCACTCTCTCTGTCTTGTCAGTCCATCTGATCCCATATTCCACATATCTTTGTACCATGTGTCTGTGTGCATATATGTGTGTTGGACAGGGGAGGTGCACATATGCGTGTTTGTGTCTGCATGTTCAGCTACACCACAGGAGCGGTGCGATTTTTTTGCTGAGGGCCAGGGTTTTCCAGGTCGGCCATTTTAGCAAAGAAGGATAGACGGAAGAGAGGACGGTGGGGGTTGAAGGGAGGAGGAGAAAAAAAAAGGAAAAGAGAAGAAGAAGGAGGAGAGTGTGAGGTGTTGAGGTAAAATTAGGTGTGCTGGGGAGTGTAGCTGGTGGATGAATGCAACTTAGAGCTGCAGGGTAATTACTTCTCCTTCATGCTGGAGACAAAAGACGTGTTATCCCTCTGTTTCTCTCTGTCGCACCTTCATCCCAGCATCTGTCTGGCTGCTTTCTTTGTTTGCTTGTTGTTTCTCTCTAAACTTACATGAGGGATTTTTTGGGTACTGTTTCATTTAGCACGTTTAGTGTGTGCTTGCGTCTGAGTGCCTGTGCATTCTGTATTTCATTGCCCATCTGTGTGTGTGTGTGTGTGTGTGTGTTTTCTGGGTGTGTTATCCTGTGTGTGTGTGTGTGTTTCTCTTCATGCTGCTGTGAGTGGAGCTGAATCCCTGATGAAGTTTAATTCCCTCACGTGGAGTTTCTCTCTGTCACGACCACAGAGAAAGCGAGAGTGAGCGAGGGAGACGAATGCTCTGTGACGGCAAAGAGGTGGTGAAATGGACGACTGCAGTTGCCATAGAAACCCTACTAGCCACACAGCGCTGTTGCTATCCCGCATGTCTGTCGGCCAATTTTAGACCGGTTGTCTCAATGAACATTTCAGTAGGCAGCCACTTTTCTGGCACACCGTGTGCATACGATAAATTATACATCTGATATTCGAGGGGGGAAGAAAAAAAAATTTATTTAACAGCCAGGCGCCACTGAAATAGTCCACTCAGCAGTCAAATAAAAGCCTCGGCATGGGAGAGATTTGAGGCTTATCCGGCAGAAAAGCCATTTGTTATTTGGAGCTAATGAAATATGAAACGCTTTTTGTCATTTTGTTTTCATTATCCTGCTCTTATAATCTCCAGTAGCTTGTGTCATTTGATTTGAATTGTATTTCCAATGCAACAAACAGTCCCTTTTGTCTTTCTGTTTGATTTGTCTCGCCTCGTTGTCTTTTGGTTCAGCAGCACAGAGCGCAGACTGTCTGCTGACCGCCACAGTAGCTCAACTTTAAACCAAGCTCACCATGCTGCTGAACGCACTGCTAGCACTGACCCAAAATAGGTGGCTCATGTGTGTGTGTGTGTGTGTGTGTGTGTGTGTGAGTCTCTTGTCTACGTTTATTGGCGTGTATTTGTTCCCAGGTTGACACAGATCACTGCCTCACTCTCACCGCGCTCTTTGAATATTTGGTTACATATGCAAAAACACACACTCACAAACTCACACATACATGCACATATTCTCTCCTTCACTCAGCGTTAGGCAGTGATCCATGGTAACAGGATGAGATGCTCATGCCCAGAGCACAGCTGAGTCTCCTCAGGGGAACCCTGTGTCCTCTCTCAACGCACAACACACTCTTTTAGCTTCGCAAACACACACACACACGCATTTCACGCTGCCATATCCATTTTGATTGACTTCTCTTATTATGTTTGTGCGCCTCCCTCTATTTCTCTACCTGTGTGTGTGTGTGTGTGTGTGTGTGCGCCCGCCTGCGTGCCTCCATGAGTGATGTAGGCATGCTTGACATTTTCTGCAGCAGAATCCGTTCGGGTCAGTTTACTTCTCACCTCCCCCATCATTACCTCCTATAGGTCACTGTAAGCAGACTCACTCAAACCAACAGGGCTTGGAGGAGGAAGGGGAGTAGTGAGTGTGTGTGTGTGTGTGTGTTGGAGGATGGTGGGTGTTGTGTTCAAGGTTGGTGGGGTGCTTGTCGAGAGCGGGAGCACGGGGACACTGAGGTTTTTGGGAACAGTCAGTCTGTCAAATGTGTGCAGTCAACTATGTGAAGATATGAGCTGGTAGATGGGCAGAGAGAGACATCATGAGAGGACAGCTCAGCTTCTTTCATTCTGCTGCACATCAGCACCTTGGAGAGCTCTCGGACGCTCTGCTGTGTGTCTAGTGCCACCATGAGGCTCGTTGCAGTATTGCGCCCTCGTGGAGGATAAAGAATCCCGCATGTGGACACAGGGTAATATATGTTATATGTGTGGGGGCGGTTTAGGAGTCAAGGGGGTGCGAATGTGCTGTCTGTGCATGTGTGGGTAGTGGGTGGTCATCGCGGCAGTGTGATCTGTCCACAGATGGATTGTCTCACTGCGGGCCTGTTGTGACTCACAGTCTCCATCTTAGACGCCCGTGGCATCCATTTATGTTAATCTTTCTGTCTGTCTGTGTCACATCATCCGTCCCGCTGGCGTATCTGCAAAGTGACCTGTCTGTCTATCTGTGGAGAGAGTGTGTTGACACGGAGGTGTTTGTCTCCCCAGGATATGTATGGTCCCCCACGCCTCTGCTACGTCCCTCCATTCCCTCACTTTCTGTCCTTAAATTTTAATTCAACCTGCCTGGCTTCTTCTTCTTCTTCTTCTCTTTTTTCTGTCTCTGTCTCTGGATCTCTATCTCCCCTGTCTCTCTCTCTCTCTCTCTCTCTATCTGTCTCTGTCCACCTCTCTGTGCATTGTGTTAATGGTGCTCTGGGCTATGTGTAGGTAAAGGCCCAGAGACCATCTTTGCGGGGTCGGGCCTCAATGATAATGAGTGGCACACGGTGAGGGTAGTCCGGCGTGGCAAGGGCCTCAAACTCACCGTGGACGACCTGCAGCCTGTTGAAGGTAACCACAGCACCTTTACCCTTTTTGTCTTTTCACCATAAAATGACTCTCTGATCTCGACCCAGGTCTTGTGTGAAGATATCTGCTTGTGTTCTGTGTGACAGTGTTTTGGATGATAAATTGCGGGTGTATTCGTTTAGAACAACATTGAGGTTTTTATTTCTTTTTTTAGAGAACATCTGTACCTGTGTAAGTGAAAATAATCACTCTGAATAATGACTGTGATCATAACTGTGCACTACGATGCTAGTATCACTTGTACAGCCCCTCCAGGATGTTGTGATCGCAACAGTTTGGATTCTGCGTGGCCTTGCAACTTTTCTACAACTGTGACAAATCATTGTAGCTTCCTGTGAGTTTCACCTGTCATAGCAGTCGCCGCATAACGTCATCAAACTCTGTGTCTTGTTCCTGGCTGTGAAGATGCAGATATATACGACACGAACGTCTCGCATTCACTAAATGAAGCGTCGATTTAGTTCATGCAGGACGTCACATGTCCCAGCTGACAGCCCGCTGATTGAATCATCGTTTCTGATCAGTCGCACACCAGTCGCGACCTACTCTCACAACAAGGCGGTCCATTTGAATATGGCTTCCTACTCACTGATCCCTGCTACACCGATGCGGCCACGCACCGCTGCTGCTGCTGCTGGCAAAGCTTTGCCTCCACCTTCCTAATTCAGAGTCCTAACATGGCTCAAAGGTCAAAATGGTGTTTAATTTCCTGCTGTGGGCCCACTCTTGTATACCCAGGGGGGTTTTCTGCATTGTGCTCCTGAGCCTGTTTTGGCTCAGCATGCTGGTTGTCTAATCCAGGGAGCACCTTAAGAGCAGAGCCATCAGCGCCAAGCATAACTGTATTTCCTTTTGTTGCAATAAATGATTAAATCTATAACGACAGTGTTCCTTACTGAACAAAAATTACTGCTAAAGACCGTGCAAGACAATTCTCTGGTGTTCAGCACAAAAGCGGGGTTAAGTGTTTCTGTGTGCGTCACATGCAGTGCTGTAGTGGAACAAAAATACCTTTCTGCCACAAAAGCAAAAACGTGGGACTACAGACAAGACAAATCACCGTGACAGAGACTGATGTATCAGATCTATTGTAAATGCTAAAAGAATCAAGGTGAGTTAGACTAAATATGTATGGTAGTACTGGTAAGGTTAGCGTAGCATAAATCACATACTCAAAAACAGTGCGGTTTTATCCTCACCAGAACGTGTTGTCGTCGATGTCTTTGAACTGTTTTTGAAATATTCACTTTTTAATTTAATTGCAGCATGCATCACAATGTAGAAGAGTTGCCATGAAGTAAGGTATTTCAGGCCGCAACAATCCCAAAAAAAGCCCACAAAATCCTGGAGGGACTGGTTATAGCATCAGTGTCTGTTACATCTGTCACTAACAGCCTGTCACTGTTAGTTCAAGTGTTGAAACAAGCAGTTTTAGTATTGAACAGCTCCACTTGAAACCCGACTTCCCGTAGCCCTCACCTCTGAAGTTTACCCCCGCCACCAGGTCAGATGGCGGGCGACCACACCCAGTTGGAGTTCCACAATGTGGAGACGGGCATTGTGACGGAGAAACGCTTCATGCCTGCCGTGCCCTCCAATTTCATCGGTCACCTTCAGGGCCTGACGCTGAACGGCATGCCCTACATCGACCTGTGCAAGAACGGTGACATCGACTACTGCGAGCTCAACGCTGTTATTGGCTATAAGAGCATCGTGGCGGACCCTGTCACCTTCCGCTCGCGCTCCAGCTTCGTCACACTGCCCACGCTGCAGGCCTATTACTCCATGCACCTCTTCATGCAGTTCAAGACGACGTCCCCCGATGGCCTTATTCTCTTCAACAGGGGAGACGGCAATGACTTCATAGTGATAGAGCTGGTGAAAGGGTGAGCCGGACAAAGCACAGTGTGTGGTATTTACGTTACATGAGCTAGTGCAATGTCTTGCAACGGGAAATAAATTAACATGCAGATTAAATATGTGTTTATGTTAATATCTGTCTTGCAGAAATGCATGTGCATGTTCAATTTTGCCTGGGATTTACAGTTAACATCGTCCTTGATAAATAAAAGAAGAAAATTCTTGGGGCTGAAATATCAAATATGAAAAATGCACAAGTCAAGCAGCTCTTTTTCTGCTCTTGTAATTACATTTCTACAAGACAGATTATAATACCCTGAAGTGTGTGACCCTGTGTTGTTCTTCATCATGAATACGATTCATTTGCCTTTTCTCTTCGTAACGTTTTGAACCCCTCCTCTCTCCTTTCCTTTGCTTGTTCCTTTTCTAGCTACCTACACTACATCTCTGACCTGGGCAATGGAGCACACCTGATCAAGGGAAACTCAAACAGCCCCCTAAATGACAACCACTGGCACAACGTGCACATTTCCAGAGACACTAACAATCTCCACACGGTCAAGATTGACACCAAAGTCACCACGCAGACCACCATGGGTGCCAAGAACCTCGACCTAAAGGGTATGCACAAAAATACAAGCAGTGATTCCTCAGTTACAGGAGCTTGTAGCAGGGAAGGATGCACATAGTCACAAAACATAATCATGAACTACCTCATAGGACGGTGATTTTGGCAAAGTATGAACGGATATTAATTGATCAGTTAAAGGGGCAATTTGATGCAAGCGTGTCGTGATACCAGAACTTTGTAGTTGATACTATTACCAGCAAAATTACACAACTCTGATAATCCCATGTACTTTCTTATGACATCCCTAGCTAAATGAGAAGACTGATACCACTCTCATGTCTGTATCATAGGCAATCTCTGCTCGTCGCTAGGCTAATTTATACAATGTAAAATGCCATAGGCTTGTGCTAATAACGTTAGCATGTTGTA
>JAPZEB010000014.1:8632092-8642371 GCA_029783705.1 Chaetodon striatus | reverse complement strand
AAAATGAGACATACTGTTGAATTATAACATCATTTTTCTTTCTTCTTTGGGTGGTAAATGGATGAATGTTTTAAGAATGAAAGAACATTTGAAGTGGTTGTTATTTACAGGTGAATATGCAGTGGTTTCACTGGTCAGGCCCACCTGGGATCAAATTGGGCTGTATGTGGCCCCTGAATTAAATGCGTTTGACACCCCTGCTCTGAAGCTGTAGGAAACACACCCTGGTGTATGACTGCAGGTCTAAAACTGATGCACTTGGCTGACTTTGTTTCAAACACTGAATCAAAGCGTTCATGTGCATTTTATCTGAGCCACCAGGTGAGGGCACTGTCAACATTCTGAAGTGGCACAAAAATACCACCTGCTCAGTGTCCTCTTTGGGTATTTGAATTCTCTTTAATAATGTCCTAATCTTTGCATTTTCAACAAATTATCCTCAGCAGCCAAGCAAGTAAGATACTTGGTGATTACTCAGTCGTCCTGCAGCCGGTCCAACAGTTTGATGCTGTTATCTGTATGAGTCAGTTTTCAGTCAGCCTCCTGCAGTAATGTTGAGAAGAAGTTTGGGAAATACTTTTTTTTTTCCAGTGTGTAGGAGGAACAAGAAAAAAATGTGGAAGGCCAGTCAACTGTGACATTTTAGAGTTTTTTAAATTGTTTTTCAATATGCCCCATGTGTATGAGACATTTCGCAGAAACATAGGCCTGGGTGCCATCTGTAGCGAGGAACCTGTGATGATAGATAGAACTGTTTATGGCACGTAGACGTTGCTTGCAATCATTTTTTTTATCTGTGCGAGCCAGCTGGGACCACTTATATCTTTGGCCGTGATGGAGGCATGGTGGTTTACACGTGGCCCCCTAATGAACGTCCCAGCACCAGGGCAGACAGGCTTGCCCTCGGGTTCAGTACCCAACAGAAACACGCCATCCTGCTCCGGGTGGACAGCGCATCTGGCCTGGGAGACTACCTTCAGCTGCAGATAGTAAGTACACTTATTTCACATATTGCTCCTACTTGAGGAGTTCATTTCTTCAACGCAGATACTCACTGCAGACATGCGTCATTTGTTTTTTAACACTTAACCAGAATTTCACGGGATACATCAGGTCTGTGTCTCTCGCAGTTCGGGGGCTGTGCACATTCACGTACCATCAGGTAGCAGACAAGCGTGTCTCATGTCTGAAAAATGACAACATCCGGCGCACTGAGCCGACTCTCGATGCACACTCATCCTAATACAGTGAACTAACAGTTCGCCGCAGTCTGCTGCGTGACACCTGTCCGGTGGTTCGCAGTAATGCATGCAAACATCAGCAAGTTTATGACATGGTGAATTCATGACATGTTTGAATTGTTGAATGTTCTTCACGTCCAAATATTACACAATCATGGCAGAACCTGCACAGGCTGCAAGTGTGGGTGTTTGGACAGACCCATTATCTTCTTTACAAGAGAGACCTGGCCAAAATGGCAGGAAAAAGACGTTTAAAGAGTTCTCCACTGATTTAGCACAGAATTGAGATCAGAATGCAGCAAGAGAGATATTTTCTTTTTTATTTCATGCATTCTTCTTTCATATTAAAACCAGGCGTCTACATTACCCACAATGCAACTCAACCGCAGACAGCTCAGTTGAAGATTCCGGTGTGTTATGCTAGAGGAAGCTTATGTAGCCTTGAGCTGGTAGTGATGAGCAGGGGGTTACAGACGCCTGGTAAACTCACTTTTTTACCTCACACCACTTTGTGCGACTTCTGTAACGCACATTTTACTGACCTCCCAAAAAAAAACACTGAGACTTCAGAAAACTCTGCAGCTCGGCTATTACCTAGAACCAAGAGGAGAGAGCACATCAGGCCAGTCTGAGCTGCTCTGCACTGACTTCCTGTTGCATTTAGAAGTGATATTAAGCTCATCCTCCTTGTATACAAAGCCCTACATGGGCTGGGACCAAGCTACATCGCTGACTCCCTTGTTAGCTATTTGCCTCCAAGAACACTGTGATCATCTGCTGCTGGTTTATCAGAGGTTCTCAGCAACAGCTGGAAGAAGATTGGGGATGCAGCCTTTGTCAGTTACACCCCAAAACTATAGAACACACGACCTCCAGATATCAAGGAGGCTAGCTCGCTAAATATCTTTAAAAGAAAGCTAAAAACACATCTGTTCACTATAGCCTTTAACTCACTGACTTCCTGATACAGGTCTGAAACTCTTTCTATTTACGCTTCATGCTGCTGCGACTCTTTAAAATCTTACTTGATTTTATGATTTATAGTTTTATAACTCTATGATTTTATGAGTCAATTCTGTTTTATGCTCATTATGTCTATTTTCATGTTATTTATTGTAAAGTACTTTGCAGTTTATCAGATTTCACGCGGCTCCAGACATTTGTTACACTGGTGCACCCTACTTCTTTATTTAGGAGCCGCACATAATTTAGTCGCACCCAAATTTGTCATGGTGCCTTCTGGTGCCACAGAAATACATTTTAAGTGTTTACTTTTTTTGTCAGTTCCTATAATTATTGATAATTTACTAACTAAGGGTGTAAGGGGACGCAGAAGTCACGGTTTTGTTCATAAACCAGTTCTAGGAATTTTTATTTATGGTGAACAGACAGTAGCGTTTTGCCCACTGGAAATATTGGTAAACTATTTTCACTATAAAGATAAGGAACATTTCAGACACACTGTATGACCACTGAGCAAACACTTAACTAAAAGGCAACAGGTCACAACAGCCTGTTAAACTGAAGAGCATCTCTAATTATATCAAATTAAAAAACCAAATAGAAGAAATAATAATAATTGAAAGCAGTGCATCTAATGAGAAGTGTTACAATTAGCACCACCTTGGGAATATGTCAATGTAAATGCCAACTCCGTTCTGCTTTTGCATATAAAGTGCTGCTTAGGAGTTTGTTTATGTCTCGTCCTGATGATCAGCACATCTGGGTAACGCCACTGAACACGTGTTAGCATGTTGGATTCCTTTCCATTCACATGCCAAACAACAGTGGAGCAACACCAACACAACATCCTCATCTCATACACAGCTCTTTCACTGTTGCTGTTGTAGCTGACCAGGCCCCGCAGGTGGGTCCTCCAGCCCTGGTGTTTTATTTGATCTGCTTGTTGTGCTAAACTCAGCACATGATGCTAACGACGCAGGGCTCTCTGGGCAGAACTCGCTCTTGTAAACTTTGGTTTCACATCATGTGCTTCAGTGTCATAAATGTCAGGCACAACAGATCGCTCCAGGGATGATGTTTACCTGTAAGCTAACTCAAAAGTTAGCATCACCCTTGTCAAAAAGCCTGTGGGATTTTTCAACTGGATTTTGGATTATTGCAGAAAATAAGCTCTGTGGTGTGATACACGTTTTGTTCAGCAAGATAATCTTGGCTCTAAACTAACACTACACTCACATGTCTTAACGTTAGCCTCCATAGCGAGGCTTTAAAGCTGTGGTCGGCGTTATGACGTTCTGTTGTCTCAATGAGCCACTTGTTAGCAACAGCCTTTTTTAAGACATGTAAACGCTTCTGAATTCATGAGTTGGGTGTTTACTGACATGTTTTATATCGTAGAACTTCATGTGAAAGCTTGTGTTAACCTCAGGCCTTATTTCAGGCATAAAAAAACCTACTGGCTTTGAGACGAGGGAACCCTGAGTGGTAAAATGCCAACTCATCTCCAGGTTTTCGGGGCACTCTATGGTGCGACCAATCAAGTCACACTCGACAGATTCTTGTTTGCATGTGCGACTGAAATGGTCACACTCTGGAGCCACGTTTTGTGAGCTGACTTTGACGTGGGAAATTGGTGTAGCTTCTGACACAGGCAGTCACATGAGGACACAGATTGTTGAAGATATACTTTGCAGGGTTTTCCTTAAAAAAAACAGAGGTACTCCCTCTCAATCATCACTTATGACCCAGCAGGAGTGTGCAGCAGTGTATTTTTTTCTGCAGATACCCTGCCTTTTGCCTGTATTTTCTTATTCTTGTTCTTATTTTCTGTGTTGGGGACATTTATGGGTGTGTGCGCCCAAAGCGCTCAGGTGAGGTCGGGGCTTTGTAACCAGGTATCGACCAGGTGCCAGACTGTAAGCAGCTTACGTTGGCTTTTCTTTTCGCTATCGCTGGTGAGAAGGTTTAAAAACTGAAGCGCTAATCCTACATAACATACCTTTAAGTGTTAAGCACAATAAACTAGGACCTGAAAAACAAAGACAGAAAAGATATCCTTGCCTTGTGAAAACAATTACATCCCTCATGAAGCATTTTCGTGTCTCTCCTCCTCCTCCTCCTCAGGACAAAGGCAACATTAGAGTAGTGTTTAATGTTGGCACTGATGACATCAACATCGAGGAGAGCTCCAAGTTTGTCAACGATGGAAAGTACCACATAATTCGGTTCACCCGCAGCGGAGGCAATGCAACCCTCCAACTGGACGACCTGCCGGTCATAGAGCGCTATCCCTCAGGTAGGCCCTGCCCCGCCCACATAAGCCCAAACCTCCGACCCACCACAGCACTGCCTGTCCTGGGACAGAGCTAGCTACACTTTAGTCCAAATCAACCCACCTCCTGATGGATGAATCACATCAGTGTTCCTATCAATGTTTATATTCAAACTCTGAGGTTGAGAAATATAATTGCAGCTTTGTTTTATGTTATTGTGTTTGAAATGAAATATGTGTGATCTGATATGAAACATGACTTTTTAAACCATAAAAAGAGAGAGTTACTACAATAGCTTGTATATTAGCCAGCTATGTCATGTTAGGCCTGTTAAATAGTGTTAAAGGTAATTTATGAAAATATTCAATTCAGGTTGTTTTTCCTCACCATAAAAGAAAATAATAACAGTTGGTGCATTTTTGGACAAACAATAATTTAAAAACATGTCATATTTTGAGTTAAATGTTTAACAAGAGTTAAAAGAAAAAATAAGAAAAAGAAAAAAGTGTATTTTGTTGAACATAGTTTTTGTTTTTACATTTGTTGGTTTTTATATTTAAAGTGGTAATCCTAGGTAGTAGTCTTTAACACAATGAGGCTTTAGGTAGCTGCTAGTTAAAATGCTAAATGCTAGTTGTTGTGAGGTGTGTGTGAGGGTTCTTCCTGTATGTAACTCTAAACTCAGTCAGTCATATAGACAGTATGTGGCAGCTGTAACATTATTTCCCTGTGCTCTTGCAGATGTTAACCCCTGAAATGTCTCTTTAAATTAAACCCAATGAACAGAGAGTAAGAGTCCGCTCACTGGAAACATAGTGAATTCAGCTCCTCTTCTCTTAGCACATCAAGCTTACCTTAACGCAGTGACATGCTAACAATGAGCAGACCATTACTTTCTTTTCATTGCTGTTCTTTTTGTATCCAGCTCCTGTACCACGTTTGGATGTGCGTAATTACTACTGTGTTTTCATCTCTAAATTAAAGGCAACATTGATAACGAGCGCCTGGCCATCGCCAGACAGCGAATCCCCTATCGGCTCGGTCGAGTAGTTGACGATTGGCTACTCGACAAAGGTAAAAACCCTGATTAAAATTCCTTAAAACTTTCAGCTTAAAAAATACAACTTGAAGGCAGTTGAATATACTATATTGTGCACCATCAACTAACATCTAAAAATAAATCCATAACTAAGTATTTAAAAGTTGGGCAGCTGTAGTGTGTAATACTGTGTAAACTGTAGTGCCTGTGAACGTATCTTGTTAGTGTGTATCTGATAATATCAGGTTAAAGGGACGATGGAGAGATTTAAATGTGAATAAATGAGAAAATAGAAAACAAGTACTGATAAAAGATGCTTTATTAAGACTGGTAAATAATTCTGTTTATCATCAAATTGTAAACAATAAAGCATTTATTAAATTATATGTTGAAAATACAATTTTGTAATCAAATTAAAGTACATGCAAAGTATTGTGCCATGTAAGAATTATGTAAATTTGAGATGACTAATAGAGCAATGCTTTTTGAAAAAATGTAAAAGTTTTCCTCCTAAACTTCAGCAGAGCTCCTTAAATTAGCCTCTAGTCCCTTTAACAGTGAGCAGTGCTAGAGCTTATAACCTGTGCATGCTTCATAGGGCTGTTACAACAGTACTCTAGATCTCTGTCTCTCTGTCTGCCTGTCTGTTGCTCCTTCAAATACAATGTCGTGCCGCACAGCCATCACCATAGCAACCATCTGTCAGCCCCGTCTTCTCAGGACCCTCTGACTCCTCTCATCTGCTGCCTCTTCCTCCTCCTTCTGTTCTTTGCCTCTTCATCCTCCTCCTCGACTTCTCAGTCTCTTCACCCCCCCTTCCCTCCTCTCCTCCTTCTTCTTCTCCTTCTTCTCTGTTTTCTGTTCCCACTCTTATCTCTCACAGTCTCAGCCCTCTCCACGGTTCTCCACGGCTTCGATTTGCTCTGCCATGCTTAATCTATCCCATCCTCTCACCATGGCTTGGGGGTGGTGGATTGTGTAACACTCAAACACTCTTGTGTGTGTATGTATGCACGTATGTGACCACTGGTATGTATGTGTGTGTGGCTGTATTCGCGTGTGTCTGTCCACCTTTCTTCCTGGTGTGCCTCTGTGTGTGTGTGTGTGTGTGGTGCGTGCTTGTGTGCGTGTGTGTCCGTGTAGGTCGCCAGCTGACCATCTTCAACAGCCAGACGACAGTGCGTGTCGGTGGAGGTGAAAGAAGTGCGGGCATGTTCCAGGGCCAGCTGTCCGGACTCTACTACAACGGCCTCCGCATCCTCAACATGGCCGCCGAGGGGCACCCACACATCAGGGTGGATGGCAGCGCACGACTTGTCGGTGACATGCCGTCGTCCTCCATCACCCCGCAGTCCAGTGCTGCAGCGGGAGGCAACCGCTCTGACTCTGCCCCCTCCATAAGTGACATCACAACCACCACGGCCACCAACAGAAAACAGGGCGCCACGCAGCAGGTCAGAGCACGAGCACATTTTTTTCACGACTTGCGTTTGACCAATCCCTTCTGTGTGTGGTCATACAAAGACGTACGTTATTCCCTGTACGTAGACGTCCTATCACCCTGCTGCCATCATCCTGTGGTGTGACAATTGGTAATTAAAAAGTGTTAATTTGCTTTGATAAGTTTCTTTGCGGTCTCAGTAAGAGGATTAGCGAGCACACAGCCCACTAATCAAGGACTAGAGGATAGCGAGATATGTCAGGAGGAGTGGGATTGTTTTAAACTGCACCCAAGGCAAGGCCGGTTTATTTATATCGCACACTTCGTACACACAAAGGCAATTCAGAGTGTTTTACATAAGGCATTAAAGTTAAGAATACATTAAAGACACAAATGGGAATTATGGAACATACATTTTAAACTGAAAGCAGAAACATCTTTTGCTTAGACTCATCAATATTAAGTAATTGTTGATTGCATAATGTCATTTTACGGAATAAAGGAAGCATGTTAACCATGGCACAGCCAAAACAGGAAGAGGATGGAGATTTTGTTTTACCCCATAGCCGTCGGTAGCTATCCCTGAATACCAAAAAGTATCAGTTACTATGTTTACATGCACACCAGTATTTCATAATTTGGTAAAGGTCATGCTGACAGCATATTCCATTTGGATATTCCCAGTTAGGCCTTTGTCCAAATGAAGTATTTTCTGATTAAGACATGTGGGATATGCCGGTGTTGTTTAGGTTTTAGGGGCATTCTTTGGAAATGTCTACAGCACATTCAGGATATGCATCTCAGTTGGGGTTTTGTGACACATGGCCTCTTGTCTGTTTACAGACAGCTCTATGCATTGTCATGGATACGCTGTACACAAACCGACTAGCCAGCAGTTAGCAAAGCTGTGAGGTAGAGACGCCTACTTTTAACCCCTTGAAACCTGACAGTAAATTGGCTTGATTTCTTTTAAAAAAAATGGGGAGAGGGCAACGAACAACGAAACAAGAGATGACTCAAAAAATTAGCAAGAAATTAGTAAAAAAAAATTAAAAACAAGATAATACATTTTTAAAAGGTCTTGTTTTAAAAACAAAGAAATGGGAAAAGTTTTTTTAAAATGATAATAATAACTTAAAATCAATTCAATTCAATGAAATAATAATAAATAATAAATATAATTTTCCTTAGCTTTTGTTCTTTTTCCCTTAGCTTTTCTAAATCTATTCATTTTTTTGCAAGTTGTAGGTCACTTCTCGTTAGTTGCCTTTTTCCACGTTTCTGAAAAAAAAAATTGCACCAGTTTGCTAAAAGTTCATAGGTTTAAAGACTTGCAAAAAGTGTCTGAAAACATCACAAGAAAAGTAATGTCACTCCAGGTTTCAAAGGGTTAAGTCTCTCCTAAAAACATACTTGTCGGAAAGCATATCCTGACTTTATCTGAGCTGTCTATTTTATTGCTATCTTACTGATTTTAATGACCATTTACCTTCATTTTAGTTTTTCCCTTCTTCTTTTATCATTTACTAGATGACATTTATGACATGTTATTCGTTTCTCGTCTTTTGAATGTGTGTAGTTTTAACTGTACAGCACATTGTAACTGTGTTTTGAAAGGTGCTAGATAAATAAAGTTTATTGTTAATATTAGTATTATTTATCGATGCCAGCATGTTTTTCCTGATACTTGAGCATTTCAATACAATGATGTCAAACGTATGGGTCTATGCTGCGGGACACTTGCAGCAAGAGGAAGTCATGGCGGAGTGGAAGGAAGCGTCTAAAGTGTGGCTCTGTTTCACAAAGAAAGACAACAGTGTTGTTTGTAATGTCCCTGCTGTAAAATAATGATGCCTTTTTTCTTCTGTTTCTATACAGCATGTGTTCACACTCTGAGATAATGAAACTGTTGCATTGATGCTGAAAACCTGTAAAAGCCTACTTTTCCCCACCCAGAGAATTCATCAGGAATCAATAGGGAACTGTTAAAGAATGAGAGCGATAAGCAGAATCAATACTGGTATTTGTATCAATGAAATCTTATCTATTTCCATCTTTAGTCTTCAATAAGACAAAACTCTGAGTTAGACTTTAAAAACTGTCTAAGATCATCTGAGGGCAAGCACATAACACGTCTGACTTGCACACAAGCCTTTATACTGTATATCTTACATTGCAGATACTGTGTACTGTGATTACATGATTAGCCAGGCAGGTCTGAAAATGAAATGCTGCACAAGCCACATTAGTTTTTTTTGGATCTCATATTTGTGGATTGGGTGTATGAAATTGTGAGATATACTTTGGCTTAAACAGGACGTTGTGTTGTCTATTGTCTCCCTTTTCAACAATCTATTCAGGACCAAAATATAGAAAATAATACATTTTCCTGTGAATGGAATAGGTCTTTGTGCTTAGCTAGGCAGAACACATCCCGGGCCAATTTCTCTACTGAATGAACAGAGATGAAACTGAAATCCATCTTCTCATTTGCACCCGGCTGAGACAGTAAACAAACATATCTCTGAAAAGCCCGAGTATTCCTTTAAGAATCGAGATAAGCTTGGTGGTGAGAATACACCAAAAGTTAGGGCCCTGGTCAGGGCAGAGAGGACGGCCGGCAGCACACGAGCTCTGTGGAATTATTTTATAGACTGAATGATTAATCCAATTTTCATTTTCAATAACAATTTCAGCTTCCAACGACTATGAACACAAGATAAACGAAATAAAACAAGTATTGCTCTGCATTCTGTTTCGCAATGATGCTCTTGTTTTGTCTTCTTATAAATCCAGCACAACCCTTACCTTCACAGTGGTGCGCTCTATGTTGCTAACTTGCCAAGTTTCTCACTAGATTCAGCAACTTTTCTGATTTTATTTTTAAAAATTACCCACTGCCACCACAATCTATGCAGGTGCAGCCTAATGAGCTCTCACTGTGGCGGCTAACATTTCGTTTATGATGGCATTACCTGAATGTGTCGATTAGCTGAAGAAGACCAAAAAAAAAATTGGAGGGGGAGCCCGTGAGCGTTCAGGAAGCCTCCCACTGCAGAGCAACAGCGCCAAAGTAATAACTATGCTACAGGGTGTTAATTGCGGATATCTGACCACATTCGTCTATACTGTCCTTTGTAAAGAAAACCAAATTAAAGCATATGGTCAAAGTGCCTGAGCCCTGCTACAATGTGCCTTCATGTGAGCATTTCAGTCTGATGTGCATGCCCTGTATAGAAGAGCACAAGCTGCACTTCAGGAACTGTCAACAGGTGACAGTCTTGCGGTGGGGAATTACATTACATTAATGACGTCTGTGTTA
>JAPZEB010000014.1:8602260-8613265 GCA_029783705.1 Chaetodon striatus | reverse complement strand
TTCTCTTTTTGGGACCATCCTCTGTAAACCCTAGAGATGGTTGAGTGTGAAAATCCCAGTAAATACTCAGACCAGCCTGTCTGGCACCAACAACCATGCCACGTTCAAAGTCACTTAAATCACCTTTCTTCCTAATTCTGATGCTCAGTTTGAACTTCAGCAGGTCGTCTTGAACATGTCTACATGCCTGACTGCGTTGAGTTGCTGCCACGTGATTGGCTGATTGACTATTTGCGTTAAGGAGCAGTTGAACAGGTGTACCTAATAAAATGGCCGGTGAGTGTGACGTCAGTGTTTAAGTAGTGTTGGTAGCTGAGTTGCTAAGAGAAAACCAACAGAAACTAGCCAATCACAGCACAGTACCACCAGCCAATCACAGCACAGCAGGGCGGGACTTAGAACGAAGTGTTAGGTAGAGTATCAACGTTAGCTAGCTAACGCCACTTGGTCGCTTACAGAAACTACTCAAGATCCACAATGGAAACACACTAAGTGGTAAATTTTAATGTGTCATCCTTAATATTTTTTATTTATATGTGTTTGATTTAATGTCTCTTTCATACAGTGTCAAATAAACTAAACATAAAACTTCCAAGCAGCTAGCCAACCTTGTTAGCATTAGCTTACTAAATGTTCTGTCAGTTTTAGACAGGGCTTCACTAAAAGTTATTTTTTTAAAAGGCATTTTTTTTTTTGTTTAATGAAACTCAACTAAAATGCGTTATTTCACCTATTTACTATATCAGATTTTTAACTTTATTTGAGATTTAATTTTTCAGCCCCTCTCTCACATTCAGACAGCTTCAATAATCCCAACAGGGGCAACTTGTTTGAACAGCCTGCCTTGCACACATACTATAACATACAGTAACATGAACACACATGAATAGATGAGTACTAAAAATTAAAAAAAAGAATAAAATAAAATAATAGATAAAATAAATAGAGTAAAATATGCACAGGAGTTCAGAGGGATAAAGGAATCTACAAATAAATAATAATAATTATAATAATAGATTGATCATTGATAAAAGAAAAAAACAATACAGTCAATTTTAAGAAGTATTTAAAAGGAATTCAAAAGACAAGTCCTAGAGGGAATAAAAGATTGTGAAAAGCGTTTAGTTTTACAAGCAGGTAAAACATAATGACAGGGTAAATTTGCCTGCAAGAACATCTCCAAAAGAAGCTGAAATACGTGTCGCTCTCTGGAGGATTTTTATATAACAAAAACTGACGAAGCCCCTTTGTGTCACTCCTGTGATCCTAGAGCAGATTTTAATAATGCTGTTTAGACTGTTTCTGTCTTTCAGGCACGGCTGTGAAACCAGCAGATAAATGGCAAACACAGAGGGCTCTCAATAAAAGACTGATACATTAGAATCAACTTTTTAGGTGACAAATGAGGTGAGTGTTGTTGTCAAGGATTGTTATGTAGTACAGTTTACAAAATGGGTTTTAAAAAAACATTAATACCCATGACAAAGGGAGTTTTGTGCAAATGTCATCAGCACTGCATCTAGTACTTGTGTGTTTTGATGGAGAGATTTTTTAAAGGTGAAAGTGTAATAAATACAAAGTAGAAACACATTTTAGGACAGACTACAGCATGTAATTTGTAAAAGCCGTAAAAGAATAGTCTTTATTGCACCATCCTATCAAGGCCAAAGCACTGCTGTGGTCCTTTTTACATGAATACACACACACACAACCCAGCAGAGACCTCCTACATCCTCATACACCCATGAAGCTTTTAACACGCCCCCATTATTCACCACTGCATGGTCACATCACCAAAGCACCTCACACTTTTTCTCTCTTCGACCTGGCGGTGAACCCGGAGTGGATAGACGGACAAACGGGCAAAAACACTCATACCAAATGTGGAGTGTGGGCTCTGGTTGAAGGCCTGCATACATGTGAAACACCACGTGGAAGACAGAAACAAAGTCAGACAAAAGCAGAAGAAAAACAAGGAGATTTCAAAAGTGGGAACCTCAAACACAACAATCTGGACTGTGGACTGATTACAATGATGATGATGATGATTCTGATCATGTTAATGATTGTGATGATAAAGACAGCGGCACCGGCGGAACCTGGCCCGGGGATGGACATTAAACCTGGAGCTGAAAATGGCGCGGCCAAAGGAAGCCTGCCCCCCTGCTACCTGCTGGGCCCCGGGGTCACAGAGATCCCCTCTGACATCTCCAGCAACACCCAATGCCTGTGAGTACAGACATACAAGTACATACAGGTGCATGCACACAAATATCTATATATAGCCAATGTATTGTAGGTGTTTACATTTCACTCACATATCAAAGAAACTGTTTGGAAATTCCTACAATGCTAATGTAACACCAACGCTGCTTAGCTCTTCATTTATCCCGGTTCTGGTTGGTAACTGTAAATAGAAAATTCTCCTCAAATTCACACAACAAAAGAGCAACAGTAACATGCTCTGACCAGTTCTTCTTCTCCACTTTTTCCCTTTGTTTATTGATGGGAAATGCAGCTTGGCCAGTTACCTGCTGTGAATGGGATGGTGGCTTTCTCTTGGTTTCTTTCTAGTGTCTCCTTCCTTATTGTTCAAATGTTTTATTGGATTTTCAAACATTTATGTACACTTAACAGTTGTGCCAAATACTGCTTTCCCCATCCCCTGGCTATGCACAGATTTTCAGTTAAACAGAATGAGACATCTTGCTAAAAGCGTTGAGAAAGCAACATCATGGGCCTGGGTGTGAGACAGATTTAGATCTCTGTGAGCAACGCCAAAAACTGCCAGAGTTGGCTCTTGGTCCATGACCTTGTCACACATGTACAAGACTGTTTTAAGGACTTCAGTCCAAGTTTTTTTTCCAAAATAAGGGTCGCAGCATTGACAGGTTCCCAGCTGTCCACCTCCATTTTTACACGTAGATATGTGGTTCAGTTTAAGTTGTGACATCGTGTGACCAAAAGTCAATCTCAGGACGTCTAATGCTAATGTCAGTGTGGTGTAGAATGGTGACGACAGATGATGCTGATATTTTGTTGGTTTAAGCTGTGTCATTAAGTGACCAAAATCCAACGTCTCATGCTAGCGTCATCTTGACGCAGAATAATGACAGTGATTCTAGTTGTGAGGTATAGAGAACAAAACCCAACGTCTGTGAAACGTCATTATGTTAATGTCGTTTGACATTTAACATGCTGTTCCAACCAAACTTTAACATCAGTCCAACGTAAGAGTCCAACGTCTTTCTGACGTCATATTGACGTTCGGTGCCAACCGGCAGGGGTCAAAGCCAATCTGTGAAACATTTTAAATTAGAACAAACCATGCCTGACACAGGGAGAGTTGTTATGACTCATTCTTCTCTTGAAATGGTTTTCATTGACAGTGACAATGGCATCAACATGTGTATTTATTATTATTATTATTATTATTATTATTATTACTATTGTTATAGTGACAAGAGATAGATTTTAAAGAAGGGACAAAAGTGAAGCAGCAAAGGCCACAGTATCCTGACTTTTATTCTTTAGTGTTGGTCAAATTCCTAAAACACTCCTTTCCCATAATGCAGCTCAGTAGCATTCTTTGTTGGACCCTCCTGAACTCCTCACCTCCAGTTTGTAATGAGCGCTTTCTGTTATAAATCTGTGCTTTCATCCCCAGCCTCGCATTATTCAGGGCTACTTTTTCAAGTGTTAAAATGCTCAGAACTCATTATACAGCTGTTTTCACAGTCTGAGTGGTCCTCCTCACGATGAGTAAACTGACTTTCATGTGTAAAATCGATGAAGTGTCCCTCCACTCAGCTACAAGTGACGTGGGTCAACATAACAGAGAATACATCCAAAAATAGTATTTCTCCTTCACCATCTAGCACCACTACAGATTCAGGGAGTATGCTGTATGTACAATTCAATATCACATGCCGTGAGCGTGCATAATCATTTTGACTTTCCTCTCTAATCCTTGCTCATCTCCTCTCGGCTGATTTTTTTTTTTCCCTCTGAATTTGCAAATGCTGGTTTTATTAAACATTCATTTACTTAAGGGAATGTATGCAAAGTGCGTCTGCTCGGCTTCCACAGCTTTCTAGAGTGGCCACAGGTTAAAGACACCCTGTAGAGTTTTCATGTAAACAAACAAAAGATATGTTAACATTCAGCATTTCTCACAAAAAACACATTGTGTGTATCCCTGAAGCCTAACACAAAAGGCAGATAAGCTTGTTTTCTAAAATGTTTTGTTGTTGTTCCTTAATGTTTTACCTTAAGGGGAATATCAGGGTGGCCTTAAAATGTCTTAAAATGTCTTAAATACACATTTATTAATATAAGGCCTTAAAATGTATTCGTAAGTTGTCTAAAATTCAGATTGAATGTTTTTAGTCACGAATTTCTGGTGTTGTTTTGAAGACTGTTCGTCAGTATGTGTGTGCGACACATTTTAAAGGTCCAGTGTGTAAGATTTAGGGGGATTTAGTGGCATCTAGTGGTGACAATTGTAGATTGCAGCCAGCTTTAAGTTATGGTTTAAGTTCCTTCAGTGTTCATTGGACAGGAAGTTTTTATCAGGAGCCAAATTATCCACAGAGGTCTCTTCCTCTCCAAACAAAAGGACTGTGGATTTGTTTGTGCCTGTAGACACACTGAGTATTGTATTTGGAGGCTACGCAGTTTCGCTTTAGCCTCCAAATTGTCGTGTACATTGAAGGAACTGCAGGTGGTGTCAGTGTTTTTGCTACAGTGACACAGAGAGGGATGAGGCAAGGCGTAAACATTGACCTGTTGTTTTGGACGTTTTGAAGGAATCTCAGGGCCACAAGGAGGAGGGAGTGGGACAGTGGCGGTGGGGAAAGATTAGGATCGTCTGAAGCACAAACGTGCACTTAGACATATACAAGAACAAAGTACAAATGTATATAATCTTACTCACAAATACAGCCGACACACACAGAGATGAGGACGCATTTTGTGGCAGAAGTAGCGTCCATTCCCAGGAGACAGTCTGTGAACTCCCAGCCAGTGATGTGTGTGTTCTCATCTGTTCTATTTTGCTCGAAGGTCAAGGCTCAGGAACAGTGGGGATATTTACAAGTATGCAGCAAAGGAGGGCCTTTTCAGATGAGGACCAGATGCAGAATAAGCTTGGGATCTTTGCGTAGACATTCTGCTCACAAAACTGTTTGCTTCTTGCATGAAAAGAAAATCCCCAACATGAGTGAGTAAGTTCGTGGCCTCGCTGACTGTCATTATTCAATGCACGTACGAAGTCGAAGAAGTAGTAATGATCCCCGACAAAAATGGCCACTTATTACTGTCTGAAGGATTTCTCTCCAGTGATTATGCTCCTGTGATCGGTGTGTCACTGAGAGTTGATGTGAGTGACTGTTTCTGTATCAACAGGGAAGTTCAGCAGACTCAGATCAAAGTGATTCCCCAGGGCGCTCTCGCCAGCCTGCAGCACCTCAGGAAACTGTAAGTGTCTGTTGTTCATGTTTATGCTTTGATGTGGAACATAATGAACGAGGGAGGTCAAAACACTCAAGATATGGATCATCCAAACAGAGAGGAAGTGGTTGGGCCTCACCGTCAAATTTCTCTGTACCTGCATTTGATGTTATTCCTCCAAATTAAAGAAAACAATTCAGTGATATATATATATATATACATATATATAAATATCCTTGATATTTATACTTCTACACTAAGTAAATAAACAGGCTATGTGGTTAAATGGTTTCTTTTTTTGTCCAAGTTAAGTTAATACTGTCCAAAATCAAGTTATGAACAACATGGATTGATGATTTCTGGCTGTGTTTTAGTTATTAAAAACACGTTCATCCTCAAAATTCTGTCATATCTATATTTCACATACAGTTCTTGTTAGCAGGAATACATGATCTTCTGTGTGCAACACAGCGTGGTACCATCAAAAATAGACAAGGCGTATATTTTCTAGGAAGCTCCTTAAATGCGCTGCGGCACTTCTTCTGGACATGGTTTTTATGATATGTTGTGGTGCTTCAAATATATTCAGACCTTGAGAAATAACTGCGAACACCATTTAGCACGTGTTCTTGCATGAGGAAGCAAAGATGCGCCCTATTTGACGTTGTTATAAGCTCTGAGGGGCCATTTTATATCCTGTAATTTACCCTCTCCCTCTTCTCCCCACTTCCTCCAACCTCAGCAACATATTGGAGAACGACATGCTGCAGAGTATCGCCGCGTCTGCCTTTGCCGGCCTGCCTCAGCTCACTTATATGTGAGTATACAGTTTTCGAAAAGCCACCGCTCGTGACTTGTTTTATCCAACGTGCTTGTGTGTTTAGTCTTTGTTATGGAACAAGAAGAACCGCAAACTCTGAGAAAGCCGATCACCCAAAACAGACAGCTGAGGAGCAAGCTTGGCAGGGTGTTGGAGACAAAATATGTCAAAGAATAAGTGTGAATGAACACCAAACAGCTGATATGTTTGTCATATTCCTCTTTACACATTTGTGTTTCCCTTAGCTTCATCTCTGGGAATGTTGCATTGGAGAGTATAGGAGCTTCTGCTTTCTCTGATCTCCCTGAACTCGTTGAGCTGTAAGTATGACTGGCAGGATAATGGCAGCGATGAAACCCTGTAATTGTGAGACCAGTTATTTATATTAACGAGTACATGACCGTATGTGTTTCTTTCAGAACCATAACAAAGGCGAAAAACCTGAGACACATCCATCAAGATGCATTCAAAAACATCATAAGGCTACAGTATCTGTGAGTACTCAGTGAGAGTGCAGCGGGGAGGAATACTTTCTTCTTAAGTTTGTGTTTTTCAAGCTGATTGTGAGTCCGAAATTGGGTCATGGGTGACAGGCCTACTTCTGACAGGCCGCCGCACAACCAGAGACATCATTTTTTAATTAGCTTGGATCCCCTGGAAGAGAAATCAAGCGTCACACTTCATCTCATGAAAAAAGTTTTCCACAAAATGAGTTATCCATCATTTCAGCCATGTTAAATATATTTGTCACAAATGCACAATATACTAAATTGGATTGTTTATATCTATGAAAGAGTCCCAAAATAACAGTTTCTGAAGCACAACACATCTTTAAAACCTCTCACTGGTGTTATCATAACTGTAACTGTTAGGTTTGTCCCAATTTGTGTGAACTGGGGCGTATAAACGGAGCAGTTTATGGTGAAAAGTTTTCTTTTGTTAAACTATTGAACTTTTAAACCAGGGCACCTTAGCACAAGAACTCTGTATTTTAAATTAGAACTCAAGTATATATGATTAAATGTATGCAATGTACCAAAAAACCCCACAAAACTTTTCTTTAACCTGGTTTCATTATTTCAACTTGTTTAAAAAAGGTTGGAAGTTAAATACAAAGATGATTTTCTATTTAAAAAATGTCACAGCTGTAAGGTTGTATGGTTTAATATTCAAAATCTTACTTTTCAAAGATATATATATTCAGATTCAGCAACTAACTAGCTAGCTGGTTCTTACGTGAGCATGCTAAAAGCGGCGAAAGTCAATGGCTAGCCAGCACGTACAGTACCCCCTAATTTTTAGGTTAGGGTTACTTTAGTATTATGACTGAAATTTTATTAGTTATTCTAATTAGTAAAAAATTGCTAACAACTATTACTCGTTACTGGGGAAATTAATATTATTGCTGTAACTTGTTGCTAATAACATGTTACTGTAATGTTTTATTACATAAATTCATACAAGTTCCAGTATGTCAGTTTGCTATCGATAGCCCGACACCCATGAACACCCAAAATTTTTAATTTAAAAAGCAAAGTGACATGAAAAACAAGAGGTCTCTCCATGCAGTCCATTGCTCCTCTGACTCAGTTAGCTTTAGCACCGCATTTCAAAGTGCTACCCATTTAGGGGTGATGAAATTTTAACGTTTTATGAAGTAAATGTCCTGCCTTTTATTATACTTTTTGTTGGCTTTGCTGACAGACAGACGGCTAGCTGCGTTAGCATGCAGAAACAAAGTGCCCACTGCTCACCCTCTGGTCTCAGCTGAGTGGGAGCTAAGTCAGTTAGCAGCACTGCTCATTTGCAATTACTGCCGGTAACACTGTCCCAGTGGCAGGATGACGTTGCCATGAAAACATGGTGGGCACCCTCTGGCCCAACCCCTACGCCCCTCGACCCTGCTGAGTAAGCATTTTGAGCTGCACCTTTAAGCATTGTTAACTATGTTAGCACAACTAGCTAGTTGATACTGCTAACGGTGCTAAACAAGCTAAAAGTGATGCAAAAGGGGGTTTGCGCCTCAGAATTTAGCCAAGTGCTCACTGGGGCATCTAGGGGGGAGACTTAGGGGTGGGCCCAATGTTTCCACACCCAGTGCTGTTGGGTTGGGATGGCATTACTATTGGTAACCGCCAAATGAGCAGGTAGCTAGCTCCCACTTGACCTGGCTGGTGCAGTACAAACCAGAGGGTGGGCACAACGCAGCTAGCAGGCTGTCTGTCTCCCTCCAGACCCAGCTGGTGCACAGGGGCCACCAAAAGTCAAGGGACCGCTCTGCTACTATGCTAAACTAAGTCAGTCAACCTGCTAAACATGGGCATATATTCACATTATCATTGTGAGGGTGTTACCATGTTTACATTTACATTTAGCTCAAACCAAAGCTCCGCAAACACAACCTCACAGAGCTGCTGGTGTCACTGTAGATGCTCAGTCTTGTTTCTAAAGAATCAAGTTTATTCTTCACAAATTCAAAACCCAGTTCTGAATATTCAGTGTTTTACAGACTGTCAAATGTTTCAGAGACACTGAATGTTGAACTTGTTATGTGTTGTTGCCAAAAAATAGAAAGGACAGTTATTTGGAACATTAAATGTCTGATTTATCTCCCTGCCACCGGAGCCTCTCTCTGAATTGTCTTGGAATCTCTTCACTTGCTAATTTTTATCTCGGTTAATACAATGAATGCGACATTGTCTGATTTTATCACCATGACTCATTGTTGTTCAGAGTGAGAGTTGCGGTGTGAATGTAGTAACATTTGGCGATTAATCTGCACATCACAGGACCATCTCCAACACAGGACTGACAACGTTCCCAAACTTCTCCAAGATCAACTCTTCGGCCCACAGCTTTCTTTTGTAGGTCTCAACACAATATACAAATGAACTACAACTGCCCACACACCGTTATTCCCACATGCACTTCAACATATAGGCATGCACGCAGCATTAAATATGCCCAGAAGAAATCACACCATTAAACATATAACACTGCAGTTAAAACCTACGCACTGTGTAGTCCTTACAGTACAGAAAATCAGGAATACAAACCATCTGTCCCTTGTCTCCAGCCTCTAAAAATCCAACTGTCTCCCATCTGACATCTACCAGCTTTAAAAAGGAAGGGGATTTAAAGGGGACTGTGGCATGTATTCCTGATCATTTGTACCCTCATATCACCTTAAATATGCTGTTTCTCTTGTCAGTATTTGTTGCTAATCATGTGCTTTTGATCTGCATGCTGCTTAGAGACCTGCAGGAGAACAGCCACATAAAGAGAGTCCCCGCCAATGCCTTCAGAGGCCTCTGCACTCAAACTATCGACGAGATGTAAGGGATTCATCACTTTTTTTAGAAACATTGTGCACCACCCTCACACGGCTCTGAGTGGGCATTACATTCGCAGTGACGAATATTCCCTGAAATGCTCTCTGCCCTCTTTACTGAGACTTGTCTTCTCCTACTTGTCTCCTTTTTCTGCATTTTCAACACTCTTACCGCTGCATGTTGCCTCTTTGTTTGAGTGCATTTTAACTTTGCTTATAAATGTGTCTTTAGTCATTAGAACAGCTATAAGAAGTATTTAAGCGGCTCCGAAACCATCTCAATTTAAAACTGATACCTCTATACGACCCACATAAGCAAACAAGACCATTAGCGAGAAAACAGGCTGTTTCTGTAGAGTTATTTTAAATGCCTTTCCCTGGTCTGATGCTCTGCGAAATCAGACGAAATGATTTCAGGCACACAGGCCAGAAGAGCCTGTCGCTCCTTTTACTCTGCCTCTTCAAGGTGGAAATTTCACTCAGTTATACGTCTCGTTGTTCTGTATAAAAGGTACAATTGTGGAAAGGGGGGACAGCGTTTTCTTGAACTTGAGCTACCATTGGAGGTAATAACGGCGCCAAGATGTGGTCTATATAAAAGGAACAGTCAGCAGGATGGGATCATGGGTGGCACAGGTGTGACAGTTTAACAACGCGTTATGTGTAAAGTAGCTGACAGCAGTTAGCAGCTAACTCAAAGAAGAGGAACAGCATATTGGGGAAACAATGAGGCCAGAGGACGAGATCAGCTGCAATATCACAGGGACAGTAAATGATTGTTATTGCCATGTTTTGCCGTTATTATTGTTTATGAAGCGCTGCTGACACACGTTATAGCAGTGTTTTCCATACATTGACGAGACCATGGCGGCCAGCCATACTCTAATTTGCCCTGCCATAGTCTCCAAAAATCGGCCAGATATAAAATGCCTCTGGTAAATGAACGTCACACTGTAGCACACCGGCTGGAGCATATAAGAGGGGGGAAGGGGCTCCGTCTTATCTCTTCATAAACTAAACAGCCTCATGTTATTTATCTTATTTACATGATGGGCTGCCATTTCTGTCTCTACATGGTCGCGCGTTTACAATTCTCCTCTGCTCTCTGTATCATGCACGGCGGAGCTCTGGCCCACACACACACAGAGCGTACGTGCGTACACACAGGTGAGCACACTAGAGCGCGACTCAGGCCGCATTTTACTGACTGAACCCGACCCAAGTCCGAGACAATTATAAGCAAGCCCGACCCGAACCAGACGCAGTTTTTTACCTGACATAGTTATTGTTATGTCAGCAGATTCAACCCTCCCTTGGAGTTGCTGTAATCATTTTTCTTTTGTTAAAAAACGAAAAAAGAAAAGGGAATATTATTGAAACAATAAAACTAAGACATCATTAAC
>JAPZEB010000014.1:8574881-8592094 GCA_029783705.1 Chaetodon striatus | reverse complement strand
TGAAGCAGCCTCCTTCATTCATGGTTATGATGATGTCACGCGTAATTAACACCCCCGCCTCTTTCACATGAACGCGCTCGTGGCTGGATAGGAAAACCCAGAGTTGACTGAACGAGTACCGGTTATCCAGACGGCCAGTGTTAGGGTTAGTCAAACCAGATAACGAAAAGATATCCTGGGTAAGCTGAACTTGTTTCGTAGTACAGGCCTCAGGTAAGGCTTGTTGTTTTCAGCTGAGCTGGTTTCTGGAAATCTGGAAAACTTGCAGAGATAATAAGAAAATACAGGCAGAGGGCGGAGTCTCTGCAGATAAATTACACTACCACACAATTGAGAGATCTTTTATTTTACTTTTTAAGAAAAATCCTGCATATTAGACATTGCACTTGTTTCACGTGTGCAAGTTGTGGAGACACTGAACAGACTGCTGAACCCTCAATATGATACCCCAGCCCATCATTCCTATGCTGTGGATAACATCGAATTTAGTTGGTTCTCGTGTTTCTCAGATATGTTGCCAGTATCTTTGGTCAGCACATCAGCCACTGACGCTTCAGGCCTGACCTTAGACCTGCAACAACACACAGCACAAGTGTTCTTTTTAAAACCATGTGACCCATGGCTAAACTCCACTGTACTTACAGTGTGCGCAGAAATCCAAGTAAAGATAGCTACAGAACAACTGCAGATACTTTGACTAAATCTAGGTCAAACAGCTGTCCTAGATAATTCCTTGCGTTTGTTTTAACGTGATTGGAACGCCACATGGGTGGAGTTTACTGCATCACAACAGTTTAGATCACAAGTAAAAGTAGAAAGAGTAGAGGTAGACCGATTTCGCTTTCATGCATCGTCCTGTGAAGCAAATGCCATCCATCTGGTGTCTCTAGATAATGAAATGAACAGAGGTACTTTGAAACAGTTTAACAAAGGTTTGACGCTCGGGATATCGGCATATATGCACATCGAGAAATCAACATTCATTTAGCATTCGACGTTATGATTGAATGATATTCATTAAGGAGCACACCGCAGGGACCTGCTGATTAATAATCTCCTCATACACTCTGTCTGCTGTAGCGCTCCATGCCTCCACATCCCTCCTACCCTTCGGTTTCTCTTAAAATGAAGGATGTGTAATTATCTTTGTAATGTAATGATCGTTTGTAAATGGAAGTATTATTAAGTTCCACTTTTTTTTATATACATCTGTGTGTTTTGTACAATATATATCTTTGTAATGCTTTTCCGTGTCATTTATAAATTTGTTTATTATATCCTCTCTGCCTGAGTAGATTTGTACTGTGAATGTGAGTGTATGAGGAGGAGTAACAAAAGGAAACACACACACACACACACACACACACACACACACACTAAACGAAGCTGTCTTTATCTAGCAATGCTGTCCTTCAGAGCATCCAAAGCTCTCAAGGACAAAGTGACCCCACCAACCTCTGCTCTATGTGCCAGGGTGGGTTGTGGGAGTGGAGGCTACACAGCTGCTCTCTCTGCTCATTACAGGAGGATGGATATGGCAGCTAGATAAAGCACACACACACTCATAAGCAAGCAACCCAGGGTTTCAAGGCTGCAGCTGCAAGAAGGAATCCGAGTCCATCTCATTGATATGGATACACTGCCTCCTACATGCCAACGTTGAACGTGTGGGTGCATTTATGCTCTTTAACCACCAGGTGATGCTACTGTTGCAGGATTTATTGTGCTCCCTGCTCTGCTGTGGTCTATTCAGCTGTGAGCAACAACGTATTTAAAGTCTCAACAGGCTCTACAAAGACACAATTGATAGCGACAGCAAAGCAAACCTTCATGGCACTTCAATGCGAGGTAAAATTAATGTAGACACAAAAGCATACATCAGTGTTGTTTTAACAGAGCTATAAAATGTGCTTTTCTCTTCACAGCGACAGTCTTCATAAGAAATATTTGTACTAAAACAAAACAGAGACCTCAAACCGTCACTATCATGAGAAAAAAAACTGCATACAAGGTTACATCACTGTTGCGGTCTGCAGCAGAATAATTTTATCTGAGAAAGGCTGATACAGTCTCAGTAAGATGTTGCTTTGCAGCTCGGGACTGAAAACTGAAAACTCCCTTCTCCTCTTGCAGACATAAAGCACATGCAGTACTGGCAATCTTTAAATTCTCCAGACAGAACACTGTGAAATAATGTGACACATTGAGGCCTTCACATTAAAGGGATAGTTCAGAGCTTCTGTGGTGGGGATGTATGAGACGCTTATCCACAGTCAGTGTGTTACCTACAGTAGATGGTGGTCAGCAGTACGTCAATATAAGCTAAGCAATGTACTGCTGTGCACACTGGCAGCAGCAAAACATATTTTAGCCACTTAAAAAAAAGTCTTTATCAGTTGAAGTGTCGCCATGTTGAGTATATTTTCACCGCTTTACCTTGCTGCAGGCCCGTTTAGTTCCCTGTTTATGCTGTTGTCAAAGCCACCAGACTCCATTGACAAAAACAGTAATTTTTGCTTGCTGGACACGGTCCAGCTGTGGTCTACCTCTGCCTTGATTGGTAAGATGGTTTGTGTTATTGTGTGACTTTGGTGAATCAGCACTAACCTTTAAGCATCAAGGTCACACAATAACAAAAATTAACTAACTAATCGAGGCAGCGGTAGATCAGCAGCTCACTATTCTGCAAGCTTAAATTACTCTTTTTATCAATGGAAGTCTGGCTTGAAGAGGGCGATCAGTTGCCCGTCAGAAAGAGCTGTTTGCTGGCAAAGTAAAGCAGTGAAAACTCAGATCTTTTCTTTAGGTACCTAAAATACATTTTGCTGCTGCCACCTTGGGCGGCACAGTGGTGCAGTGGTTAGCACTGTCGTTTCACAGCAAGAGGGTTCCTGGTTCAATGCCATGACGGAGCCCTTCTGTGCAGAGTTTGCGTGTTCTTCCTTCCACAGTCCAAGGGCTAAACTGTGAATGTGAGTGTGAATGGTTGTCTGTAACCCCCACAGATTTTCGGCAAATGTTGGGCCGTTTTGCCGGCGAGCTGCGAGCGTTGAGACACACAGGGCCGGATTGGTGAATTGATCCGAGGTGAAAACGTATTGGCGGAACCTTTTTGGTTTAAAAAGGACAAGGCGCCCTTCCGCCACGGGAGGGGCTGTTCATGACTTATGGGAGGAGCTGGTGATGACGCCGCATGTGCGACCCACTGGCGGTGGACTTAAAAACAGGAAACAGCTGATAGCAGGAATGAGCAGCTCGCAGCAAGAAGGAAACACACACAACGTCGACACCAACCTGAAAGAAACTGTAAAGATGAGCAACTGTGGAGACAAGGAATTGCGCGCCCTCCGCTCCTTGCCCTCGCAAACAAAGAGGCCATTAACCGTCACATGACGGGAACGGTGAAGGACGTCACATGCTGAGCTACACCTTTTGTTACTTGCTCACACCCCCCCATTGCCCCGAAAAAGGCACATTCTGCATGAACAAAAGTAGGCAGGCAGCATTTTGCTGCACTCCCTGATTTTGTTTTTACACTGCCAATGCTGAATGTACACAGACACAACTCCTATTTAAAGGGCTTATCTTTGTGTGTTAGTGATAGTCCGGAGACCTGTCGGGATGTACCCCAATGGGTACGGTTACGTAAATGGATGGATACTGCCACCTTCCACAGCAGAACATCATTTACCCCTCTAAACTAGGGGCGCAACGACCGACATCTACTGCATGTAATACACTGACTATGGGAAGAACTTTATACAACCCCACTTAAAAAAATCTAAACTGTCCCTTTAATGTACAGACGTTGCACCGCTGTTGTTGCTCCTCATGGAATATTTAGCTGGAACTACTTTAAATAACATTCAGGGCATCATGTTGACCTTAATTTGTTGCACGTTACACCTCCTTCTCTCCCTACTTTTCCTGTCTACACCAAAAACATCTAACTAGCAGACTGTAAAATCGGCAGAGTGCAGTTTATTCAGCAAGTGTATTTTCCCCTCACATAAACAGTGTATGTGTTAACCTTGATTATTTTTTCCCTAAGCTCTAAGAGTGATTAAATAGAATACGTCCCTCTGTATTGTAATGTTGTGGTCTTCAAACTCATATTAAATGATTTCTAAAAATGATTTATCACTGCTTTTGTTGCATGTTTAAAGGTGTGGTAACAGCTCCTATATAAAGACCCTCTCCAGACAGAAAAAAATGTGACAAAAGAAAAAGATTAAAAAAAAAAAAAAATCCACATAAAACCTTGTAAAAATGCAACAAAGCAGTCTCAGTATGCTGTGTCCTTAAATACCTGAGATCACAGCCTTATCTTTTGCAGCCAAACAATGCCATCTGGTGGTCCAATTATATGAAATGATACTAATTGACTAAACGTGTTTATTAAAGTGATACTCCACCCAAAATGTATGACTGGAGACTCACACTCACCACCTGCAGGCTTGAAAAGCGGCTGTAACAAGATTATAGTTCAGTTTGCATTCATGGCAGTTAAAAGGATTTCCATTTGCATTGCCACTGAAATAGTTACAGGCGTGTTCGGTGATTAATTTTAATTAATTAATACATTGATACATTCCAAATTCAAATCATAAATTGATTAATTAAACGTGCATTTAAATTATAGCACATTAAGAAGACACAAATTTAAAAAAATAATGACAAAAAAGATCATTTAAATGCCCTGTTAATTATTGTGTTTAAATTGTTAAGTAATCATTTAATTTTCAAATAGAATATAATTGTAAAATGAACTTTTAAAGTGCATTTAAATTGCACTTTCACTCTGCTTATAATCTGCAATCTCACAATCCATGTGTCCTGCTTTAAAACTCACATTTCCATTTCACTTTAACATTTTAAATTGTGAAAATATAAACATTTCCTGCAGCATAACTTCAGTGGTTGTCCTCCATATGCTCAATGGGTATCAGACACTGGCATTTTCATTGATATGTGGCAAATAAATCAATTAAATAGGAGGATAATTAGACACATTTAATGGTGTGCTTTGTTAATTAAATGAGGGTTATTGCTGAAATGCTTGGTTTAATAATGAAGTCTATCCCTTGTTAATGTGTCACACTGCTATAGACTGTAGCTCAAGCCTTTATGTATCTAAGACACTGGTTAATAATGCTGCAAAATGTAAATTAATTGTATTATTATTATTTATTGCCCATGCATTGATCAAGTCGCCGCTTGACCGATCCCGAACCCCAACAGAAAGGTTTGTCAAGCCGCCTGACACGACGCTCCTGATTGGCTGCCGCGGCGAGCGCTCATAGAACGCCGGATGTGATTGGTCGAAGGGACACCCTGCTCTTTTTTTCTCGCGATTGTTTCCCGTGTGGGTTAATGGCTCCTCCTGCTATAGATTGAGACGGAGCTGGCACCGAGCAGCGATACGGGGGGAGCTGTAACACCACGGATGAAAAAAAGCGATTACACCCCAAATACCAGCGGGTTTTTGATCGCAGTTGTTTGGGTGTATCCGGGAAAAGGGCTGTGCGGGTGGTAGTTCGGGTAGAGGGCTAAATTTAGAAGCGGGCGGTCGAGGATAGCAGTCTATTTTTCAACAACCAACTCCCCAGATGAACTCCGTCAGAGCCACCAACAGGAGACCCAGGCGAGTGTCGAGGCCGCGCCCGGTGCAGCCCGAACGGAACAACGGGGATAGAGGTAAGCTAGGCCACGGCCAGCTAATGATTTAACACGAAGCCGTGTCAGGCGGAACAGTCCTCACGTAGCCCTCGTTGTTTGCCACTGGCCCGTTCTCCACTCCCGGAGGCGGCGGGTTCAGCAGGAAAACCCGAGGCTTCTTGCTCTGTGGCTTAGGCCAGGCCGCGCTTTGTTTGGCTTGAGTGATTGGGGCTAGCTAACACCGCTAGCTAGCGTACCAGGTTATGTGGAGGTTGGGGGTTGTCTTCGCCTTAACGTAATGCGTATGTAGCCAAACGGCCAACATTAATAGCGCATATTCAGGTAACCTCAGCTTGGGGCGAAAGGATCGACTACACAGGCTCCAACCACAATCTGCGTGTCTCCTCGGCCGTCGCATTCCCAGCTGTCACTAACGATTCCGAGGGTGTAAATCTGCGGCGTCTTTGGACTGCCATTTTTGGGGTGTAACGTTAACAAAAACATTAGCAGCGAATGGGGGCAATGCTACCAGCTAGCTGCCCCAGCTTCAAGAGGCCACACAAGATCAGCTGTGATAGATGATACGGTGTGGTTTTGGATGAAATCACCGAGTCCATTTTCTGTGCTCGGGGCTGTAGTTCAAAGCTAGCGCAGCCAGCAGATTGAACCCACATCCCCTTCCTTGTTCTCGGAGCCTGCTAGCCGTAGCTCGATTTGTTTACACCGCGGATTTGCCAGCTACGCAGTTCAGTTTTTAGCCATTAGCCGCACGTCTGATCGACTTCATCTGCGGCCCTTAATTTGACAGCACCATAAAAGATGAGTCTGATTCTGCACATACAGGACCCAGAGACAGGCACACACATTATGCCCGATATCAGCTGTGAATGACTAGACATGAAAGACTGGTTATGTGGCTGCAGGGGGTGCATCTGCCATTATCAATCACTAACCTTTGTCTGCCTTACCAACTATTACCATGTCTGTTAGCCTGCGCAGTGTGCATACAGCATGTGAGCTGAATACACACCGTTGTGTCACTAATGTGAAGAAACCAAGAGTGTCAGTGGTTTAAGTGTTTGCTGCAATTACTGGAGATTTTGTTGTTGTGTGTTTGAGCAAAACAGAGATGATTTAGTTTCTCAGAGACATACACAATGCTTATTTTTTTCTACAATACATGGCCTTGCTCTATACTGCAGCTTTGTGCACTGAAGTGCCTCTTGAGAAAGTGGTGTATGTATAGGAAATCTGTTTTCCTTTTTGTCCAGATGAGGAGGCTCCTGCAGCAGCTGCAGCAGAGATGGCTATTGAGGAGTCCGGTCCAGGAGCTCAGAACAGTCCCTACCAGCTTCGACGCAAGACCCTGCTTCCCAAGAGAACCGCTGCTGCCTCTGCCACCGCCTCTGCCTGCCCCAGCAAGGGCCCAATGGAGGTTAGACTGAACTATTAAAATGCATTTTTTGTGCATTGGCTGCAGTGTGCAAGTCCACAGACTTCAGTGTGTGAATGAGAGAGGATTGCTGATTGACTGCGTCCCCCTATGAAAGAACAATGATTTTGTGACAGAGCAGTAAATTTTCCAGTTGATTACTTAGTGCTCCAGTCTTGGCATGGGGTTGATATCTTATTTCCCCTCTTTTACAGGGAGCTTCCACTTCATCAACAGAGGCCTTTGGCCATCGAGCCAAGCGGGCACGAGTGTCCGGTAAGAGCCACGACCTGCCAGGTGTGTGTTAAATCTCTGCAACTGGGGCAAGCAGACTGTTAGTGTTTTTCTCTTTAAAAAACAAAAAAAAAAAACTCCATTGATTTTTGTGTGTGTCTGCTGGTAAATCTTGTTCCTTTGCAATCCATTAAATGGCATGACTCGATAGTTTAATGTGCTTGGGTTGAAAATATTATTTCCTAAAGCTTACATTGTGAGTGTGTGTGTGTGTGTGTGTATCTGTGTGTTTTTAGCAGCCCCAGCAGAGCAATATCTGCAGCAGAAGCTTCCAGATGAGGTTGTTTTGAAGATCTTCTCCTACTTACTGGAACAGGACCTTTGTCAGGCAGCCTGCGTCTGCAAGAGATTCAGTCAGCTTGCCAACGACCCCATCCTATGGTGAGTGCTGCTGAAGAGATGGAAACTTGTCTTTTCCTGTTTCAAACAACCATCATTAAAATTCAGTCAACTGAAATTCTCCTATGTGGTATTTAATATTCCAGGAAGCGTCTATACATGGAGGTGTTTGAGTACACGCGTCCCATGATGCACCCTGAGCCAGGCAGGTTCTACCAAGTCAGCCCCGAGGAGCATGAACACCCAAACCCCTGGAAGGAGAGCTTCCAACAGCTGGTAAGAAAGTGTTTTCTGAAGAGCATCAATGTCTTCACACGGACTTGGTCTATTTGATTGTCTCCCGTCCTTACATTTTCTCTATATATTTCAAATAAACAATGAGCAGCTCTGAAAAGTCATATATGGCCTTGTAGTAAAATCCATGCCACTAAGAAGGGTAATAAAATCTGATCTGGGAAAAGGAGCGCCTGTAAAGTTAAAACACTTTGCTCACACACATTAGAAAGAGAATCAATGTGCGTATATTTATATTTGAAATAACTCCATATGTACAGGGAGAAGTGGAAGCATAGCTATAGCTATATAACATGGATATGCACTTAGGGAAATGCACTTGATTAAGCAGTTGAAGGAAAAACAACTGTCAAATAAACTTGACTTTAAAATGGCTTTTACCTAAGTGCTTGTGTTTAATCTAGGGATGCACCGATGTTTAAAATAACGATTTGGTCAATACCTGTGTTGT
Source organism: Chaetodon striatus (assembly GCA_029783705.1). Classification (NCBI taxonomy): domain Eukaryota; kingdom Metazoa; phylum Chordata; class Actinopteri; order Chaetodontiformes; family Chaetodontidae; genus Chaetodon; species Chaetodon striatus. Next base: position 8,583,626 of record JAPZEB010000014.1, on the reverse strand, counting down.
TTATTTTGTTGTTATTTATTTCCCCTTTTGTAACAGACACAAAGAAATCTTCATGATAATGACATTACATTCAGCCTTTGTCACGCAATCTTTGAATTAACACAAATTCAAACATACACATTTATGAAACAACCTTGAACATTTTACGTGAAAAACAATTTTTGTAAAGTAACATCCTCAAAACACGTTTTACTATAGATATATAATATTTCTCCTACTAATATCTATTTAATGTTGCAGTCAAAACATCCACAAATTTCTTCCTCAAACAACGACACAGTATGACAACGTTATAATTTACCTTCACCCAATACTCAGTTTTACTGAGTAGAGTTTGAATGCATCATAATGTAACTCAATGCAACCTCTTTAAGCTGTTAGCTCCTGCCACCGGCTGCTAACATTTAAAATGAATTAGCTCTTCTCCTGCCGATACCAACACGGATGTGTTGTTTATAATGTAGCATTACCAGGGAAACAACAGTGTGTGTCTCCTGATGCATCAGTAGCGAGTTTACTGCGTCCTTTCATTTTGAAGACTTCCCATGGAATATCTTTGCTTGTCCCAGACATGATTTCTCTTGTTTCTGGGACGACGTTAGTCTCAAGTGCTGCTTTTTAGCCTGACCAAAATGGATTTGACATGACAGAAAAACATAACCCACTGCTATCGTTGGGCCAATGGTGGTCAACAAGGTTAACATCGGCTAATACTACTGTTTTGGTATCAGCCGTGTTATCGGTGCATCCTTAGAATCAGTGTCTGTATGTTTGTTTTTGACATATCTAAATATGCACTTGCTGTAATGGAAGCATAGATTATGACTGTATAACATGGATGAGCCCTGAGGAAATGGGCTAGATTAATTAACTGTAAGCATTAGAAGAAAAAACAACAGTCAAATAATCTTCACTTTTCAAGCGCTTTTACCAAAGTGTTTTAATCTCGTATCGCACTGATTGGGAAACGACAACAAGCCACTGTTCCTCAGTGTCTTTTGACAGGTTTAAATTAGGTCAAAGTTTTCACCACCTCTTTTTTTACCACATATACAGTATTTTTTCTGAAGTTCAGTTTTACAATGAATGCTTTCACTTCATTCACAGACAGATGAGTATAACATGTGATCACCATGTTGTTTTAAAGCTATGTCAGTAGTATGTGTGTGTGTCATTATACGACGCTGTCAATCCAGGGTGTTTGTCAGACTAAACATTGTCTGAGGTCCTCAGGCTAGCAGAAAGCAAACATGTTTGCTTCATGTTACAGAAAAAGTCAAAGTGATCACAGTCATACAGATAGTTTCTTATTTATAATGATCACTTGACTCTTAAGGTTTCGCATGGGTCCTACCTCTCGCTGTTAGCAGCTTATAATTGTGATATGTGGAAATTAAAGAGTGTAGTGTTTTGCTGTTGCATCTATGAATTGCTTGGAAATTTACCGTTGCATACAAAGTTGTTCTGTGGTTAGTGGTTACCCGTTTAGGGTTCGGGGGTTGCAGGACAGGAACCAGTAGATTGGGTACCAACCAAACATTACTTAATTTTATAGGGTTGCAATCCAAAAACATATGGAGCCACTGATGCACACGGACTGTGTTGTGTTTTCTGGTATCCTCTTGTGTTGCACATTCAGTCTGCACTGTTTTCTATTCAGAAACATGACGCGTAAAAAATTAGCATGATGTCTGGCAGGGCTGCACAGTGACTCAAAATATTATAGAAGTTACAATATGGCCAAGTGCAAAATCCAAATACGAGCTACAGAGTACCTGGAGAAAACCCGTGCAGACTCCACACAGAAAGGCTCCCTCACCCTGGATTCGAACCAGGGTGCTGTGAGGCGACAGTGCTAACCACTTAACCACCATGCCGCCCCCACAATCACAATCAATATCAGTCAAAATAATTGCAATATGACTTTTGTTGCCTGTGGTGCAGCCCTAATATCTAGGCTTTCTGATGACTATGTTAATGTTTTGGTGCGATCACGAGCAACGCATTTTGACTTTTGGTGTTTTCTGTGTTGCAGTACAAAGGCGCTCATGTAAAACCAGGCTTTGCTGAGCATTTCTACAGTAACCCCGGCAGATACAAAGGCAGAGAGAATATGCTGGTAAGAAAACTGTTTCAGGATTTATTTCATTGGCCAATAGCGCTGACGCTTATGCAAAGCACAGCTAATGTAAACATGTGCTTGCTTTTCCAAACTGCCTTGTGATGAATAGAAGGCGTGTGTATTCTGCCTGTTAGTGTTTGTACCTTTTCTCCCGCAGTATTATGACACCATTGAGGATGCGCTGGGCGGAGTACAAGAGGCCCACTTTGACGGTCTAATCTTCGTCCACTCTGGCATCTATACAGACGAGTGGATTTATATAGAGTCCCCCATCACCATGATTGGTGCAGGTAAGCATATTTCTTGCACTGAAAAGTACTTAAGACTTTAGCTCGGTGCTTGTGCTGCACGCAATCAATATCTCTCTTAAAAAGACGGGATACACTCTGTGTTTGTCCATATGTATGAGGGCGTTGATGAGTATTCTCTGCTTTCCCTTCAGCTCCCGGTAAAGTAGCAGACAAGGTGGTGATAGAGAACACAAGAGACTCAACGTTTGTCTTCATGGAGGGCTCAGAGGACGCCTATGTGGGATACATGACCATCAAGGTAAACATAGAGCTCACTTTTCTCTCGATTTGACCTCTTTTCAAACAAACTTGGCTGCATATTAACGATCCTGTTTCGCAGTCTCATTACTTGGCTCCACTCTTAAGCTATGAAGCCACACTGGGGAAGTCCAGTTGAGTCTCTAATTTATTTTATTCATAGTTGAGGATAGAATTATGATTATATCCCAAATGGAGACTCCTGGATTTCTCAAAGTAAGAACCACAAATGCGGTGAACAACAAACACTAGCCTTGTAACAATGCTCATGGGCTCCTGATAATAAACCTAAACTGTGTGGTCAACGAGAAAACTGGTCTCCGCAGTTTTGGGGATTGGAAAAGGACTCTTTGACTAACCTATTAAAGATGTTTTGCTGTATTTGCCTGTTATCAGACAGAATATCTCTCGCTCCAAGTTCACACTGATACATAGCCATGCCGGCATACTTGTTTTGCAGCATCAGTCTTGTCTGTAACACTTGATATTGTTATTACTCCTCATTGGTTCGGGGCCACTGCTTGACAGCACTAGTACAGGTGGTGTTGATTGGCTGATTGTTTAACTCCCAGTGGTCCTCATTGGATCGTTTTTTATTTCAGTCAAGAAACTGATGTTTCATGTCATGGTGCCAGACAAATCAGCCAACTCAAACTCTGTGGAGTTTGCTGATTCAAAGATCTGGACCTTGGAAATTGCTGTATCGAACTTTCAAAAGATAATGGCCTGACTTAAAAGATATTGGACTTAAAAGATGTTTAATTGGCATCTTTTCCGTCTCAGATTGATTTGCTTATCAGTTTTTGAAAAAAGAAATAGTTTTTTTGCTTTAACTTATCATCATGAAGTAAATGGTGTTGGCGCAGTGTGTTGGCGTTAGAGTAAAGACACCATCAGCGTTTAGATTAGCTCCCTATACACCTCACTTTTACTGTGCAACTCTGTCTGCCTCCATGTACGATCTGCACGGGTACGTGAAGGCTTGATTTACTGCTCGAAGGAAGTGCGTCAACCATGGCAAAACCAAACCAGGAAGAGGATAGCGCTTTTCTTTTCCCTGGTAGCTATAGGTAGCTATCCTCACTTACCAAAGTAGCTTGGTAGTATTAATGTAAGTTCTTAACAGTTACTGGTAGAGCTGTAACAAATGAATTTTTCTTTACATTTGAAGCTTTTATTGAGGTTTTCAAATGAAGCCTTGAATGTCTGTTGTCATATTTCATGAAGTCATTACCCTGAAAAATAAAAAGTCCTCAAACAAAATTCACAATTTAGTAAAGTGTTTTAGCAGTTACATGAGTTAGTAAATCAGTTTTCTTTAACGATCAAATGTAATTTATGGTGCTGTTGGATCGCTGCTGGACTGCCCAGTTAACACTGGTGCGTGCCCCCTTTTGTGTGCAGCAGGCAAGAGACTAATCATTTTTTGACGGCAGTGAACATGTTGTATTTGAAAGCTAAACGCCAACAAACACGGATTGAAGAATATTTCTTTGGATAAAAACATTTGATGAGTTTTGGAAATTATCTTTTTGTAATAAATCTTGACTGTCGGACTTTACAACGCTCTTATAATTGGAAATGTTTGGATCACACAAGTCGGGAACATTCCTACGTAGCCAGCACTGGAATGTAATTCCATGTATTGTTTAACTCATTATGAATGATGCTTCGAACTATTTGGTGCAGCCCTAGTTACTTATTATCCCCAGTAGAAGAAATGGTGGATGGCAGAACAACCAAAGTGACTGGAAAACAAAACGCACTTTTATGATGCATGCTACAAGGTTTTAATACTAGCTGTGCTCAGGCAGTAGACATGAGTGTAATCAGACTAATTTTCAGAGTTTAATCAAAGTTATACAATTCAAATTATACAGTACACATCACAAGATTTGGGTTTGTGTTTGACTGATGTGTTAAAGGTCTGGGTGGTTTTGTATGTAGAGTTAAACCAGTGAGAAAAATGTTTTCTATAATGTTAACATTTCTGATCTGGTGCAGATTCTTCAGTGACCAAAAAAAAATCCCCAGCCTTTATGTGACACTGTATTGATTATTCTGTCTCGTGGTGTAAGATATCACCGTTTCCTGGTTGTTTCCTGTCTTCGGCTACAAGTATCAGTGGCACTAATGCCTCCAGTAGGGAGAGTCCAGTGTGGATGTGGTGGGTGGAAAGAAGCTTGATGTGTTGTCAGTAAGCGCAGCCACTGTCTGACCTCTGCTGCTCTTCTCTCCTCAGTTTAATCCTGACGATAAGTCAGCGCAGCACCACAACGCCCACCACTGTCTGGAGATCACAGTCAACTGCAGCCCCAACATCGACCACTGCATCATCCGCTCCACATGCACAGGTAACACACACACACGCACACACACGCACTGACCACTTGTTACTGGGGGAGGCCGCAATGACACGAGATGACAGATGCAACATTGGCTCCAGAGAAGAAGCATTTCCTGCAGGGCTCTTGAGTTGTATTACATGATTCGAAAAACAACACAGTGTCTTTTAATTTTGGTATATTGCTTAATGATGCGTGTGTTCATTATGTCCCAGGATGAGAGACTAAATTTGTCATTTGGGTCTTGGATTGAAATCCCCAAAAAACCCTGGAGCAGTAGGGTTTTTTTGGCAGCTTCTTTTATTATAGTGGTTTGTTCTCTCTCATGAAACATTTTGGGTTCTTGGGTTGCAGTTATGGGAAATCTGGAACACTCTAGCAGTATTGCATGGTTTAACAAAACCCCTCATGTACTGACGCTTAGTTTCCATCAGGCTGGGTCATGTGATTTAGTGTCTTTACATTTATCGTCTGATGAAGACCACGTAGGATGAAAATGTCACAGCGTATTTAGCTTTAATAAATTGTAGGTCTTGTAGCAGTTTGTAGTGTGTGGAATCTGCTTAAACCTAGAAAATATCTGTCTTTGAGTGCAGCGTGTCAGTTCTGAGATCTTAGTTTGTTGTTTTCAATCCTGTAAATACATGGTGTTAGGTTACGTGAATAATGTGCATTAAATGGCAGACAACTCTAGTCCTGATAATAACTACGTCATACATGTCTTGCGAGCACTTGACCCACATGTTTGATATACTGTGTGAGCATGTGAGTGCATGTAGTTTTGTTAAATGTGATGGAGAAGTGTTGGTTGGTGAGCCTAAGCTTAAGACGTCCTTTTTATAAAGAATCCCCAGGGTTAGTTGTCCTTTCCTGATTGACTGAGACCTTAATTGATACTTAATGGAGGGTGCAGAAATGAAACTGACCCAGGCTTATTTATTTGTCCACAGGGAGGCACTTAAGGATTATTTTAAAGAGGCGATTCACTCCAAAATAATTTTAAAATAAATGTATCTCTCTATGTTGTTTTGGTGTGAGTTGCTGAGTGTTGTAGATGTCTGCCTTCTCTCCAGTATAACGGACGGAGGTTACACTCCGGTTGTAGTGCTCAAAACACAAAATTAATACATTTGAAAAACTGAAGAGCGATGTCTCTCTCTGGAAATCATGACCCGGTTACTCAAGATAATCCACAGACCTTGTTGTGAGCAGTTTCATGTAGGAAACTACACCCACCAACTGTATCACAGTGCAGAAGATAAGGTGCATCTACTCACGGACGAGAGGCTCGTGCATGTGACAGCGTGAGATGTAAACATTAATGGCATCCTCCTCTGCTAAGCTATAACGTTAGGCTAGCTCAGTGGTGCTAGGTGAGCTAGCAGTGAATGCATGTTTCGGTCTGTACGGTGATGGGGTTGGCAAGTGTAGTTTGGTAGAAGAAAACTGCTCACATCAAGGTCTGAGGATTATCTTGAGTAATTGGGTCATGATTTCTGGAAAAAGATATTACAGTTAAATGTATTTTTTGGCGCTTTGAGCACCACGAGCCGAGTGCCATCTAGTTCCATTATATTGGAGGGAAGGCAGACATCTCTATGGCTGATATCTCCAACACTCAGCAACTCACACCGAAACAATGAAGATAAATAAATAGCACTACAGTTATGATTTGAGGTTAACTATCTCTTCCTCTTCTCGCTCTAACACTGACCATTTGAACAATAAGGATTCAAGGCTTTCTAAAAAAAAACAAAAACTTGCTGATGTCAGCTTCTTGTGTATAAGGACTCGCTTGCCTCTGTCTGCTCATGTCTTTGTAGATTGAATATCGTGTTTGGGGTTATTTGACTGTGATAATGGAAGTGCTTGCAGCTCCACTGTAGTGTGACGCTTCTTCTTTTTTCTGTGTTCAGTGGGTTCAGCTGTGTGTGTGAGTGGCCAAGGAGCATGTCCGACCATCAAACACTGCAACATCAGTGACTGTGAGAACGTAGGACTGTACATTACAGATCACGCACAGGTAAGAAATTACTTTTCTTCTTTGATTTTTAACACATATCATTTGTTGTGAATGCACAAATATTCTCACAGCCTTCTGACTCTGTGTCATCTTGTCTGTTTCAGGGCATTTATGAAGACAATGAAATCAGCAACAATGCGCTAGCAGGAATTTGGGTGAAAAACCACGGTAATCCCATCATTAGACGTAACCACATCCACCACGGCCGAGATGTTGGAGTGTTCACCTTCGATCACGGCATGGTAAATGAATACACAGCAGCTGTGTCAGGTCACACATTTCACCTGAAGAAGCACTGCAGACTATCTGACACATGTCTTCTTTTCAGGGTTACTTTGAGAACTGTAACATCCATAGAAACCGCATAGCAGGCTTTGAGGTAAAGGCTTACGCCAACCCCACAGTGGTGCGCTGTGAGATCCATCATGGCCAAACGGGAGGCATCTACGTCCACGAGAAGGGGCGGGGACAGTTTATAGAGAACAAAATCTATGCCAATAACTTCGCCGGGGTGTGGATCACGTCCAACAGCGACCCAACGATACGGTGAGGACACACACTTAGCACAGGACAGCATTTCTAGTAAACCTATAGAGGGATTTAGGTACTGATTGGGTGCAAAAATTAGACTTCAGTGAAGACGATAAAATATGTAAAGGCCAACACGGCTGATATTGATGAGGATATCTGTCTCCATGTACATGTTTTCCCAAGATTGTGACAGTTTTTTTTTCCTTTGATATCCAGGGGAAATGCTATATTCAACGGTAACCAAGGAGGGGTGTACATATTTGGAGATGGACGGGGTTTGATAGAGAGTAATGATATCTATGGTAACGCCTTGGCGGGAATCCAGATCCGAACCAACAGCTGCCCCATTGTACGGCACAACAAGATCCACGATGGACAGCACGGGGGCATCTATGTGGTAAATTCACTCTTCGGTTTGGTTGAAACGTATCCCTTTTCCAGTATTTTAAAAAAGCTTAAACTCCCCCTGTCAGAGGTTTTTGGCAGCTGATCCTGCTTTGTGTTTCAGCACGAGAAAGGCCAGGGGGTGATCGAGGAGAACGAGGTTTACAGCAACACGCTGGCTGGAGTCTGGGTGACCACAGGCAGCACTCCTGTCCTCCGCAAGAACCGCATCCACAGTGGCAAACAGGTAAAATTAACACGGCCAAACTCTGCACATTTAAAACTTGTATAAAGATTTAATTTCCTCAGCTGATGAAATAGAATAGAATAAAAAAGCCTTTATTGTCATTGTACAGAATACCAATGCAGGCTCTAAAATAATAAGTAAAATGAATGTGATTCAGTGTGTCCCATACATTCATTTAGTAGTGGCAGCCTGCCATAATGTCACCATTGGCCACTAGATAGTTATTTATCACATGTATGTTTTTACTATTACAAAGAGTGGTGTGTAAACAGCTCAGTGATTCTTATTTTAAGGTTATCATAGACTAAAGAAAACTATGCCTTACTGTATTATATTCCATTTCTGCCTACATATTTCCCCAAATTCTGGACCTTTAAAATCTGATAGGTGATATATTGAATTAGTTTTTTTAAAAAAAGTGCCACTTTGACTCTAATGTAGCTGCTTCTCTCTGTCTGCAGTCCCGTGTGTGAAGTGCTGTAAAGTTTAGTTGATTCAAAACACACATTAAACACACATTAAACACACATTAAACATGGCTTAAT
>JAPZEB010000014.1:8544468-8556602 GCA_029783705.1 Chaetodon striatus | reverse complement strand
ATTGAGATGAACAGCGCCTTGCCTGGAAAGTGGACAAGATCAGGCCGCAGACAAAAAGCTGCAGTCAAGTCAGACAGCGTTTCCCCTTGACGCAGCCGGGCACCATGAAACCATAACAGCATCCAACCACATGTCAAGCCAACATTCAGCGCCGGATTTCAGCGACTTCCTGAGTGAGACTGTCTCGACAGCGTGCATACGGGCCCGCCAAAACCTCCTTACACCACTGCCCATAATCTTCCTCTTCTTTACGGTATATGTTCCATCTCTAAAGCGAAATGTGTGGCCTATACTGTGTACGCTACTTCAAAAAAGCAAACATGCTGTTGATGTTTGTTTCAGAACTGACATGCAAGCAAATCTCTCCCCAAAAAGCACTGATAAGAAAAGCCAAGTCTACACTCAGCTTCATGACTGCACAGTTGCTGCATGTTGTTTTATTTACAGGACTTTTAGTATACGTAGACAGACAACAACGATAATACAAGCGTTCCACTGAGGCAAAGTCCTGACAGACACAGAGGCAGAAATTGTTTTGTTCTGTTGATTTAAACATATCATGCCTGCATGTGAGAATATGGGAAACAGTCACATCCCTTTTTTTTCCAGAATTTGTGAAAACAAAGTTTCTAGGAAACTGCGTGACGAAATGTCATCAGCTGAATCCCATGTAATGTCAATCTCCTGCGTTTCTAGAACAAGAGATCACACTTTTTGTTTCATTGTCCACTACAAAATGTGTGTGTGTGTGTGTGTGTGTGTGTGTGTGTGTGTGTCAGTAAAACCATCTCTGATAAACACACACACAGAGTTCTCAGAGAAGGGGTGCATTCAAAGGTCTGGACCCAGGCAAAAGGATGGTATGACTTTATTAAATTACTCTGTTACATAAAAAGTGGGTCATTTAGACATGTTGGTCCTACTACACTGATTAATCACTACACTGGATGTTCTTTCTCAGCCATCTGATGCCAAATGGGCCAGTACTGTACATCCATGTCCTTTTATCACCAAATTTCCCCTCTTATGAAAGGAAGAATTTGATTTCAGGTCAGTACTGCCCTTTCTGTTCTGCTATTCTCATTTCTTCTTCTTATCTGGCAGACCTGGAGTCTGGCAGGAAATGCATCATTCATTCATTCATTCATTCATACTTGTAAAATGAGAAAAGTGATAACACTGACTAAAGGCAAATGTTTTGTGTTCGTGGCGTGAGAATTGTGAGAGCTTTTCCCAAATGGCACAGGAGCATGACTGTTCACAAATACACCATCGTCTGTGAAATAAACTATTAAAAAGTGAACTAGAATATAATCAAATTAAATTAAATAACAAAAAAGATGTTTAATTTTAATGTATTGGCTGTAAAAAAAAAAAAAAAAAGCCTTCCTTCTCTCAAAGCTGGTTTAGCTGGTGACATCATGTGCATACTACAGTAAAGCTACTATATATGCAGTAAGCTAATCAATCTAAATAATGTTAGGTCATATTAACATCAAGTTAGAGATTGAAGAAATGTGTTAGCCCATTAAAAGTTTCAATTTACTTTCCTTACAATATTTAGAGTGGGAATAAATAGGACTATTTCTGTAGTAGAATGTAAACCAAATAACATGTATGACTTCCTCCAGATCCTGAGCAAGGGGCCAAATTTTACGAATGCTTCTTACATAGAAAGTTTAGTCACATGGGTGTCAAATGTAGTAAGGTTTTAACATCTGTAACAAGCTGACCAAATCAGTAAAAAAAAAGTGCATATTTCTGTCACATGGGTGTTAAATGTAATTAAGGTTTAACATCCTTACCAGGCTGACCGGTTCAGTTAAAAGAAAGAAGATATTTTAGTCATATTTTGGAAGTGAAGGACAAAATGAGATCTTACATTTGGTGGAACAAACCTGACGACTGACACACAGTCAAAACTATCAAAGAATATACAGCATGATATAAATAAATAAATATATATCTTATTGCCAGTACCCCACCTCACAACCGACAGGTCTCAAAGGATCCACCGCCAACGCCCCAGTGCCAGACTCCGCAGGACACCCACAAAAGTCTCATGTCCATGCCTTGTCATGTCAGAGCCAAGCCGTTCTTTGGTCCATTCCTGAGCAGTTGTTGCTGTGTGGCATGGCGCATTGTTCTGCTTGGGGAGCCATTGCCATCAAGAAGCGCCACGGCCATGGGGGGTATACAGTGTTTAGGTGGGTAGAATCAAAACGTTGTCTTTCTTCAACTTTTGTGACACAGAGTTCAGTGTACAGGACTTTCTCTTCATGTACATTGTTTTTTGAGGGTGATGTGCGTCCAATTACTCTCCTTCAATTCTTGAAACTCTCCCTTCGCACAAATTCATAGAGGACAGCGAATCTGAGCCATCACGGACACTCACGAGCTGCAGCACAATTGTCCTTGTTCTCCTCAGTTGTTAGTCGTTTACACACCAACACTGACAATTTGTTTCAGATTTATTCAGCCACCGTTTCATCCCACCCTGATTCTTAGAATAATAAAGTTTTAGTCACCCTCGCCGCACGGTTCATCATCATCACAAACTATACTATACTGTCATACTAATATCGACTATTCATATTCTGTTTCACCATCATTGTCATTGTTATCATACTCAACCAGTTTCACAATATCCTCTTTCATTGCTGTACGTTTGTAAGACATCAGTGACTTGTCTCAGATACGGACCTGATCTCATATTCTGCAGTGAGATAGCATCTGGTGACTGCTCCAGTTTTTAGGCTGAACCCCCTGGTTTCTGGGTCTCGGTGTCGTGTTCAATTGCGTCTCCTCAATTGTGTGGTCTCCTGGAATCTTCCCAAAGGCATTGTCTTCTAAACATCACTGTCTAGACATTTAAGTTTAGAAGGTTTGTGTGTCAGACATCTTATATAAGTCATCTTATCATAAGCAAATCAACACAGAATGTAGGCTCTAATTCAGGGGTGTCAAACACACGGCCTGAGGGCCAGAACGAAAAAGAGTCCAGTCTGGCCCAGTCAATGACTTTGCTAAGTGTAAAGATTTATTTATTCCACCTTTTCAATTCAATGCACTCCCATACCCAGTGATGGCAGACGGCCCAATTCTGGAGCATCATTCATATCGAATCTCAGGCAACCGAATGCAGCCCGGCTAATTGGCCCAGCATGCCAAGTTTGGGCCGATGCTGGGCCAGGTCATTTCTGATAACAGCCCAGTGATGGCAATGTGGGCAGCCAGAAATGGGATCGCTGATGCGGCCTGGTTCTGGGGCGTCATTCATGCCAAGTCTCAGCAGAGTCGAGCAACCAAATGCAGCCCAGCTAATTTAATCCGGCATGCCGAGTTTGGGCCGATGCTGGGCCAGGTCATTTCTGATAGGGGCCCAGTGATGGCAGTGTGGGTAGCCGGAATTGGGACAGCTGATTCAGCGTGGTGCTGGGGCGTCATTCATGCCGAGTCTCAGCTGAGTTGAGCAACCGAATGTGGCCCGGCTACTTTAATCTGGCCGATAACAAATAGAAAGAGACAAAAAAATTAACAATAAAGACATAAAAGTGCCTAAAAGGAAAACAACCAATATGCACACACGGCCAGACCAGCTCACATCAACAAACCATTATAACTTTACATAGCAAATGGTTTGCTGCTATATTAACTCTGTAAATGTCACCTACAGAGCTTTTAAAGAGATAAGGAGTATTGAGTGTTATTATCTTGTGCAAGACTTTCAGTACTATGCCTGGAGTACTATGCCAAAATTGGGCTTTCCAAAAACAGTGCCCATCACTTTGTGCTCTAGTATCTTTTTAATTATACCACAGGGAGACGATGAAGTCAGAAATGTCCAAAATGCACACATAGTGTCCTTACAGTGAACTGTTTGAAGCAAAGAATTTATCAATCTATCCATGCAGAAGGATTTTAATACATTATGACTTGTCAGGACAGAAGCAACACTGGTGTAAACAATAACATTATGACGATGAATCATTTCCATTATGTTGCACTGCCATCCTGACACTCATCCCCAATTGGCTTCATGCTAGGTCACTTGTTGACGGAGAGTAATTATGAGAACATCACGTAGGTGCAATGCTATCAAAAAACAGTGTCAATACCTGCACACTTACTCCATGCCATAAAAGTTCAATTTAATGTTATAGTCAAAATGGTTTTGACCTGACGAAGATCCAAGATCAAAACATTGAGGCGTGAGGTAAGTGTGCACACATTACTTTATTTATCCATGACTATAGACTAAAGTTAACTCCTTAACTACCAGCAGAGCTGAAGGAGCCTCTTGGTCGGGCAGCGACACGTCTTCGACTCTACAGCTTCAGGCCAGAGGATGATGTATTATGTACTGGAAGTTCTTATAATTTATGATACAAATCACTGGCACTGAAACATGTCCTCCTCGCCTCCCTGCAGCAAACTGTGCATTAATCTTAATACAGTTCATTACACATATATGGAGACTTTTACCCTGATATATGGTCCTTAGAGAATTTCTTCTGCACGGATGCCAGTTTTCCAAACTGAGGATTCATTGCCTACGTGGCTTTGTGTTTTGAACTGTGGGCATTGGCGGATAATGAGACAATAGGCCCCTGGGCACCTGTACAGCTCCTCCCTCAGAGTGTCAGCCGCCCTGCGTCACTAAGACTGGCACTTGGATTTATTTCAGCATGTATAATCCATAATAATCTACCACACTGAGCTTCCTGTGTGTTGTTTTTGACTTATCAATGCATTTCTTGTGTATATATATGGCTTCTTACTCAGCTGTAAGACCGTACGTATGAAAATTGAACAGGACAGAATAGGCCTAACTGCACAGAGCTCCACGTGAAGTCATGAGCCTGCTGTAGGAGAGAGGTCGGTCCACTTTCTAATAACTAAAGATGGTCAGAACTAATGAATGGGGACGGATATGACATGGTATGTGTCAAGTGATGAACAAAACTCTGCTATATTATCTGCTTGGGTTGGGAGGGGGGGCTCTGTTGGTGGTGGTGACATTTAACCTGCTGACGAAACTAAATGTTTGACGCATAGGCGGCACCTTGACGAATGATGCGCACGCGGCACCGGGTTTGGGCTTTATAAACTGGATGCGCACCGGGATCAGGGTCAGCCCGCCAGCCCTGCAGAGACTCTCCAGGACTCCTCTCATCTCTCCGCCTCCTCCTCCTCTCCAGAGTCACACCGCGCTCCCGACATGAACGGCCACTGCAACGCAAAGGTCAGCGACACCGTGGAGGACTTCCAGTGCAACAACGGCTTCAGCGACCTCATCATAGACAGCAAGAAGTCCGCCGCGCGCCGCAAACACGAGACGTCCCGCAAAGAGGCCGAGGACAACTCCCGCTTACCCGCGCTCCAGGCTGCCTACACCAGCATCCTCCGGGAGCTCGGGGAGGACACGGACCGGCAGGGGCTGTTGCGCACGCCGCTGCGCGCCGCCAAGGCCATGCAGTTCCTCACCAAAGGCTACCACGAGACCATCGACGGTGAGTCAACAGCTTTATCTCCGTGGGCTTTTTCTCTGAGGGATGCACTCGTGTAATTACTGTAATATAGTCCTATACTTCTATCTCTAAAATACAGACACGCTTGCACACTGTGATGCAGGCTTAACCATGTTGTTTTAACCTTAAATAGCTGGACTCTGTGAAGGTGATATCTGCATTTGTTTGCATTCACCACTGAGATATTTGTTTATTTATTTAACCTTTTTTTAACCAGTATATCCCATTGAGACCGAAAATCTCTTTTACAAGAGAGACCTGGCCGAGGTAGCAGCCAAGATTTATATTTGGAGGGGTTTATTTACAGCAAAAATGCCAAAAATCAAGCTGCTCCGGCTTCAGAAGTGATAAGCTTTGATGGTTTTTCTGTGCAGGGGCGTAGGTGTGTTTGAATGTTTTAGGGGGCACATCTGAAAGAGGGGTTTCAGGAACATTTGAGCGGCAAACACTTAAATTTTTATGCAACAATTTATGCCTTTTCTCACATCAGTGTATGGTGTAAATGGCTTTAATTTAATCAAACTAAAAGTTCTCATGTAATCTTAGATCGCATCGCAATTTTCGTTTACAATAACTTCTGGGTAGAAAACCCCTGCGGCCGTTATTTCAAAGCCACCAGACTCCACTGACAAAAAACAGCCATTTAAGAACACACACAAGTTGCTGGTCTACTGCTGCCTCCATCAGTTAGTGTGCAGGGTGAAGCGGTGAAGATATTCCAAATGTAGCACACATATTCATTCATTTTCTGTAACTGCTTGTTGGACTTTTGCATAGTTTTTTTTAACAGTTTCCCAGTGAATCATTGAGGTGGATATTTCCTAAAGTGTGTGTTTGTGCCCTCAGACATCCTGAACGACGCCATATTTGATGAAGACCACAGTGAGATGGTGATTGTGAAGAACATAGACATGTTTTCACTGTGCGAACATCACCTGGTTCCCTTCTTTGGCAAGGTAAACCTGTGTGTGTGTGAAGAGGGTATTTTAAGACAAACATGTGGAGTGTTTCTGGGTTGAAAGCAAATAAATCGTCATTTATTCAGCATTTGATGTGCTAATATTTACCATCCTGTGCTCTGATCGTATGACCTCTGCTCTCGTTGGCTGTCCTCTCGTTCCAGGTTCACATTGGGTACATTCCCAACAAAAAAGTGGTGGGACTGAGCAAGCTGGCAAGGTAACACACACATCCTACCCTCCTGCTGCCACTGTGGCTGTATGTTTCTGGTGTTAGAGCCGGGTGACTGCGTTCTTCTGTTATTCCAGCGCATTGACCTGGAGGATTAAGTCTAAGCCCGGTGGCCATCATATAGTCCCCTCATCAAGCACACTCTCAGGCACAAGTCTGAACTCTATCCGCTCTCGAGCCATGAGAAAATCCCTTCGGACCTGTGGGAATCACCAGTTATTATCACAGCCTCTCTGTCTGGCTCCTTCTTCCTCCCTTTCCTAAAATATCACACCCTCTCTGAACACACAAACCCAAATGTCACTGGGGTCGCTGGATTTTTTTGGGCAAGCTAGCTGTTGTTGAATCTTCCACGAAACATTCAGAGAGTTCTGTAGGGTGAATCATTCACAGACGAAGGGTCTGTACAGTTAGATGGCCAGAGTAGAGGTCGGGGGTCAGGGACTGATGTCACTCTGTGTTTATCAAAAGGTTAATCATTATTATGCCTGATCTTTAATCAGTACTCTTTGCTTGTGCTCTGGTTCCTGCAGGATTGTTGAGATCTTCAGTCGGAGGCTCCAAGGTAAGCAAATTATGCAATATTAATAGGATTTTCATGTAATTTTCTTCTAATTTACTCAAGGATTTGAATGCACTCTGGCGTCATCGTGTTCATATACGCCTCCGTTGTCTTGTTTCTTACAGTTCAGGAGCGTCTGACCAAGCAGATCGCCATGGGAATATTAGAGGCTGTGCAGCCAAAAGGTGTAGCTGTGGTTATTGAAGCAGCGTAAGTTCAGTGACACACACACCATCATCATCTGTAACACTTAAAGGTCCAGTGTGTAAGATTTAGGGGGAATCAATTGTATCTAGTGGTGAGGATTGCAGATTACAACCAGCTGAAACTGGTGCTTATTATCCAGGAGGTTTTTACTGGGAGCTGAATTATCCACAGAGGTCTCCCCCTCCCCAAAACAAACAGACCAACCAGTAGAAACAGAATAAAGCGGTTAAAAACCTGTGTTTCTTTAAGGCTGTTCGGCACATCACAGACGGGCCACTAGCCCAGCACCTGCTAATCTGTCGTTACCTTTTTTCTCTGAGCTTAAGATCCAGACGTTAAGGAGGTTCTCACTGGGAGCCGAATTTTCCGCAGAGGCCTCTTTCTCACCAAAACAAACAGACCAGGTGATTTAAGCTGGTAAAATCATTGAATAAAGCTTATAGTGATGCAGCAGCCTCCACTCTCATGCCCCTAAATGCTGTCTACCATCAGCCTATAGTTTTATAACTGCAGGCAGCCATAGTTCTTATCACAGTGGGTTGGCCTTCTCTTTTTATTAGAGTGGACTTTCATATTTGATGCCACTTATAGGCTGCAGAGCTGTAACACATAACACACACTAGTGTGTGCAGGACTGGTTCATACCACAGGTTCCTGGCACCAACACTGACTTGGAGAAGATTGCTGTAAGAGTCTTTGCACCACACACCTGGAACGAATTGCAATGTAATTTGAAGCTTGATGCTCTTGGTCCAATGGGTCAGTTCAGAAATCAAGTCAAAAACCTGATTGATTGTAACTGTCACTGTTTTTAACTTGTTTTAACTGACTCAGTATGATGTTATATTATATTTTTTTACTCTTCTGTTTTTGTTTTAAAGCAGCTTGATAGCGCAGGAGACTGGGGTCCGAATCCCGGTTAGGACAGGTAACATATATCCAGTCTGAACCCTTAGGCAAGCTTCTTAGTGCTGCTAGCCTACCTCAGGATGAGTGAATTCGCAAAAACAAGAGTCATACCATCTCGAACGTTGCCCAAATCAGAAATTTTGGGGGCTGTTGGGTTCGATTCGGGTTCGGCCCACCTGACATGCTGCTGTGTTGTGCTATGGCCTATTCAAGTGCTGGAATTTGTTATTTACGTGACAACGTCTGAACGCAACACAGGCTCTGCTCCAACTGAGTGTGTTTGACTGTGCGTAACAGCAGCCTTTTAATGGTCATTTACACACTGTCCATGTGTGATCACGGTAAACAGACAAGCTGTAACCATGACAACACTAACTATGTCAGGTAACAAACTGTCGGGCTCGGGTTGGGTTTGGACTTAAAAATCAGAGAGTCTGTCAGGGTCGGGCCCGACTTGGTTATAATTGTCTCTGACTCGGGTCGGGTTCAGTCAGGGAAATGCGGCCCGAGCCGCGCTCTAGTACTCAGGTCTCTCTTGAAAATGAGATCTTGATCTCAACGGGACTTACCAGATTAAATAAAGGTTTCTATAAATCACAAATGGCCCCATCTAGAGCCAGTGTTTGAAATGTCTGTTCTGGGCTACTGTAGAAACATGGCGGTGTAACATGGCGATTTCTGTGGATGAGGAGCCGCTCCCTATGTAGATACAAACGGCTCATTCTAAGGTAATGAAAACACAATGATTCTGATATTTTCAGGTGATTACACACTAAAGGAAACATACTTATCATATTATATTCCATTTCTGCCAGTACACCCCCCCAAATCCTCCTCACTGGACCTTTAGAGCTGCCCTACAACCTCAAGGGTAAAATGTAAAAAGGTCACGTTTCTTAAAGCGAGGCGACGGTGGGGTTCCGCTTTAAAACACGTTCTTTATTCAAAGACTTTCCTCAAAGCACGTCAAATGCTGCAGCTCCAAATGCCATGTGTGTATGTGTTTGACTGCAGGCACATGTGCATGGTCATGCGTGGCGTCCAGAAGATGAACAGTCGCACAGTGACGAGCACCATGCTGGGGGTTTACCTGGAGGACCCCAAAACCCGGGAGGAGTTCCTGACTCTTTCACAGAGCGCCTAACGCATGCCACGCACTCCAGGGCCTCTGTATACGGCCGCACGCACAAAGCTCTAACAGTGGATCCGCGTTCAAACCAGCAGCAGGCGACATAAAGCTGCTGTGTGATGCAGGAGCCGACTCTGGAGCTCACCTCAATACACTGAAGCCTGATAGATTTCAGTCCTGCTGCAGAAGTCCATCACTGTGAACATTATAGGAAAATATAAGACTCACATTCATGGTGCCTTTGGTAGATATTTTACAGTCTTACATGGCAATATTATTGTTACGAAGTATGAAGCCTGATGTAACATGTAACATGTCAGTGCTTAAGATTTACACTTTTTTTGTTTGTTTGTTTAATGGGAATTTCATGGGTGCTTTTGCAAAGTGGTTTTCTCTATTTACTACTTTATTATTCAGAATCCACTGATTTGAATAATTAAACAAACTGTATGTCATTTATAGATGCATTTATAAAGTCTTTGTAATATATATATATATGTATGATATTTCTACAAATGATATCTGTAGTCCTATGAGTAGAATAAATTATGTACGCGACAGATCTTTGGTTTCACTAATAACCACTGTAGCACGTGTGTAAAGATTCTTTGCTTAAATAAAACAATAGAAACATAATGAAAGTTGTCAGTTGTTTGGTGTGAGTTGCTGAGTGTTGGAGATAACAGCCGTAGAAATGTCTGCCATCTCTCTACTACAATGGACCTCGATGTCACTCGGCTCGTGGTTTTGGTTGGCGCCTCAGCAGTGACTAGGAGGCGAACTGGCACCTCTCCAGCTGCCAGTCCACACTAGCCTGGGCTACTGCCGCCCCTCTAACATACAATGATGACATAAGTAATTAAAAATCAAGACAGAAATGTCACAAGTAAAATGGAGGATTGCAGGTGTCAGTGAGTGTTATCATCCTAAATGTTCTCTGTTGAATATTTATGGTTAAACATTTGTAATTAGTGCTGGGCGGTACGGCCAAAAAGTGGCGGTTTCAGTGGTGTAAGGTAGTCATGACGAGCCATACTACCACATATCTTAGCATCTCGTCACATGATCAAATTAAGACTTCACATTGGACGGCATTAACATATACACTCACCAGCCACCTTATTAAGTACACCTGTTCAACTGCTCGTTAACTTAAATATCTAAACAGCCAATCACGTGGCAGCAACTTAACACATTTAGGCATGTCAACATGGACCTGCTGAAGTTCAAACTGAATCAGAATGAGGAAGAAAGGTGATTTAAGTGACTTTGAACATGGCATGGTTGTTGGTGCCAGACGGGCTGGTTCAACCTGGTACTGGCAAGGTGTACCTAATAAAGTGGCCAGAGAGTGTACATCATATAGCTGTATATGACAAAACAACCTGAATGTACCACAACACAGTATAACATGAGCAAAGGGCAGTAAGGTAACAAGCAAACTAGAGGATCCATAATTGTAGCTGTACCCAGTGTTACAATAATAGCTTGTGTTAATGTTAGATCACTAACTTCACCAGGTGACTCTGCTAAACTGGTGCGAAGGTCCAATCATTTGCTACACCCCAACACTATCTCCTGTATATCACGTGCGTTCGCTGGAGGTGGAGTTCGATGCAGTGTGTGTGTGCTGTGATACAACAGTGTAAATCAATAAAGAAACATAAAAACAAGCGAGTGCACACGTGGGCGAAGGCCTGAGGGAGAGCACGGCCTTTAAATATCAAAAGGAGGAGCCTGTCGTCAGACAACCTGTGAACTATAACCTTCATCTCTGACAGCAGTGGAGGAGGGGTCACCCTCCACAGCGCAGCATGCAGTTTCCAAATGTGATTACGTAAGAGTAAACCAATTATTACAGGCATACAGGACAAATATGGGTATGCTGTGCGTAAGAGGCTAAAACTGTACCTTTATGGCTTCAGGCAGAGATATAAAAAAATCCAGTCAGTGTCTTTCATCATGAATGGTTTAATTCACAAAAAAATCACATCACTTGATATATTACAGACAGAAATCAGCTTTTCAAAAAGCAAAGTACTGAATTTAAAATATACAAAAAATCTAGAAGCCTCGGGTAGAGAAACAGGTGATGACCGGTGGTGTATTTGGATACAACAGTGCTTCCCTGTGTACGGCCACTGCTTTAGTTCCAGTGGCATTATATAATATTCTGTAATAAGAGGGCAAAGCCAGCTCCAAATCTCTGTCCTTCACAAAGGTGGGAAGAAAAACACAAAAGACTCACAGCTGTCTAAGACAGAGCGTGGTTTAAAAACATACTGAAAATGTGACGAAAGGATGACAAACATCACATCAGTCCCATCCTCTCATCTGTTATACACTCGTAGAAACTGTCACACAGATGTCTGTTTGTAGTTCTTGGTGTCCAAAACCTTTTTTCCACACATCGCGCAGATTCCTGGAGACACAGAAAAGAAGAGCACATAACACAATATCAGTTAAGAGAGACATAAGGAGCAGACTCACTGTGTTAGGCCCCGATCACACAGAAAGCAGTCTGCAGGTTGCTTCCAGGCATATTTTAGGATGACTCAGGGGCAGTTTGACAACCTGCTGTCTATCATCAGGCCGTATAGCTCTG
>JAPZEB010000014.1:8501859-8512039 GCA_029783705.1 Chaetodon striatus | reverse complement strand
ATCATCTTGTGACAATGCAATGTCCTGCTGGAAAAATGTTGGTACTGGCTTTCATTTGGATGCCACTTCATGCGCTTATCCAAACACAGTTGCAGACCAAGCACCTCCTCTTACGACAACAAAAATCCCCAGTGGCAGAATGGCCCAAGGAACGTGACGAAGAGCTCAAGGCATCGACCTGGCATCCAAATGCTCCAGATTCCAATCTGGTTGAGCATCTGTGGGTACATGATGGTACCTCACCTTGCGACCCACAAGACTCTGCCATCGCCCTGGTGCCAGACACTACAGGACACCCCGCAGAGGTCCTGTGCTCTATAAGTCAGAGCCAACCGTTGATCAGGAGGACCTCTGGGTTACCGGCACGTCCTATGGATGCTTGATCAGATTGGAATCTGGGAAATTTGGAGGCCAGGTCGACGCCTTGAGCTCTGTGTCACCTTCCTCAGGCAGCTCCTGAGTAGTTTTTGTGGTGTGGCATGGTGCATCGTCCTGCTAGTGGGCTTCGGCCATCTGGAAATGCTGTGTCATGGGGGGGTGTACCTGGTCTGTAACAGTGTTTGGGTAGGTGGAGCATGTCAAGGTGGACTCAAGGTTTCCCAGCAGAACATTGCATTGAAACAATCTGATCAATGTTACTCACTTCACCTGTCACTGGTTTTAATGTCGTGGCTGATCAGTGTAAATGCATGTTCATTGCAGTAACTCCACTGTCAGGCTGCGTGCATATCTGGCGGAGCGAAGTTTGAGTTCATGGTAGCACTGTACAAAACTGTGGTAGATAAACGTGATGGGCAGTGCCAAGAGAACAATGCCGCTCACTACACACATCCCCCCGAGCACCCGTCCCCCGATTGTCACAGGGTACACATCCCCGTACCCCACTGTCGTCATGGAGATGATGACCCACCAGGCGGCTGCCGGGATGCTGGCGTAATCCTGGTTCTGCGTCCCCAAGTCCAAGCCGTGCTCCAGCAGCTGGGCCAGAGCGCTGTATATCGCCATGGCGACAAAGACAAACACCATCAGCATGACCATCTCCCGGTAGCAGCGTGTGAGCGTCAGCCCCAGTGTCTGCAGGCCCAGGAAGTGTCTGGCCAGCTTCATGAGCCAGAACACTCGCATCATCCTCAGCACCCGCAGTATCACCCCAGCAACTCCGAGCCCAGCACCCGGCATCCCTGCTCGGGCCATCGCCATGGTGACATAGTAGGGGGTGATGGCAATCACATCTATGATGTTCAGCGGCCGTCGGAGGAAGTCCCACTTGTTTCTGGCCACCAGAAAGCGCACTATGCACTCCGCTGTGAACCAGCCGATGCACACGGCCTCCACTATCCTACAGAGCAGAGAGGAGAGAGGAGAAAATGAGACAATCTGACTGTAAACAGGAAATGGCAGAGCAGCTGCAGAGATATGGATGATATGAGATGACTTTGACAAATGTGAGGAAGAAGGAAGCAAAGCAGGAGTGACATAAATTATGGGAAATAAGGAGGACATCTGTGGCAATTCAGGGTTGACGCAAGTCAACAAAGACAGGAGGTCAGATACACAGAGGGCCGGGAAACTGCCGGGAAACTGCACAGAGGGAGGGAATATAAACCCTCAAAGAGACACTGTGACACAAGCAGGCACACGATTACCCCATTGATTAGCACAGCAAAGGCAATCAAACCGAATTAAAGTGAGGTGGTGCTTGACATAGAGGCAGTCAGATCAAGCAAATAAGGCCACAGAGCCTCAGGATAACGACATCAGCGCAATTATCCCAAACTAAATTATAGAGCAACTGAGGGAATTGCATCATCTACTGGCATGAAATTGGAATCCTTTTGACCCCGAGCATATAAACTACACTTTCAGCGATTACCTAACCACTGTGACCGATCCAAAACTATGTCCAGCCTGAGTGAGCATAACCCAGCCTTATATAGAGAAAGGCTGCCTCGGGCTTCCTGGAGAGAACAGGCTGTGCAAAAATAAAAGTAGAAAGAGAGGTGCACTTTTTCACCTCGCATTCAAAAAGGGAAACCAAAAATAACCAGAAGCTGACTTAGACAGAAGGTGATTCCTGTAATTCCTTTTTGTTTGCTCAGCCTAATGTATAATCCCTTGTACACCTTCTGCTGTTCAACTCATTTCCCGCTGGACTATTATGTATCTGTCATTTGTCTGATATGTTTGTCCTTCTTGTGTACCGTGCAGTGTAAACTAACCAGCCAATAAAGGTATTCAAATTAATTATGAGGAGGAGGGGAGGAGGCTCAGGAGGATGACAGGGTGTTCTGTGCGATCATTAACACCTCACTTTTTGTAGATAATATGGATTGTTTATTGATTAGGTGTCTTGGGAGCGTGTGTTTGAGGATTCTAGGATTGCCTGGAACAAATCATTGTGCCGTGTTGACCCAAGAGGTGTCACTTCACTAAACACAAGGCCAAAGTCTCTGCGTTTAAGTGTTTTCTGTCACGTTTTAAATGCGCCCCTGGCTGATTTTTACGCTTGAAATAACATCATATTAAGGCTGGGAAAACTGGGATATGACAAATCCATCCAAGCATCAACCTTCTGCGTAAATATTTGTCAGTGCGCAATGATTGCTGTCTTGAAGGTGCTCATGCGAGATTCATAAGTGTCCCCTAGTGTGTTTATTTATGATAGACAAGTATCCTTTATGTACTTTAGCTTGTTGAGATCATGGCTGACTTTTACGCACCAGATTTTAGATCACTTGTATCCGCACAAATTGCGCCTAAAGGTTAGCAGCATCCTCAAAAAGCCCCCCTCTAAACTTATCTGGCCCCTCACTGTCGCCTACCTGTGCTCCTCCACTGTATTTCTCTTGGCTGTATCCCAGTCCGGCAGGGTGCTGGCACACAGCATGATCATAGAAACGATCACAAAGATCACAGACACCGAAGCCAACAGCTGCGCCAAAATGGAAGAGTTGGGCTCCTCGAATGTCTGGCGCATCTTCTCGAGCCATTTAGCGCGGCCGGTGAGCGCAGTCGCTTGCACCGGCTCGCTGGAGCTCTGGGACTCATCCCCCGACACTCCGATGTCCACCTCGGACAGAGTGTCCAGTCCGATCTCGGACATCCTGTCGTCCAGGCGTTTCTGGCAGCAGGAGTCCAAGTGCGCGCTCTCCAGCCCCCAGTAGAGCATCTCCGTGTAGAAGGACAGCTCACACACTCCGGGGACAAAGCGGAGTTTGCCCGAGCGCACGTACAGCATGATGAACACGAAAGCCTGCGCGTGGCGGTCAAAGAAAAACTCATTCCGGTCCCGGTCGTAGTCGTCGCACAGTTCAAGGACCTCTTTCTCGGTTGCGCAGGCATGCAGGCGACTGACGCGCCGGAGAGGGAAATCCCTAATCACCTCACGGGTGAAGGCGTACCGGGTTCCCCCTACGTTGAGTACGCAGATGCTCTTCCCGAACTTCATCTTGTCAACCTGTATCCTAACTAAAACTCATCCTCCCAGTCCATCCCCCTTCCATAACAGGAGTTTGGACACTTTGGGGGGCACAGTCTCCCCCGTCCCCCGGGGCGTGGTTCCCTCTGAGTGGAGCTGGCCCTGCGCTAGCTCCGTGGCTGATGGAAACTCTCCCCTCTGTCCCTCACTCCTCTTCTTCTCCCTCTGTAGCCAGTGGAAGAGACTCTCCACCCCAGTCAGGGCGAGCCAATCCCATCAATGATGTCACATGCGCGCGCGAACAGACGCACGCACTGGGAGACAGAAACTCATACTGGGAAACTACAGAGATTTTACACACAGTTATCTCCAAAGTGGAGTCTGCCTGCACAGATATAAACAAGTATAAACATTTTTATGGGTGAATCTTACACAGTGTTGTCCTCTTCAGAATCATAGCTTAATAATAAACATCATAATAATAACTCACAACACCTGTTATATTGTACCCAGTGTTATCAGCCAGGACTTCAAGTATGACACGTCTATATGTATCATATTATGGCTCCGCTTACCTGGTTTCTCACCGATTACAACCTGTCTACATGTTAAAATTGTATTTATTACCTGTTCAAACCTGTACACATCTCAGTATGTGTATTTATTTTACCACCGTTTATCCAGGTACACTTTTAGCCTTTGTCTGAACCAATTTGATTTTAACTTACTTTGATTTGTTCATCCTGTTTTATTTTACTCTCATTTTGTGTTTGGCCACTGTTGGAAGGAGCCAGAGGACAAAGAGACAGCCTCACTGTAACTGTTGTGCACATGACAATAAAGACATATCATGAAAAGATATTAAGGAGGTTTAATGACGTTTCCCAGTATCCCTGTATTATCCATGTATAGGCTTATAATATAGTAGCCTGGTGATGTGGGTAAGTTTTATAATAGTAATGATGACAACAACAACAACAACAACAATACTACTGCTACTACTACTACTAATAATAATCACATCAATGGTAAATTAATAAATAAACTTCATTTGTTTTCCACATTTTATACAAAATATTCATACAATATAGAAATTGTATGCACCATGTGCTCCATATAAAAATACATGGAAGACATAGAATTAACCCAAATAGAATTAAAACAAAACAAACAAACAATAATAATAAAGTTAAAAAAAATATATACAATCAAGAGAATGCATAAAACATTTAAAGGAAGTGCAGCAGTGCTTAAGTGCAAAAAATAAAAAGAAATAAACTGGGATAGAACATCACTAAAGGAAAATACAATGGGGAATAAAACTCAGGTGACAATAATAGTAAATAATAAAATAAAGATGAAAGTAGAATACATAGGATGTATAAGATGGAAAATAAAACCCACTAAATAATAATAATAAAGTTTTTAAAAAGAATGACAATATTAGTAAATAGTAAGAAAAATAAATAAATATCAAAGTAGAATGCATAGGATGCATGACATAGAAAATAAAGCCAATTAAATAATAATAAAGTAAAAAATAAAAATAAAAACACGCATTTTAAAAGAAGTGCAACAGTGCTTAAGTGCAAAAAACCAAAAACAAAAAACCAAAAAACAGAACAGGGATAGAAAGTCATAACTAAAGGAAAATAAAATGGGAAATAAAACTCAGGTGACAATAGCATTAGCATTAATAAGGTTAAAATAAAGATGAAAGTAGAATACATGGCATGCATGAGATAGAAAATAAAACCAATTAAATATTAATAATATTAAAAATATATAATACAGAGAATGCATTAAAAATCATTTTAAAGGACAATACAACGGGAAATAAAACTCAGGTGACAATAATAGTAAATGATAAGAAAAAGGTAAAAATAAAAATAAAAGGAAGAGCAGCAGTATTTAAGTGCAAAAAATAAAACGTACATGTTTCAGGACTGTCAGGGCTAGTTTGAGGCTTCTTCTTCCTCTTTTTGTCTTTTTTAAATATATATATTTAACAGTATAGTACCTAATGTCTTTCATAGCTTTGGGGCGACATTGATAAAATATGCTGGTGCTTTACAGTCGCTTACTAAATATATATTTTTAATTTCATTTCAAATAAATCAGGCTCACGTTTCAAATGAGTACGTCTTGCAAAGGTAACTGTGTGTATGTGTGCGTGTGTGTGTGCGCGCGCGCGGATGTCGGTGGCTGTGTGTGCGCGTGCGCGGCCCCCCTCTCGACGTCACCAGTCAGTGGTTTTTCGGGTTGATCCGACTTCTTTTGGCTGCCGTGAGTTCACTGTATTGTAAAGGGTACTGAGAATCCAAGAGGAGGAGGGGGGGTTGATTTGCCAAAAATTCTCCCGCTTGGGTTCACATCCGGAGTCCAGACGACCGTAATTTAACGCACCTCTTACCTTTTAAGAAACTGGGTTTTATTGTTTTTATTAATTTATTCTATTTCTCTTAGTTTATGGTTTACGTTAACACTCCGGGAGGGCAGAAATGGCGGCCAACATGTACCGGGTCGGAGGTATGTATGTCAATGTGGATCTTTTTATCAAACTGAAACCCTTCCAGTTTTGCATCCCCCGGGGATTGTGCGGCGTTATTTTTAGTTTGTTTGCGTCTAATAGTGAGATACGGCCGTGCCACACGCACAGAGATGCGTTAAGTCGGAGCAGGAAGGTGAGAATTTCTAAATATTTGGGATTCAAAATGGGTCAGGCCTCGCGTCTGTCGTGGCCACAGCAGCTAGCCGCCAGCTTGCTAAATGGCTAGCTTACAATGTAAACATATTTCAATTGTCGGCACCTTTTGTTGGCCGCTCCGTGTTCAGATAATTAGACCGGGGACACGGGTAGCTGATACACCGCGGGACCTCTCGGCTAGACATGTGTTTTAAAGGTTGCTAAAATGTTACCACGGGCTGTCTGAGGCTGCCTTTGTATTTGCCTCTTCTGGCATGCAGCCATTAGTACGAGTCCTTATTAAGCTAGCGTTAGCACCAGCAGTGGCTTCACTGATTAGCATTATTGCAGCTGTGGCGCTCGTTTTACAGTATTTGACCAAAGCATCTAACACTCTTGGTGACATTAGACACCCGGTATTGCCACACTGTCCCCCCCTTACATCCAACACGAGCGCAATTAATTAGCAAATTGGCTCCACTTGCTAGCTAGCTTGTTAGCAGTGGAATTCAACATGAAATTATTGTCTCGAGAATGGCGTCGTTGCGTCGGGTTGGATTAAACCTTACACCTTTATTCACACGTACTTCAAGTCTACACTCACACTGTAATTAAGCACAAATGGCGCAGATGCTCGACACGTCACTTAGACATAATCTCAAAGCATCTTAGCACAGGTGATGTTAGTGGTCACAGTTTATCGGTGCGGTTACATCTGTTTGTTGTCCATATGGTCACCTCAGATGCAGCTCTTCTGCTGCCTTCAAGTGCTCTTTGGAAACTGCAACTCCGGTTGGTGCCATTGGAGTTGTTTTATTCTTTACGAAATAATGACAACTCTATTTTGAAGTGTTGCCTCTGCATACGGATAGCTAGCCTTGCTGTGTGCAACTCTGGCAACGTTGAGAGACAAATTTACACGCCACATGTCAAAGCTGGAGTTTAATCTGTCACAGTAACACAACTACGTGGATAAACATTTTAAATCCAGAGGTGGACAGCTGTAATATTTATATGCAGTGACTGAAAGCCAAATCTTAACTGCTCTTACGTATTTATCTCAACGCTGACTTGTGTACATATCTGGAGCATAGTAATTACTATGTTTCAGACTTGCACTTGAAGGCAGCATTTGCCATGAACTGAACTTTTCCAAAGTTACTGTATGTCCTGCTCAGGTGTAATTGAACCAGGCTGGATTTCTGTCTCCTCGGGCTTGGTGAAGCCATGTTTATGCTGATTTAGTTGAAGACCAGTGGAAAGTCAGCAATTATGACTAAGATAATATGTATCACCGTGCTCAATTTATTTATCTTACAAAATCATAGCAGTGTGGTGGCTGAGTGTCTCACAGACTGTGAAGAACTTGTGGTATACATATAATTGCCTTTGCCTTGACCTGTTTAACTTGTAATCTGATATCCGTTGCAGTGCGCTCTCTTTGCAATTATCTAGTTTATCAATGCTCCTCACTTCTGTTTCTCAACCTCTTTCACTAGATGGAATAATTGCTGATAATTGTGACTATTTTTTTTTTCATTTACACACATACACATGCTTCTAGTTTTGGCTCCACTACAGCAGTGAATATCTAGTTTCCTGTTCCTCTACTTACTTTTTAGTGAGCTGGGAGTGGGGCAGTTGATGCAGTTTACATATGTAGATATACGTACACTCCCTGGCCACTTTATTAGGTACACTTTTACAATCACTTGCACTCCAGTACAACAGATCTGCCAAAAATTCAATATTCAAGAGGACTATAATGTTTAGCTTTGTTGAAAAAGTGAGAGAGAGGTTAATTCATGTGTTTTGAATATTCGTACCCTCATCATGTTTGTTAATAGGGTGTGCCAAACATTAGAAACACCCCTTAATACAATGAAGCAGCTGCTGCACCACCACTGCAAAAAGTAAAGGCTGTCAGTCAAAACAGAGCATTATTATCTTTGTAAAGCTGAGCTGTTTTATGTGATTACACTCGAGTTTACAGGTGTACCTAATAAAGTGGCCTCTTAGTGTATTATTTTCCGTTCGTCGCTACAGTGAAGTAATCAGTGTGTTTTCTGTTGCAGATTATGTATTCTTTGAGAACTCCTCAAGTAACCCTTACCTGATCCGGCGGATAGAAGAACTCAACAAGGTACTGAGGTGTTTGTGTGTCGCTTTTGTGTGTGTTTTTTGCGTTTTATGCCTGAGGGTGAATAGCTAGGATTCCTCCCTGTTCCTGTCCCCACCCTCACTTTGCCACGATGTTTGCGTGTGTGTGCAATTTGTGACTTTAAGTGTTTGTAATGTGATGGAACCTGACAGGTGTTTACCAGTCTCTTAACTGCCATTGTCACACAGGACACACCTGTGGGAGTGTGTGCGCTGCTGATGGGGGATATTATTGTAATGGACATTTCAGGAGCTCAGAGAGCTTTGTGACTTCAGATCATCCCACACCAGCTTTGAAAAGCAGCGTGATCTTGTGTTTTCTCTGCCCATGTTTGATCAGTTGTAGAGTTTCCTGTTTTCACTGCTGTCATAGACGCGTGTCACTTATGTCAGTTAAGAGCAGACCCAAGCTAACCTTTGTTTAAATGTTACACAGGCATTTTTAACAGGCGTGTCAGAGAAGCTTTTCCTGTGTTGCATTTGCACTAAGATACTGCAATAAATGCATGCCATTATCAGATGGTGTGGGTGGGAAGATGTCAGATCAGGTCAGTATCAGCCTGAAAAACAAACATATTGAGGCTGAACAATAAAACATTAAGATAGGAGACTGTGTTGTTATCATAAGTGATAAAAGGGGGTGGACAGAATAACAAGAACACCCTGCAGCATGATGCAACGTAACACAGCTGTCCTGCAACAGATGCTGCCTGTATGAAGCCTATAAGGTTTTTTTTTGTTGAAAGAGAATGGTTGATTTAATTTCGTGGATGTTCTTGCAGCTATAGCTTTTGTTGGTGTTGCACTGTATTGTAACTAGAGCTGGGCAATATGGAGAATTATCACGATGTGTTTGACCAAATACCTCAGTGACAATATTGTAGGGTTGATTTTTGGCGTCCACAAAAAGTTTACACAATGAGGTTTTTGGTAAATAATCATCAGTAATGTGGGTGTAATGACTAAGTGGGTAATGGCAAGTTAAAGAGAAGTTTGCACAGTCCAGTAAGTTCAGACATTGTCATCATTTCACTGAAATGTCGCCGTGAAAACCAGGGAATGACGACACTTATGATATCCAAAATCTAACACGATGTCTCATTTTAAGATATCGATATATTTCCCAGCCCTAATTGCAGTATATAATAAGGTATTCCTCTTATTTTGTCTATACCCTTCAGCTGAACACTGTCATTATCTGGTCTTACCTCAAGCTTCTTAGAAAAGCAGCTGAAGTTAAAAGCAGTTTTCTCAACCCGCATACCCCCACATGCATTCACTCTCTATCAGTCACGGAATTTAATACTGGCTGAGTCTTAAAGCCTGTCGGCCTAATTATACAGCGAGACAATCAATCAATCATCTGATCAGAAAGCGCTGTTGCGGCCCTGGTCAGCCTGTCATAGCAGCATAGCTTGACGAGCACACAAAGCAGCCAGGTCTCTCGGGAAATTAGAGGTTTGTGCAGGAAGGTGTTGCCACCGCTTTCAGTCAGCCTGTATCTCTCTACTCTCTCTGTTACAGACGGCCAGTGGGAATGTGGAGGCCAAGGTGGTTTGTTTCTACAGAAGGAGAGACATCTCCCACAGCCTCATCCAGCTCGCAGACAAACATGCAAGTGAGTCCCAACTCCTGTCTTATGTCTTTTTAACACAGAGATCCCATAAAACTGCTGCGACGAAGACCTTTCATAACACCAGCTTTGCTTTTTCAACATGAAATCAAACAATGCCAGCAAAATGTTTTTAGATGGCATACCGGTGTTCCAGAAGCAAAAGAGATGTGACGCATAAAACAACAGCATCTGTCAGTACGTTTACATGCACATAATAGTCGAGTTAAGCTCATAGCTCGGCTAATCAGTCAAGTCAGACTTCTCGTCTTGTCTGAGTATACATGCAGAAGAGAAAATCGAA
>JAPZEB010000014.1:8447428-8458238 GCA_029783705.1 Chaetodon striatus | reverse complement strand
TGATTACATCACTTATTTTCTGGAGGCAGTAGTTTTAAAAAAAAATCACCTTTTTTTTCTCATGACTTGCAATTTTTGTCATTGGCCACAGTTTTTGTTATTTGCCGCAATTTCCCGCAAAGAATCACATAAAAATGCTGCGAGATCCTGGAGGGACTGGATAATATGATGAACAATAGATGGGCTAGCTGTTGTAGCTAACTCTTAAAGCTAGCCAATCATGGTTGTGCAGGATGTCATAATTAACCTGTTTTTGCTGATACTGCCTCATAAACAAATGTGTAACTTTTTATGGTATGTCTTGGCCTCTTGGCGCTCTTACTGACTCCATTATTTTGCCACACGAAGAAACAGTCATTAACCAAAGCAACCCCGAGACGATTTATAATGCTTGACAAAATTTGAGATGTTTGTGTCATCTGAAAGACTAAATAACATTATCTTCTTAACATAAGGTCTGCAGTTAAAAGAAAGCATCTGTTGCTGATGCTCAGACTTAAACCAAAATCAACGGATCAACATCCGAAGCTGTCGTATCCCCAGTTATGACATCATCTGGAGAGTCAGGCATGATCCTACAGGATGAGTCCAAATGCAGAACTACGTATGTATTGATGTGTACACAAGGATAGTGCTGGAAGCTGTATGTTAACCTCGCTTCCAGGATAGCATTAACTGTTTTGTGCGAGTGTGCCTGCTCTCAGAGCAGCACTCAGGCTCTCTGCAGCATTATGTAATCCCCGACCTTCCACTTCCCTCTTCGTAGCCAGTGGTTTTTGGCAGACATGTGCGTCTTAGCATGAGGGGGTGTTGGTTTCGACCTGCGGTTACAGCACGGGTGACAGCAGTTTTGAGGGGGTTAAGTGGTTGAGAGTTCCTGGTTTCAGTCTGATGTCTCAATGGAGATATTTTCTCGGGTTGTCTGTGTGTGCGTGCGTGTGTGTTTTTTGTTGTTTTTTTTTGCCAGCAGTCTATTGTAGCATTGTCAGCCAGAGAAATCTCATAGTATCTGCATGTGTTCTTGCAGTCTGCATGTCTCCTTTCAGGGTCTGGCTGCTGCGACTGCTTTAATGGATGGATGATGCAACTCCCCTTTCCTCTCTCTACCAGGCGGCAGTGTGTGTGTGTGTGTGTGTGTGTGTGTGTGTGTGTTTTAGAGCAAGTGAGAGAGAGACATAGAGAGGGGGATGTCGCTGAATGAAGCTTAGCCTGGATGTTTGCCCTGCAGGGTGGGTGGTTGCTAGGCAATGGCAGTGTGTTTGTTTTATTTTTAGAGAGAATCACTGCTGGTGAACATAACAGATTTCTCTTTCTCTCACACACACATATGTGACCACACTTTCTTACCATACATGAACATATAGGCTACTTGTAAGTGGCAGTAGCTGGCGGTGAGAGCCGGATAGAGGGAGTCCTGTTGATACAATCATGTAGCAGAAAAGCAATAGAAATGTGAATGGCGTGGCCCACTGCCCCACCCTGGACATGAAATCTAAACCGGCCTGGCGTATTTATAGAGCGTCTTTTTCTCGCACATAGACTATGACACTGCACACATGCGCAGAACACACAAACACACACACACATACACGTTCCTCTGAAACCAGCTGTAGTCACTCCTCGCATGTGCCAGCCTTTTTTGGGCACATGCCTGTCATGCCGTGTGTGCGCTCATGTGGGAGGTAAATGCAGAGCGAGAAATCAATATGTTGAAAAAAAGACGAGCTCAGGGCGCTTTCGATTTTTATCGCTTTTTATTGATTTCAAGATCTCATGAGTGCTACACCAGCCGAACAATACATACTGTAAGTAGCTCCATACTGCAGCAGTTGCTGACATTTAGGTCAGAATTGATTAGAATGATGGGAAAATATAGTGCAGGTCGAAAATGCCAAAGATATGGCGAAAGGCGGTAAAGCATGAGGTGCTGCTTGTGTCTTCAGGTACGAACAAAAGTGTCTGACGTAATGACCAAAATAATATAAACATTTAAAAAAAATTAAAACATCACTCTTGCAATTTTTAGTACCTTTTAATGTCGTCTAGTAGAATCAGGTAGAATATTCCTATGTTGAATTTCCTTCTGAATACTACAGCAGCAGTCAGGCTTGTTAGGGCTGACATTGGTCACAGTTTCACTTAGATTACTTATTATACACTTTGACAAACATTTCCACATCTTGCAAAAGACTCTGCCTCATTTGAATTGTGACGTGTTATTTTCAAATCTGATTGGATACATGGAAATATTACATCGACACAATACATTCATAAGGAATGCACTGATTGTGAATTTCTGGGCTGATACTGATCCTTAAAATAATTATTTTGGTTGATTTTTTTTGTTGTTGTTGATTTTGTTTTTGTGGTTATTTAATCCCCCTTTTGTGCGATCTTAATTTTAAAAAAGCACTCCTTTAGTATCTTTGAGAAAGCACAAATTCAACCATACAAATCTATGAAAAACAACTTTTTTTTCCACATGAAAAACTTGTTTAAAAATGGCTTCAAAAGCCTTTTTACTCTTATCTAAATCCTTCTTAAATATCTATTTTATATTGCTGTGAAAACAATTTTCTCCTTTTAACAACTGTAAATCTTCAAGTTTCTCGCCAAAAAACACATTTTAAAGTATTACATTTGAATATATCATGATAATGTTATAATTTACCTTCGCTCAATACTTATTTTTAACGAAGAGAGCTTGAATGCATCACAGTGTATCTCAGTGCAATCTCTTTTAGCTGTTAGTTCCAGCCACCGGCTGCTAAAAGCCAACGTTCTCATGCCATTTTCAACATGGATTTTGTAGCTCACTTTGCAGCATTATCAGGGAAAAAACAGGGTTGTCTCTTGGCGCTTCGATGGTGAGTTTACTGCGTCCTTTCACTCCGAAGGCGTCCTAACCATACCCCTCCATAAGCTCTTTACTTGTCGCTTGCAACAGAAAAACGCAACGTCGTCCAGTAAAAAGTTCAACCTGGCTCAGCTACCAGGACAAGACAAATTTAATTCCCATTCAGCTCCTCGCAGGTGAGAATTTCACACCCTGCTGATTCACTAGTGTCACACTCCGTATTCTGCCAACAAGTTAGCTAATAGTATTAGTTACCTTGTGTTCAGAGTGAAAGAGGCTCTGTGTGCTCAAAGAAGCTTTAATGCTGCAGTGTAATCCTCAGCTCTGTGGTTCCTCCTCTGCTATCTTTGTCTTGTTGTCAGGATCTCTGGCTCTCACCATCCATTGAGTAATTAAAAGCACTCTGTAATCACAGTGTGAAGCAGCCTACTGAACTACTGACACCAAAAACTGCTAATTTACGGAGGGATTTATTGTGTCAAGGATATTATTATAAACTATAAAAGACAAAGAAGTCAGTTCTGCTTCACTCACATTGGTAATGTTTTAGGCCCTGATCTCACGGAAAGCATTTAGCAGGTTGCAAAACGCAAAGCGCACCGTACTGCTTTTGTTCTTCAACTGAATGCCACTAGTAATAAAAAAATGCTTGCTGCACCTTTTTGTTGTTGCCAGGCAACCATGGACTCACCTCCTTATTTTAACCTTCCTGTGTGATCAATCTACCGTTTATTTATTTTAGTTATTTCACAGTAATTAGTAGCTAGCTGCTAAAATGTTGAGGCAGAGGGTACTTGCTGTAGCTCTGGTTGAGGGTGAGAGGCTGTCAGCAGATAAACAGAGATCTGTGTGGGTACATGAGACCCTAAAAAAGAGGATGGATCATGGGGAGTACCACCAGTTGGTCCAGGAGCTTCTCCTCCATGATGGCTGTCTCCAGGCATATGTTAGGATGACTCGGGGGCAGTTTGACAACCTGCTGTCTATCGTCAGGCCGTATAGCTCTGGGTATCCAGCAACCGCTATCACCAGTTTCTCATCCATTGTTTACCAACTGTAAACTTGTCGTTGTGACCACTACAGAAGACCATCCGCCTCTCATTTTTCTGCTCTGAGTTTAAGTATTTTCAACTCGAGGAGTTTAGAGCACTCTGGCAAAAATGCCAGGCACCCAGAGCGCAGAAATGTGAGCAGCGTCGTAATGCAAAAACTGCAAGGAAAAAGCTTCATTGTCATTAACAACAATTACTAAAATGTAATTGCTGAGTTCTGGAGCTGAGTTCATGAACACATATATAGTCAAGGTAACTACAGTATTAAAGTAATGCTTTCTTCCTTTCTTCTCAGAGTCCTTATTTATACTATCACATGTTTGAATTTGAAATTAAAAGTCTATAAGCACAACACTGTTTAGTTGTAGTCTAAGCCATTTGACCTTTGAACTAGTTTGCCATATGTCCAGCAGAGGGCGCTCTAAAATTTCACTAATAGCCTGACCTTTAGCATGCCCTCCAGACCATAGTGCTCTTGACCTGTCCGTAAACAAGCTTAAGGTAGTAATGTTGCTCTTTGCTGAGAAAACAGAGCACACTGGCGAGCAAAGCCGTCCTGAGTGGACAATAATGACACCAAAGCATCTGAGAAGCAGTGTGTGGAAGTATTTTTGGTTTTAATTCGTAGATGGAAAAGTAACTAACAAGGTGAAGGCTGTTAGAGGTCTTTGAAGTCATTCGAACGAAACACGTGTCATTTCAAAACTTCTGGTTTACTAAACTGTGTATCAAGGTACAAAAAATAATTAATTCAAAAAGTGGTACTTAGTACTATTGCTTTGTTTTACCTTTAACTACTAACCTATTCTTTTATTTTTAACTTATTAATTTATTTATTTTTTATATATATTTATTTATTATTATATTTTTTATTTATTAGTTTAGTATTTATTATTTATTAGTATTAGTATTATTTTTATTGTTACTATAAATGTTTTATTATTATGAGTGTTATTATTATTAATATTCTTCTTCTTTTTTTTTTTTTACCAATAATTTTTTTAGTGATTGAAATGTTATCATACCACTAGGACTGTCTTTGAAGGCATCATTATAACAAATGTTTTACCTGTATTTGAATGTTGTGTTACCTTACTTTTAAAGAAAAGGGAGGGGGAAAAAAACCAAAAACAGAACACTTTGCTATGATGTGATGTAAGAATTGTGCTGCAATGTTGTTCGAAATAAAATTTAAAAAGATAAATAAATAAATAAAAAAAAACTCCAGAAGCTGCTGCTGAGGAAATAAAAACATCATGATGAGTTCTGCCTGTGTTGCATTCACGGACCTGCAAAAACCTCAGAATTTAGAGGGGGAATACACAGGGAAGCACACAGACGAAAAAATGAATAAATAAAAAAACAAAAAAAATATCTGTTATACACTTTATTTAAATATTTTGCCCAGTTTTAACGCATGTTCAAAATAATTTATTTAATTTATTTTTTAAGTGTATTGAATTTATCACAAGTCATTTCGTCATCACAATATTAAACAATGTTATTGCAGAATTGTTCTGGTCTAACATACAGCGATCTCTAATAGGATACGATGGTGCATTGGGATAAAAGAGTCTGACTTGATGAGGGATCGTCTTTGACCTTACTGGTGACGGTGTTACTGAAATTCTGTTTCTCTCCTCTCTCTCCTTGATTAATCTCCAGCTATAGGCAGCAATGGGTGCATTCCTGGACAAGCCGAAGACGGAGAAGCATAGTGCCCACGGTGAGGGCAATGGGCTGCGCTATGGCCTGAGCTCCATGCAGGGCTGGCGGGTGGAGATGGAGGACGCCCACACAGCTGTGGTGGGCCTCCCCCATGGACTCACCGACTGGTCCTTCTTTGCTGTCTACGATGGCCACGCAGGCTCCCGGGTGGCCAACTACTGCTCCGGCCACTTGCTGGAACACATCTTGTCAGGAGGGGCCGACTTCAGCTCCGGATCTGGCTCCGTGGAGGGCGTGAAGGACGGCATCCGCTCGGGCTTCCTGAACATTGACGAGTACATGCGCAGCTTCTCTGACCTGCGGCAGGGCCTGGACCGCAGTGGATCAACAGCCGTGTGCGTGTTGGTCAGCCCGACCCACCTCTACTTCATTAACTGCGGCGACTCGCGCGCCGTGCTGAGTCGAGACACCAAGGTGGGCTTCTCCACCCAGGACCACAAGCCCTGCAACCCCCGTGAAAAGGAGCGCATCCAGAACGCTGGCGGCTCAGTCATGATCCAGAGGGTAAACGGCTCCCTGGCTGTGTCCCGGGCCCTGGGGGACTACGACTATAAATGTGTGGATGGTAAGGGCCCCACGGAGCAGCTGGTGAGTCCTGAGCCCGAGGTGTGTGTGTTGGAGCGGGCGGCCGAAGGAGACGAGTTTGTGGTGCTGGCGTGTGATGGAATCTGGGATGTCATGTCCAACGAGGAGCTGTGTGAGTTTGTCCGCTCACGACTCCTGGTGTGCGATGACCTGGAGAAGGTCTGTAACTCAGTGGTGGACACCTGTCTGCATAAGGTGAGCTTTCATTTCTCACATATGAGGTACATAAGAGGGGAACGTGTAACCATAGTTACCTGCTTGAATTTAATGTGACAGTTAAATAGTTGGTAATAAATCCAAAATTTTTCTCGGGTTTGGTTTGGGTTCGGCCCACTTTACATGCTGCTGTGTTGTGCTATGGCCTATTCAAGTGCTGGAATTTGCTATTTACGTGAAAACGCCTGAACGCAACACAGGCTCCGCTCCAACTGAGTGTGTTTACTGCGCTGCTGTGTGTGTGGCGTGTTTGACTGTGCGTAACAGCAGCCTTTTGATCGTTGTTTACACACTGTCCATGAGTGATCATGGTAAACAGACAAGCCGTAACCATGACAACAATAACTATGTCAGGTAGCAAACTGCGTCTGGATCGGGTCGGGCTTGCTTATAACTGTCTTGGGTCGGGTTCGGTTCGTTCAGGAAAATGCGGCCCGAGCGGCACTTGAGTGTGCTCACCTGTGTGTGCGCACGTCTCGTGAAACTCTTGTTGGTTTTATTTACAAACCCTTTTTGTTCTGTGTCCATGTCCAAAACACCGCCAATCAAGCCACAAATTTAGTTTTGTTTGGTTGATAGTTAAACTGCGAACGGCGCGACATGTACCAGAGCTCTTTGGAGACACAAACACTCAGTACATTTGTTAAAAGCCAAATTAATATCGCTAAATAATTTCTGAAAGAACCGCCGTTGTTGATAAGCCCCTGGGACTGACTAGCTTACTGCTACTTCTGCTATCTCAGCAGAAGTAGCGCACATAGTCACATCTACAGCGGCGCCCCCAGGAATAAGGTGGATAGTCAGACACAATTTATTTAGCCTGTGTAGTTGAGGTTACAGGTCAAACTGATAGGATGCTGATTTACATGAGAATTCCTGAAAAATGGAGGTTGAACCATGAACATAAATTATGCATCGCCTGTAAAGCATTTTAATAAATTAATATATCAGAATTAGAATTGGAGACTGAGAACAAATGAGTGTGATAATAGTTTAATGATTGTAATGTATTTAAGTAATGCCCAATTCATTGAGTTATAGTCCTGTCCTTATTTATAAACATGCATTTTTTAGAAGGCGTATGGCCTGTTGTATAGAGATATATTTCTACATTTTTGTTGAGTCACAAGGCTATACACAGGATTTATATTTTGTTAACTGCAGGAGCAGATGAGTAGGCACTTTTCATCAACTTATATGACATATATATAACAGGAGCAACAGTTGAACATTTTCATGGCAACGAGTGAAACAGTCTCAAGGGCTGTCTATCAGCTGCTTACAGTCTCTGCCCTCGCAGACTTTACGTGATGACAGTAAATACATCACACTACGTACAACTGAATTCAGCGAGGGCTCAGTCTGCAAATCCAGAGGGTGGACATTTGGATTCAGCCGACTTGACCGCAGCTTGTTGTCACCACCTCCTGCTGCGACCGCCTGCACTCGTCCAATTCCCAGGCGAGCGCAGTTCATCTCGAATGAGCCTACTGATGAGTGTAGCCGACGTGATCCTCGCAGTTAACTAATCACTCGCCCCTGGACTTTCCCTCTCGCACACATTGGCTGACACTGGTGGAAAAAAAAAAAAAAAACGCCTGCAGATTTGCGGGTCGCACACGAGCAAGTAGTTGTAAAATATATTCGCACTGACTCCAAAAATGGTCGCAAAATGTCACCTCTCGAGTGACAAACTTCGCATAGACACAAATCGGTACGGTCAAGGTCAGACATTTTAGGTAACGTAAACAACATTTTGGGGGACTACGGAGCCGTGCTCCTACTGATGTATTAGTAGAGCAGATGGTCATGTGGGTCTAGTATTGTTTGGATTGCATCAGTTCTCAGTCAAATATCTCTTATTAAATACATTTCTCATCAGTGGTGCCTCCAAGTCGTTGAATTAAGAAAAAAATTATAATGTAAATACACAAAATAATAAGTATATCATAAACAACTACATCAGAAGATAAGGAAATGAGATGGCTGTTCAGTAAAACTTAACTCATCTCACAGTGAGAGATCATATAAATCAGGTGATGAATAATTCATCATTGCTCTCAGTTCTGTCCCTGCCCATTGCTTCTCAACTATCGATCCAAGAAAAAGCGAGAATCGCTTTTTTTCCTCGGCTGAACTTATCCGCCACTCGATCCACATCTTGGACTTTTGCCTTCCTTGTATCATCTATTTTGTCTGAGTACTCCAAGAACCAGCGAGTGCACAGCAGCCTAGTTATTTTTACCTTCCTAGATGGGTTATCTCAAGTAACAGCCACACGCTGTCATAAATCACCTCCGCTGCCACTGCCTTTTGTGATGTATGTGACACTGAACGCTTACAGAAAGTTACTCTGACCACGTTGACTTTTACAAGGTAATGACAAGGTGACTATCCACTGGTTTGAGGCCAGAGCTGTGTCTTGTCTATCGGCTAACTGTCTATGTGTCCTATAAATGCCAGTTAATATGCTGTCGAGTGTGCAGGCAGGTTGTGCTGCTCTTTTTCTGTAACACACCAAGTGAATAAATTTCCTTAAGTTGTTTTAAATAGATTTATAAATAAAGATCTTAGAGCTCGAGTGATTTGTAGATTTACAGAAAATTAAGAGAGAGATAAAAACCAATGATTGGCCAGCTTACTCAGTGTTAAAGTTCATAGCATCGGCAGGCGGTCCAAAAATGCATCCGAGGCACTCTGACTGTAGTTAAAAATCTTTTATTAATACACGGATAACCAACGCAAGAGTCTTCATCAGAGAATCAGTCACCTTTTTTTAAGCAGAAATGATAAATATTTGCCAGTGCTACTTTTCCTGAAAACCTTTGCTGCTTTTCTTTATCCCATTTGATCCTAAATGAAAGACTTTGGACGGTTGATCTCACAAAATAAAATGTGAAGATATCACGTTGTGCTCTGGCAAAATGTGACTTCATAGACTAAAATCAAAGTAATCGTAATCGTTGTTCAGTTAATCAACAATTAAAGTAATCATTTGTTTAAACCCTAAAAGATTAAAAAAACTAGGGCTGGGACTTTAATGTTAATTTTGATTAACTAATTACAGGAAAAATAACATGTAAAAAAAAAAAAAAAAAAACAACGCACCTTTCTCATTTCCCTAATTTCTGGCACACTGTGGGCCAAACCCGAGCAAAATTTCTGATTTTTTATTCGAACCTGGGTATCCACACTAGACAAGATGATAGGTTCAGAGCCAAAGTAAGTAGGTCTACGTCTGACAAATTAACAAACTCTCTGGCAAAATGAAAAAAAAATTTTTTTGTTGTTTTAAGTTCACGCATATGTCTGTTCATTGATTCAGTAGTCAACCAAAATTCATCTGAACTCAAAAATTTCTCTTATTGTGTCAAATATTGCTATTTGATAAAAATGTGATTAATCGCGATTAATTAATTACAAAGCCTCAAATTAATTATTATTATATAATTATTATATATTTATTATTATATAATTTTTTTAATCGCGTCCCACCACTAAATGATTGGTTGGAATTATCCTTTAGTAACTCTATATATAAAAGGTATTCATCGGCAACATGTCAAACTGTTTATTATGAGGTTGTTTTTCCACTATGTTTCTGTATTGAAGAAGATTTTGAGAACATGCTGTTAGCTTGTCTGCTGTTGTCTCCAGGTCACAAACTATCCGTCCTTTATTATTGTAGAAACAGCTCAAGAAGAAGCAGCGTTTACAGTAAAAGATCAAGAAAGATACTTTTTCTTAAAGATGCCGTTTTGTCTTGTGAACAGACTTTATATTCACATTTCGTCTCGCTCATTCTGTGTCCTTGAGGTCAACAGACATATTGAATACATGTCTGTTTTGCAAAGTTTTTTTTTTTTTTTTTTTTGTTTTTTTTTACAATTTGGGATCTGCATTGTAGTGCTGCACGATAAATTGAATTGCAGTTGCAATTGCCATGTGCGATTAAATAACCGCATAAAAGCCTGCAAATTGCGATTTAATGTAAATAAATGTTAACGTGTGTGCCTGTGAACGTGACACCTCTCCTATAGTGTGTGAAGTTTGTTGACATTACGCCCACAAGCTATCCTGGTGTGTGCAGCACGTACGTTCACGTGACCACTTGGCTTGTAGCAGTAACCAACATGGACGCTGAAGAAGAGCATGAGCACGGCCAAGAACAGGTTGAGTTGGTGGGAAAAAAAAACGCAGCGTCTCTCATATGGTGATACTTTGCAATCAGGTATGGCGACGTTGAACAGAAAGACGTGCTGCGTAAAACTTGCAAAGTTAAAGTCGCCACGCTCCGCGGCAACATTACCAATCTTTATCAACACTTGAGACAGCACAGAGAAAAGTACGAAGAATGCATGCGAAAGAAAGC
>JAPZEB010000014.1:8336210-8347331 GCA_029783705.1 Chaetodon striatus | reverse complement strand
AATTGGTGACTCTAAATTGTCCGTAGGTGTGAATGTGAGTGTGAATAGTTGTCTGTCTCTATGTGTCAGCCCTGTGATAGTCTGGTGACCTGTCCAGGGTGTAACCTACCTCTCACCCAGTGTCAGCTGGGATAGGCTCCAGCCCCCCCCCCCACGACCCTCAAGAGGATAAGCGGTGATGTAAACAGATGGATGAACAATGCGTGTCGCCCCTGACTTCTTCAGGTTCACTCAGCAGAATCCCATGAGCACTCACAGGTCATGTGACTAAATATCACAAGTATGTCACTTTTCTTTTTTCAGTATTTTTTCTTTCACATTCTTCAAAAACTTTTTTTAAAAGATAATTTACAATTAATCCAAAAAGCATACTAAATTATACAAATTACATAGATCAAAAAACATAGGGCGAGATGAGCCACTAGGCCCCCTGTCACTCCCCTGTCACTTCCCCTTTTCGTCTGACAGCGTAGAGGGGCAGAAGTAGCACCTGCAGTTTATCTTTCTTTATAAAATCTTTGTCTCATTTAACTACGTAAAGGGATGAAGTTAAATCACATATTATTCTTGTAACTCTTTATGAATCTAGACCACCTGACAGAGCAGCCTCAGTATGTCAGGCTGGGAGGCTGTGTCTCTGGGATGGTCAGGAGCAGCACTGCTGCTCCACAGTACTGTACTTCAAATTCTGCTTTTTATACCTAAAGAGGAATTAAAAACAGACACTCGGGAAAAAATCATTAACTCTTTGAAAATGGGAAGAAAGCAACGAGCAACGAAAGAAAAAATGACCCAAAATATTTGCAAGAAAATAGTAAATGAAGGAGATTAAAAACAAGAAAAAGAAGAGGAAAGGAAAGGAAAGAGGAAAGGAAAGGAAAGATAAAATAAAACAGGAAAGAAAAGAGAAGAGGAGAGGAAAGGGAAAAAAAGAAGATGAAAAGAAAGAAAGGAGAAGAGGAAAGGAAAGAGAAGAGGAAAGGAAAGGGAAGGAAAGGAAAGAGAAGGAAAGAAAAGAGAAGAGGAAAGAGAAGAAAAGAGAAGAGGAAGGGAAAGAATGGAAGATGAAAAGAAAGAAAGGAGAAGAGAAAAGGAAAGAAAAGAGGAAAGGAAAGAAAATAAAAGAGGAGAGAAAAGAGAAGAGGAAAAGAAAGAAAAGAGAAGAGGAAAGGAGAGAAAAGAGAAGAGGAAAGGAGAGAAAAGAGAAGAGGAAAGGAGAGAAAAGAGAAGAGGAAAGGAAAGATAAGAGGAAAGGAGAGAAAAGAGAAGAGGTAAGGAAAGGTAAGGACAGGAAAGGAAAGATAATAAAATAAAAGGAAAGAAAAGAAAGTGAAGAACAAACCACCAAACAAGAAAAACAAGAAATAACCCGGAAAAAGAGCATAAAAATTATAATAATTCAGTAACATAATTTTAGATATGTTATAATGATAATTCTGAAATACAGCTCTACCCTAGCTTTTTTAAAAAAATTCTAAATCTATAATGTTTTATTTTATTTTATTGTATTTGCAATATCTAACCAAGTTGCTCATTGCCTTTTTCTCTTTATGTTTTTGAAAGACATTGCACCATTATCTCGGGGATCAAAGGGTTAATGACGTATGTCTAAATCATGCGTGACAAGGTTGGTTTACATCATTTGACTTATTTATTATTATTATTATTATTATCATTATTATTATTGTTATTGTGATTATTATTATCATTATTATTAGTAGTATGGTCATTATTATTATTATTATTATTATTATTTTATTATTTTCTGTTCACTGTCTCTCAATGGCGCAAACTCGGGAACGCGCGCTGTCAGTTGCTTCGCACGGGCGCGCGCCCTGTCGGTCCTCCTCCTCCTCCTCCTCCTCTGCGTCCCGAGGAGTCCCCACTGCCCTCCTTGGCTCGCGCTGCCTTTTAAAGCAAACGGACACGGTATGCCATTCCCCACTCGGCCAGAGGACGGGACACGGTGAGGAGCTGCTGTGTCGCTCATTCTACCCCCTCTCCTGTCGTCGCCCCCCATCGTCCTTGTTGTTTAGTTGCCTTTCCGTTAGTTCGTCCGCACGGTTAGCTAGTCTCAGTCATGTATCGGTATTTCGGGGAGCTGCTGAGCCGCTCGGCGGGTAGTGCCCTGGCCTCGGGGTGCGTTGACTCCGCTCTCCCGGCTACCTCGTCCCTGATGAGGGTCCGTCGCTATGCCGACGCAGCGGACAAGCCCGACGACCCCAACTTCTTCAAGATGGTCGAGGGCTTCTTTGACCGCGGCGTCAGCATCGTGGAGGACAAGCTGGTGGAGGATCTGAGGACCAGGGAGACCCCCGAGCAGAAGAGGAACCGTGTGCGGGGCATCCTGCGCATCATCAAGCCATGTAATCACGTCCTGAGCGTGTCTTTCCCCATCAGGAGGGATAACGGAGAGTGGGAGGTGGTGGAGGGGTACCGCGCCCAGCACAGCCAGCACCGGACGCCCTGCAAAGGGGGTAAGAGTCGAGCCAAACCGCCCGGGACGGCCCATATGTCGGCTAGCTTAGCCAGCTA
The DNA here is from genome assembly GCA_029783705.1 of Chaetodon striatus. Classification (NCBI taxonomy): domain Eukaryota; kingdom Metazoa; phylum Chordata; class Actinopteri; order Chaetodontiformes; family Chaetodontidae; genus Chaetodon; species Chaetodon striatus. The sequence goes on along the minus strand of JAPZEB010000014.1, from coordinate 8,344,796 downwards.
CTTAGCATCAGTTAGCTAGTATAAGCACAACACATCAGGCTACGTTATTGTTAACCGTTACGTTACACACAGCCTCACTGCAGCCAACCACGCACTTAACCACATCCCTGTTTCGGTAGCTAACGGCAGCTCCGTGTTATTCGTCCGGTTTATTTCCTGTATTTAAAAACTGCGTACAGCTCGTGAGACTTTTGTGCAGTTTGCAGTGACCTTCCTGCTCACCTGAAGGTTTAATGTTACTGTAGTTTGTTAGCTTGCAGGCTAGCAGCAAGCTAGCCGTCAAAATGAAGCAGACAACATACTTTGTTACTCTTGTTTATCACGCACCACATGCTAGTTTCCAACAATCTACTGGTCCAGAAGTGTCTGGGTGCATTACTTTGTCCCTTGTCATCACTGGTGCTGTATACTGTTATTCTGATTTGTGTGACAGATGTGTGATGTGATTGAGGAGGCTGCCTTGAAGGCATCAGGTGTGTCAGGCTTTCTCCACATGTGCTGCAAGAAACATGGTTGATGATTAAAGACCTTCACACACATGGATAAAGTCAGGCCAAGTGTGAAAGGCAGGGCAAATATACACAGTGTGGTCCTGCTATTGGGACACACTGCAACTCCCTGTTGAGGAAAGCTTTGTGTGGCGTATGATATATGATATGACAGAGTGACATATGCCCTTTAGTTCAAAGTTCAAGGTTTAAAACAGAGGCATTATGGGCTACTGCTGCAGTGCACTCTGGGTAATGGTGAGGTATATGATGTCCTCTTGAGTGACATTTGCCTTCAGGGTTTTCTGTCAGAAAAGAGTTTCTTGGTGAAGGTCAGGGAAAAAAATGTGATTTTGGTTAAATATATTTCTGCCAAAAAGACAAACTTCACCCATGTGCACATGATGCATAGGAAGCCAGGAGGTGTAAGAGCTGGGGAGGGGGTGGTAGTGTTTCCACACACTCCTATTTGTCAGTGGTGTGACAGGTGGGGGAGGGTGCTATGGAGAGACATGCGATCCAGTCAAAGGGCATGTTTGAATGGTGTGGTGCAGACACTGGCCTTGTGTTAACACTGAGACACCCTTCCATTATACCTGCTTGAAGTCGGAAATGCAGACCTATTCTGGGGAGGCATGTTTCCGCTGAAGACATGTGGGCGCTGTGCTGTGTACGCATTAAATTATTATTATTTTTTTTTTCAAAAAATGGATTAGTAAACTCTCTGAGTGTCTCGGTTATGGCACACATCTCACTTAAATCACTTAACAGTAATGGAGCAGTGCACCCTTTTATGAATCTCCAGGCTGCCCTGCCAATGAGAGATCATTTAAAATCAATACAGTCCTCTGCAGTATTACTAAATATCTTCCCCACTCTCATGTTGCCTGATCTAGATCCAAGGTGCAGTTACACCAATAGTCAAAAAATCACAGCACGTGTTACCTTTTCAGTCAATTTTCTATTTAATTGCACAAAACAAGTGGGCTAAGCTGCCACTTTATTTATCGTAGTGGCCCATTAAACAAGTCTGATTGGTCCTTCGTGTCAAACTCCTGGTTAATAGCGACAGGACAGGAGTAAGAGCAGTTATTTTTCAGTGGGTTTAATCATTAATATAGAACATAGACCCTTGACCGTGGTCAGATCAAACTGCAAAGTGCAAAGGCTGTTTCTGTGTGTGCATGTGTTGCTCATGCACCCCCTTTTCGGAGCCACACAGAGCGACAGCTGCTGGGCTTTGACCACACTGCTCTCTGACTACTGCATGAGCGTCCTAACTCGGGAATATCATGTGGTGTGTGTGCGTAGTTGTTTGGGCACCCTTTGAAGACAGTTTGTGGAAAGTGGTCCTAGTTTTAAATAGTACAAGTCACTCGAGTTTTGTTTAGTCTGCTAAATTGTCAACATCCTTCTCCTTTCTGTGCAGAAGTGGAACAAATGTGTGGGATATTTCATGTCGCTTTTGTCAAATGGAAACTATACGTACAGCAGTGTGTCAACGTTGCTTAGGTACGGAGCGACACCCGACATTGTGTGAAAGTTAAAGACAGTATTATCTTATGAATTTGTCATGCATCTTTGACACCTACGGAGAAAAAAAAAAGAAATGTGGGCCTAATGTCTTGTCTTGTCCTTCAAGACAAAAAGAAGAAGTTAATAAGAAGAAACAATAAAGGAAGGAAGGAAAAATATCACCAGGCACATTTCTAGATATTTTGCAGCTTGCGTTAGACCCTAGAGGCTTTGTAGCAGACTCAGTCATGTCGGGCCTGCAGGCTTGACTGTTGAAATTAAACCGTACCGACTGCTGCAGGAGCTCTACATTTCAGCGTGGGCTTAGTTTGTTTCTAAAAAATTTGTCCTCGCTTTGAGAGGAATGTGTTTACAGATATGTTTTTGATCTGGTTGCTGTAGGGAGCTGTTGGTCGGGTAGACAAATAGATGGTTGGACGGGGGATGGGCGGCAGCCAGGCTTTTTTTTTTCCCCGTTTTAATTTGATCAGTGAGCTCCAGATTGTCTTGTGAGGCAACTCAGCTGATCTTCTGATGAACGGAAATAAAGATGAAAGGAACGAACCACAGCAGCACTCTCAAACATGAAGCTTTGTTGTAGGAGGTTTGACTCCGGCAACACAAATGGAAGTCAGTGGGCACAAAAGTGGCACTTAAAGATGACATCATAGTAGGTGGGCTTTCACTTCCTGTGTTTTTGCCTCCGGTTGAACACTTTTAACATGACACACACAGCGCCTCTGCCCCTAAAAGCAGTCGGTCGTCTCCTTTTTGTGCCGTTTGCCCTTGGGTCTCTCTGTGCAAGCTAACTCTGGATGAGCTATATTTGGTACTGCGAGACAATCTCTCTCTCCCTCTCTTTCTCGCTCTCTCACACACACATATGCACACTGTGCCAATAAGATGGAGTAGTGGCACTTGGGCAGTCTCACTCAATGGTTTCCATGTAATGCTGCACACAGGCTGACTCACACATGTTACCGTGGCGACTGTAGTAAACCCCAGACAACAGGAGGGAATGGCTATATCTCGGGGGTGGGGGTGAGAAAGAAGGGCTGGGATTGGCTCTTGTGGTTTCCACCCGATGCTACCGTGACTCCCAGGCACAATCAGTGATCTCTGACCTGCTCATGTGGTTGTGGAGAACACACTTGGTGCCTCTTAAATGCTTGTTGGGTTGTTGCAGGGACGGGGCAAGACTCTTCCCCTGCAACTTGAGAACACATGAGGCTGTGTCAACCAAAGCGTTTTGGTTTTTTCTGTAGGCAGTCTTCTGTAAATGCCAAGCTGGGACCACTAGAGCACTTTGGAGGCACAGTGATCTTCCAGCTGAGATGCTTTTGGTCTATGTGGCCCGCAGTATTGATTTCTCCACCTTTTGTCGTTGTCGTTCAGCGCTACTACATGGAGAATGTGACGGGTGGTCTTTGTCGTATTTGTGACACCTCTCATCGGCTGCAGTTGACTGAGTAAAAGGTGATAGTTACAAATGCAGCCTTTTACCCAAAGTTAAACATATTTCAACTCTGCCACCAGAATTAAGTCTCAAACACGCAGCGTTTAAAGCAGAGAAGACGCCCGACGCCTCGTCAGGCTGCTGGCATTTTTAGCACAGTGTAAATATGTGGCTCCTATTTCAAAAGAATTTCATTAATACGCTGGCCGCAGGAGAAAATGCTTTGGTGGACACACAACATGATGGAACAGTGAAGCAAATGTGCATCACTGAAAGTGTCCCTCAGATTCAACGTTACGATTTCAAAAGCAGTGGAAGAAATGGAGGCCGTAATACCAACTTAACAGATAAAAATGCCACTTGACATTTCCATTTCAAACATAAACGTTATTTTTGAAGGTGGTAACAACTAGCCAGCTAACAAACTTAGTCTATGCAATGACGGCTTCAGTTAGCTGACCTCACACGTTATCGAGCTAATTGCTAAAAGGGATATGAACTGGCATTTATGGTATGACAACAAATTCAAAAAGTACACATAGGATATTTACATTTAAATGCCTGTTGCACTGACAGCGATAGCGTTGCTTCGCTCTTGTTCTGCACCATTTTTGAAAGACAAGCGTGGCCAAGAACTGGCAACGCACCAGTGCCCTCACCTTATAAAAGTCACAACACATTTTTCAGTTAAGCCCAGTAGATCATATACGAGTGAAGATGAAACAACTTGATTGCCCATTTCTTACCTCAACAATCAGAAACCAATTTGGTTGGTCTGCTGTGGTGAAATAACCGAAAGTTTAATAACATATTTTCCTTGTTCCCAAATCAGGGACTGGACCATTGCATCATGGGCATAGGATTGTGGGTGCTGTAAGAGCATTGTGGGTACACAGACATCCTTGTAAATTCTTTTAACAAAAGATTTGGTCCTTACAAATCAAAAGATCCTAGACATCAGAACACTCCCTAGGTGTGATTCGATGACGTAGCATCCTTGAAATTCGGCCGTTTAAGGGTCCTTCCTTGACTTTGAGAAGCACCTACTGTGATAACTGGTCCAGTCCAGTCTGATTCCAGTGCTCTGTCTCGGCTAATCATTTCCCTTTTTCTGTTGTTGAGCTGCACATGTAGTGGAGTTGGTGTCAGCGTAGGCTAATGATTTCCCCATGTTGCACTCTGAACACTTAATCAGTATACAGGCACTTGAACCTATAAACTGGCATATAATGAAACTGTAGTACACATTCATTTTGATATATGTTGTAGAAATGTAGGTTCTGTCGTACAAAAAAACCCAAACAAACAGTTAAAACAACCTTGGGCCCATTTTGCTTGTTTCCAGTATTTCTGTGTATGTTGACCATGTTGTAAACTGCTCCCTGTATGTGTGTGTGTTTCCTTCAGGTATCCGTTACAGTACAGATGTGTCTGTGGATGAGGTCAAAGCCCTGGCCTCTCTGATGACCTACAAGTGTGCTGTTGTCGGTAAGTATTGGTTAAGTATTAAAGTCTTCCACAAAACCCCTTGTAGGTTTTCCGTGATCTCTGCATCATATTAAGGCCACATCCCCACTAATATGTTTAAAACGTTCTTGGTACACACAAGCATTTTAGCACCATTTCAGAATTCGAGATAGCAAAAGGTAAGACCGGAGATTTCTTTGCTGGAACTGATGACAATGTGGAACTGAAAGTAACTTAAGCATGGCAGTCATGGTGGCAGAAAACAGATTGGAGCAGTATCTTTTGCCAAAGGAAGCCATGGCAATGGGACAGGAGTAACGTTACTTAAACAAGAAGGATGAAATCACAAAAGAGATTTTGAACCAGCTGTGATCATAACACCCAGTTGGGGAGTGAACCAGGATGTCTTGTGTCATCGTTTTAAAAGTCTCCTCTAAGTTTTCAAATTAAAACCGGGTCAGCAGCATTTTCAAAGGTCTGTAGTGTAGGGGGTCCAGAACACGTGTGGACAGCGGGCGTAAATCATACATTGTATAAAAATAATGGACACAGCTACTGTGACGTCAGCCTTTGGTCGGTGGAATCCTGTTTTGAAGCCTCAGGCCCTGGTCACACAGAAAGCTTTTTGAAAGTTGCAAAACACAAGGCGCACTGCACTGCCTTTTTGAAAAATTGAATGCCACTAGTAAAAAAATAAAAAAAAGCTTGCTGCGCCTTTTTATTGTTGCCAGGCAACCACACCATCAGCTCCTTACACTAACCTTCCTGTTTAATCAATCTTTTGTTTTTTCCCCCCAGTAATTAGTATGTAGTTCCTGACATGTTGAGGCAGAGGGTACTTGCTGTAGCTCTGGTTGAGGGTGAGAGGCTGTCAGTAAACACTTTGTTGGTCACAGGGAAACAGAGATCTGTGTGGGTACATGAGACCCTAAAAAAGAGGGTGACGTGGGATTTTTTCCCGCTCTGATTTAAAGTTTTTTTCAACTCGAGGAGTTCAGAGCAGAAACACGAGGCGTCTCGCAACACAAGAAACGTGAGCAAAGCGATTCACTCTATTTAATTACAAAAAGGCGCCACCAGCTGCTAAAACACTTTCTCTGTGATCAGGGCCTTAAACATGACATTGCAGCCATCTTGATTTAATGGAGCCAAGAGTGACCATATTTGGAAGAGAGGGTGGAGCTAACTTACAGACTGTAGTGAATAAGTGAGTCATATGAAAAATAAACCCTCTGTACAGTTGCCATGAATATTAAAATTAGCTATAGAGACCAAAATGCTTTTTGTACCAGGCTGTAAACATTTTTATATCAGCTGTAAAGTAGGGCATTGTAATATAAGGGTCTATGGGGATTGACTCTCTCTTGGAGCCAGCTTCAAGTGGCCATTCAAGGAACTGCAGTTTTAGGCACGTCGCGTTCAACACCAAATATGTTTCATGTGGATGTAGCCTAATGCTGTTTGTCTCACCAAGTTCTTGTCATGTATCTACCTTAAAAGCTATCATTGCACTGCTGCAAGTGAGTGCCAGAAAATAATTATCCAGCTTTTGTTTAGCTTCTTTGTCTCCTGATTACACATTAAGAAATGTAAATCTACATGCGCATGTTAATGTCATGAGTGTGAATGTTTTTTAAGCTGCATTATTCTCCTCCAGATGTGCCATTTGGGGGAGCCAAAGCCGGAGTCAAGATCAACACCAGGAATTACTCTGTAAGACTTCTAATGTCAATCCCTCTCCCCCACACTCACATGCACACGTAGAGATACACGGACATGCTTAACTGTGCTGTAATACGTATAGGAAGGCAACAAAGCCCAAGATAAGCTGGCAGTCATATCAGTTTTCCTGTGTTTCTCTTTCTCTTTCCCACATCCGAACAAACACAGATGATGATTCAATCACACTGGAATGCAAAAGGCCAAACGGCCGGGTCTTATCCTTTCATTTTGTACTTTTTGATTAACGAGAAGACAGACTAATTAAAGAGAGCAATAGAGATGGGAAAAGAGAGAGAAAACTGTTTACATTCAGCTGTTGAGGCAGATAATTGAACGTGTATTTGTGTCTTTCTGTAGATTTGAATTGTAGTTTAAAGGCTGCAGGCACCGCAGTGTAAGTACATGAGCAGATGTATGCATTACATTTTCTTCAATTAACTAATGGTGCCTTCCTGCCCTGCCTTTTATTGGATTATGGATAGGGATTTTAGTCTGTCTAATAATGGATACTGTGAAAGAACTGACATGAAGGTCAGCGGCTGTTGCCTCAGAGTTAACTGGACGGACACCTCTAAACAAAAACCTCACAGTTTTGTGAAAATGCCGAAAGCATCCATCTAATGGAAACTGTTGCTTTATACAGACGAGACACTGTTTGGTTTGCTGTTAGAAATGCACTGTGTCGTTCTCTCTTTTTTTGTGGCCCGTCTTTGTTTATTAGCTTCCCTTCCTTGAATGTCTCATGATACTGTAACCAAGCAACAAAATGTTTTTTGAAACTCTTCACTGTGTCTGTTGCAGGATAATGAGCTGGAGAAGATTACCAGGAGATTCACTATTGAGCTGGCCAAAAAGGGTTTTATTGGTGAGTTTTTGTGTGTGACTTTAAACAGTATTTTTTAAATTGATAACTGTAATCAGACGTAAGTAACATTTCAAATGTTACTTGTAACCTGGGAGTACTCCTTTGTCGCACTGCCTGGGATTTGGTGCGGGACAGTGTTCTTGTCGTTATTTGACTCAGTTAGAAATGTGGTGGTGAAAGGTGAGCGTGTCCAGGAGTAAACATTTCCTGTCATCTCGAGCTGTTTATTCAGGTTGGGGTCGCTCAGGGAGTGCCTGTGTCAACTGAAAAGGGAAATGGTTAACAATGTTGAAAGAGAAGCAGGAGATTGAGCTAAATGTTCAATTTAAACCTGATATTTACAGGAGGAGAAATAAAAACATAATAACCAATCTCCTGATGTATACAAATGTCTTTGTTTGTTTGTGGATCATAAGGTATTTCAGTCATAGCAGATGAACTTGAAGGTAGAAAACAAGCCACCTTGCATACCTTTGGGACAACATTTACATGTTAGCTTGGTTAACAGACATAAAACGAAAATACGTTTCTAAAAAAAAAAAAAACAGTATCCACCTTATTCCTGAGGGCACTACTGTAGAAATGATTACGTGCACAACTTCCTGTGAGATAGCTGAAGTAGCATTAAGCTAGTTAGTCCCATAGACTGTCTGTGGTTAGTCCCAGTGGCTGCTCTTGGTGGCTAACCGCCAACGCTGATTCTTTTCCAAAGTAATTTGCCTTCAGTTTAACAAATACTGATTTATTTTTTAACATATATTTAACTAATGTTAGCTTAGCATTTTCTAGAATTTCTCTGCGGAGCTCTGGTACCTGTTGCACTGTCCGTGTCTATAACGGCTGACAACCAGTGTAAGCTACATTTTTGTCTTCAGCAACTGTGTGTTGAACATGTGACCAGAACAAAAAGGAAAAGGGAAGTCATCTTTAGAAGGAGCAGATGTTTACCATAAGCTAGCTCGGGACATGTTAAAGTTAACTATATTTTAATGGAGCAAGGCTAGCCAATTGCTAGCCTGCTGTGTTGCTTTGAGATGGCTGTCAGAGATGGCAGAGGTATGATCACATTATCC
>JAPZEB010000014.1:8287297-8297614 GCA_029783705.1 Chaetodon striatus | reverse complement strand
GATCTCATCTGGTCTGGGAACACCTCGGGGTCCTCCAGGAGGAGCTGGAGAGTGCTGATGAGGAGAGGGACGTCTGGGGCGCTTTGCTCGGCCTGCTGCCTCCGAGACCTGGCTTTGGATAAGCGGCTGAAAATGGATGGATGGAAAAACCAAAGTGTACAAAGGAGGATTTGTGGTTTCACCAGCAGGAAGTAGGTGCTCCAGGCCCAGACACAACCCTCTGTAAACCTTGTATTGACATTTTAAACTTTTGTAGAAATTAAACAAATGAGATATAATTTGTACATTGATGGGATTTGAACAGAGCCAAGTTAGCTGTTTCTCCATCAAGCTAAGCTAACTGGCTGCTAGCTTTAGCATCATATCCAGCGTACAGACATTAAACTGGTATCAGTGTCATCGTTTAAATCTCTACAAGAAAGTGAATATTTCCCAAACTGTGGAACTACAGTACATATTCCAGAAAGGACCTGATATCCAGGCCGACACAATAACTCCAAAAAAGTATAAATGTCCTTCTGTAATAAACATAAGAAACGAGTAAATGTAGAAAATTAAACAAATAAGAGACTTTGAATTCAAAGTTGTAACAGAATCACAAGTCCTTGTCTTCTCTGTTTCTCCTGCAAATCCAGCTGAGCGCCCAGGGAACCACAGTGGTCGGGATTAAAAGTGCAACTGCGCTTTTACCAAAAGACAGGAAGTAGAAAGTCATAAGATCTTCAGAGGAAAATGTCCATCCATCCAGCAGCTGGAGCAGGAACAAGGAGACGATGATACACCCCAACCTGAAACTGGTGCTGGATTTCTTCCTCTTGGTCTGGGTGTAGAGGGGCGAGTGGAGGCCCAGGCCCAGGCCGAACAGGGTGCCCATGTTACGCAGGAGGCTGGCGAAGGGCGTGGTGTCCAGGTGGACCCACTCCGGCTTCACGCACCACTTCTGGGCTTTCTCCATGGTCCACAGCAGGTCCACACCCACAGCTTTGAGGAGGACGTAGAAGCCAACAGCAAAGGAGGTCAAGAAGAGAGTGGTGTAGAAGTATTTCTTCAGGCTGGCGTTGTAGATCCATTTCTGGTTTGAGACGACCTCAGCGACAAGTACGCCTGACACAAGAACATAAGGATCCATCAAACAGAGGCACAGAGGAGCTGCTGAGGGTGCTTCTGGGTGAGGAATGATTTTAATGCACGGTATACATCAAACAACTGACCTGTGATGACTCCAGCGATGACCTGGTGTGGGAAGTGTGCAGCCATGTAGACCCTGGACATGCAGACCACCAGCTCCACCAGGCCCATCAGCATCCACAGCTTAATCTGCAGGAATCTGACAGACAGTGGATACTGAGCATGAGCGCACAGAGTTTAAACAATGATTGAGAAAGTCTGAAGATGACAGTTTTATTTAAAGGTTTCAGAGGGATGAATGATTTTACCACCACAGACTCACTTGTATAATAAAGGGGGGCATCGCTTCTCTGTTGCTATAGCGAGTAGCGCCGTTACCATGACATACCAGACGCCAGCTGCACCCATAGCATGACCTGAGGGGCTGCCTGCAAGGAGAAGATTCAGATTTAATCTCAGTCTTTATGAATCACAGCTTCATCTGCAGAGATGCAGTTTCAAAACAGACTTATTGTGGAGATAATATCCTATCAACACATTATATGCTGTGGCTCAGAGGTAGAGCAGGTCGTCCACTAATCAAAGATCAGCGATGTGAGCCCCGGCTGCAACTCATCATTGGATTCATTATGTATTAATCCATAATGCTAATCATTTTCTCTGTTTATTGATTGTTCTGTTTGTAAAACTTCAGAATATTATGAGAAAAGTGACACCTAGACATATGAAAAGGAAAAAAAATAAAATAAAATTGTTAAAAAATAATTGCAAGAAAAAAGCAGCAAATCCCAAGATGGGACTCGTAACTGATAACTTACTTAGACAATTAATAGACAAACAATAAATCAACTAATTGTTTCAGCTCACAGTTTAATAATAAATTGCAGTTAATCTACAACAAAATCCATATTTTATAAGTCTGTCTATGTTTTGTAAAGTCACTGGGGGCTTTAGCATCAAATAAATATAAAAAGTCCAATATTTCCCTCTGAAATGTCGTGGGAGTAGATGTTTAAAACTTTTTGGTATTGGTGGTAACAGGGTAAAGGTAGGAATATTTTCTTGTATTTGTAATGATAATAATAATAATAATTTGAATTTAATCTTATTAGTATTATTTATTTATTTATTTTAATCATTTTTTTCTCACCCCCCCCTCTCCATCCTTTCACTTGTCAAACTCATAGAATACAGACTCACAGACACACAGACTCACAGACACTATAATACTGCCCTGTATTCACCTTTGGAAACACTTTTCTCGTCTGACCTGTATTCACTGTTTTTGTCGTTTTGTTGTGTTTTTTATTTTCTTGTAAAAAAAAAAAAAAGTAAAATACTTATACCTCAGATTTGACCTTAATACTTAGTATGTGAATAAATGTACTTAGTTACATCCCACCACTGATTATATGTACACAGAAAAGACATCTAGAGCAAATGCAGCATGACAGATGGAGATGTTGTGCAATCCAATCTGAAATTCCTTCACACAAATTAAGAAATAAAAAACACCACACAGGGCCAAAGGTACTGGAGTTTATAACCTGCTTATCACATCTGAGATGATGTTCATTCAAAGAAAGATTTGAACACCTGCCAAACGCTGTAGATATGAGGATATCATCTGGTGATCATGTACCGAGGTATTACCTTACTTCATCATGCCAACACGTTGTGAAAGACATCGTGATGCACTCAACATCATTTTAATAAATTGAAAAAGAATATCAGCAGAAAACTGCACTGTAAAATATAACTGGTATTTTTTTTAAGTGCCCTTTGTGTTCAGTTGTTTAATTTGTTCAGTAAAATCATTTTGGAAATAATTTCCTTTCATTTTTTAAAGTTCAACAAACAATCAGTCGTAGTTTATCAGTGAACTGAAAGCAGCACAGAGCCATAACTGAGCACACGTTAAAGGTTACTGTGGTATTTTTTAACCTGGGCCCTGCTTTCCCATGTTTTTGTGTTTAAGTGACTTATGAGAACGATTTTAGAAAACTGGTCCAGTACTGAGGGAGCGCGCTGCAGCCAGCAGCTGGGAAACAGGCTGCAATGTAAACACACTGAGTTCACACCGTCAAATTCTGTCTACTTTAAATGTTTGTTTTTGCCACTGACAGATTCAGATTGTTCTTGTAAGTGTCTGATGACATTATGGGAAGGATCTCTACAGAGATTTAGTGAGCTTTAGTGAGCTCCTTTCCGCAATGTTGTCTGACACTTTTAGTAACAATATGAGCATGTCATCGGCAAAAACAAAAACTTTTGGTGGACGTAAATTGACGCTGCAAACTCGCACCAAGTAATTAAGTTGCAGCCTTTTTCATGGCTGCAGCCCTCTCACTAAATACTGGACCAGTCTCTAAAATCTTTTAGACAGAAGAAGATGGGAAAATAAAGTCCAGGTTGAAAAAAAAAACAACGTTACCCTTAAACACATGTTTATTTATCTTAAGTAACATCATTATCACGATACTTAACGATGTTATTACATATCATCCCCATATCGTTCAGCCCTGGTATTAACCAGGCTGAAGATAAATAAATCGTCATGTGATCCTCCGCAGGTCTGAACTGTACCTGGTCCAGTCTCACATGTGATGGGAAACTGCTGCAGAGAGGGGGCCGGTCCTGCTCCGTAAAACCGGGTCTCACGAACCCACCAGTACGGCCTCTCCCCAAACAGAACCCTGCCATAGAAACACCAACAAACTCAAATACAGCTCTTCTCTCTGTATGTGTTTCAATCAACATTTGAACCGTTGTTACCATTTCAGGACCAAGTTGAGCCAGTCTCCGAGGACGGCCACCCAGATGAGCCTGAGCGCCGTGTCCCTGCGCAGGTGGAACCAGATCGGGAAGAAGCAGAAGAACGCCGTGTGCAGGTCGGCCACTGTGGACGCCAGGCTAAACAAACCCTCATACCTGCTGTATGTGGTCTGCAGGTGAACGGCCAGCTCGATCCCCCAACTGTGGAGAAGATCCATGATACCACAACCTCCTCCTGAGGGTGATGCACTGAATCTGGGTCTTGTTTTTGTCAGTCAGGTTGCAGCCAAGCTCTTCCAGGCCGGGCAGCCCCCTCTGTCCTGCCTCTGTGTGATCCCCATCGGACTTTACTCAAGGCTACTAAGTTTGTTTGTCTTTCGGACAGTGCAGACAGGTTCCTTAACCTTTACACCCCTTGAGGCCTCCCTGTGATACAGAGATCGGCTGCCGCCCCTCTGACGGATCACAGGTTTCTAAGAAAACCTTTTTTTTAGTAGCTCCTGTTCTGAGCTCAAGCTTGTGAAATCCATTGATCTTGGCTCACAGTTGATCCTCTGCGTGCCAGGGATAGTGCACAGTGCGTCACTGTTTTCTTCCTACTCGGGGTCGGGACCCCAGTGTGAGAAATTATTATCACAAACGTCCTCAGAGCGAGATCAGATATGAGCTCATCTAAGGGGACGTCCCCGTTTGTCCTTACAGAGCAGGAACCTGAACACGACCTACAACCTGCCAATCTGCTGCTCCCGTTTTATCACAGACTATCTCCTCCGCTTCAGTCCAATCATTTAATCATTGATCACCTTATGTAACCCACAAACGGCTCTCTGCACCAGTGAGATGCTTTCACCAAATCATCAAAAAACACTATTACGTAACCGACAAATTATTACTCAGAGGCTGCATGAGGAGGAAACAAAGACCAATGTGAGAAAGACGACATGTCTGATTTTTAAAAAAATGTTGCAGGTCAATGAAAAGTAAGGCAGTACTTATAATATATACAGGTAGGACACATCCCAAGTCAAGACTGACAAGTCCCGAGTCCCAAACTTTTGTTTTAAGGTCTAAACCAGTCATAATACGCTCCTCGCCAAATATAAAGTCATTTTAACAACAGAGTAAATTTACAAAAATCTGCGCCTGTAACAGTGTTGAATCTTGAACAATCATGGTCACGGGTGTGTTCAGCTCACATTAATGTCTTTAATGTGTTACAGTTGTCAGATAGTGAACGTGAAGTCAGAGTGAAGTGTCATTTATTCATGTTGCTCTTAATGTGTGATGGATGAAGACAGCAGTAGCTCTCACATTCATACAGTTTACTGTTTATATGTACTTGATTTATGACAAATGTCTTAAAGGAAATGAGTTTTTCTTTGAGTTTTATCGACCCCCCCCTCCAGTGCTGACTCTGTGGCTACAGCCCTGATTAACAGCACAATATTCTGCAAACTGTTTGGTTTGTTTGTGATCGATTAAATTTAGGTCACCTTGGTGAAATCTAGTCATTGGTCAGCTGACTTCCTCTCTGTGTCTCCGTACAGTGCAGCACTTCAGCCACAAAGATAACAATTGACGTCTTTTGTATCTTGTCCACTTGTTTGTGTGACAAACCTCCCAAACTCCTCTGACTCCATGTGTTTTATTACACATGTGCAAGGTCCAAAGATCAGCGTGAGCATGCGTTTGGGTAGTGGGTCCCTCTGGTATAAAACCAACCAGCTGAGTGACTGATAGCAGCAGTCTGGTTTTTGTCACGCAGCAGCAGACTGAGATTTCTCTCCCTCCTTCTCTCTCCCTCCTTCTCTCTCCCTCTTCCTGAGGCAAAGATGAACGCTATAATGGACACCATGCAGGGTTTTGGGGTGAGCACCACCCGCTACCTGCAGACCAACTATCAGGACGCCCAGGGTTTGTTCCTCTGGGTCTCCTGGGCGGCGGACCTCAGGAACACCTTCTTCATCTTCTTCCCACTTTGGTTTCACCTGCGCTCCTCAGTGGGCATCAAGCTCATCTGGGTGGCCGTGATCGGAGACTGGCTCAACCTGGTGTTCAAATGGTGAGTCCAGTACAATGGTTTAACTCTTTCAATGTCATGTTATGTGTTTTAACAGACGATAACAGAGTGAATGTTTCTGTCGTCTCCTGCAGGATTCTGTTTGGGGAGCGGCCTTACTGGTGGGTCCATGAGACGCCTTATTATGCAGACACAGTCCGTCCTCACATTGAGCAGTACCCCATGACCTGTGAGACCGGCCCAGGTGAGAGACCACACTGTACATACATACATGTCCCCCCCCCGTCCCTCTCCGTCTCCTGGAACATAGCCGCAGGTTTGCTTTGTGGCAGTTTGAGTAAACACAAATAAATTTAGCTCTGTGGGCAGCAGGTTTTGACACACGGGGCCTCTAGATCTGGTCAGGGGTTTAGATTTTGTTGCAACATTGGTATACATATATACCAATGGGGGGGGGTTAGGGGTCCTGTGCCAGAATATTTTGGGTGTAGCACTTAATATCCTGCATTATGGCGACTTTTCTGAATCAATTTATGGTTTAAACGTCTTTAGTTATGTCACAATCCAAAGTCACAGTCCTCTCTACGTATTTAGGGGGACATGTTCCTTGTCCCCTCCCTGAAATATTCACCTGTGGATCTGGTAATATAGCAGGGCCCATTTTAAGGCCATGTTGTGCTTTAGTGGTGTAATTAATTAAAAGTACCACAAACCAGTTACCACACAATGACCCTGAAGCTTTTGGGATTCGTCGCTGTTACCAGCTTTTCAAGTAAAAGTCCCAGTTTAACAAAGTAAAAATACTAAATATTACAAGTAAAAGTTCTGCATTCAAAAGTATTAAAGTATCAGTATTAACAACAAAACGTACTTTAAGTACGCTCTGTGGCTGAAAATGATCATACAATAAACTACTTTACACAATGAGGTAAAAATAATCTATTTACAGTTTAATCTGCACTTTTTGTGACATATTGATAATAATTAATAATAATTTTACCTTTTTTTGAACTTCCTGAGAGGTTTAAAGGAAAAATAGCCATTTGGCAGAACTGCTAACAATTCGTACTGTAGAGACACAGACATGACAGCTTTTTAAGAAGTTTTATATCACATTATATAAACGTATTTTATGATTTTAAATGTAAAATCTTTATTTGAAAAGTAACTAATAACTCTAGCTGTCAGATAAATATAAATAGAACAATATTTCCTTTATTAAATATAAAAACTCAAGTAAAATACAATGAATGAATAAATGATCTTTTTTGTCATTATACTCAGGCAACAACATTTCACAAGGCGTCTCTCCATAGTTACAATACAGTTTATTTATTTATTTATTTTTTGAGCGTGTGTGGGTACATTTTCTTGTACACTATTTTCTCTTTTCTTTTTTAAATTCTTTTCTTCTTCTTTTTTTTTTAAATACTGAAAGAAGAAAAACTGAATATGACCCATGAAATATAGCGGGCAGAACCTTGAATACAAAAAGGAATCAAAGATATTTTTCTATGGCAGATTAAACGTGAAACACAACTGTTGTTGTTATCTATTTCTATTTATTATTATATATCAGTGGTTTATTATTCTGACGTATCGCTGGGTGACACACCTATTCACATAATATCTCACTTAAAATAAAGGAAAGACATGTCATCAGTACACAAGCTCCGTAATGAGTAAGATACACGACATGAAATGACAAATAAATAAATAATAGTAATAATAATAATAATAAAATAAAATAGAATAAATGAATAAAAGCAGTAATAGCAGTATATAAAGAGTTTTCTAAGTATGACTAAGACTGATATTAAATGAAAGGACGTATTAAATGTACACATTAACAGGTGAATGTTGATTAGTTCATTAATATTTGGTTGTAAGTCATGTCTGTGGGTGCAGAAGGACAGAGCTGAGCCGCCATCTTGACTTTTTGCTCAGTACCTTAATATTACACTGAAATACATCACTTGAGTAAATGTACTCAGTTACTTTCCACCTCTCGCTGTAACCATGGTAACAGGCTAAAATGTCCCTCATCCATTCATTCAGCTTTGACAATGCAGTCATTGTTCTGTTTGAGTGAATCAGCCCCTGATGTCATCGACCCTCTGTCTCTGTGATATCCAGGCAGCCCCTCCGGCCACGCCATGGGCGCCGCAGGTGTCTACTACACCCTGGTGACCTCCATCCTCGCCATCATGACCAGCAAGAAGAAGTTTGGGAGCAAGAAATCCACCAGCAGGGACTGGTGAGTCGTAAATCTGAGTGGTCTGAGAGTCCCGTCGATGTCTGAGTTGTTTACCGTTTCCCTCCGCCTGGAGCTTATCATGGTGGACACGCTATCTGCCCTCTGCTCTGTGGTTGATCATTCACTCCTCACTGCTATCTGCTCAAGATTATACATGACTTGTTTTGACGTCCAGGCGGCTGACGCTCTCATGACCAGCAAAGGAGGACTGTGTTAATGGTTATGTTGTTTTAAAAGGCTGATGTGTTTTCATGCAGGCTGATTTAACTCTGAGTGCTGCCGTCTTTAACATGAAATAATCTGATTTTGTTTTCACAGGTATCTGAAGGCTGTTTTATGGACGCTGTTTTGTGGAGTCCAGGTGTGCGTCTGTCTCTCCAGGGTCTTCATCGCCGCCCACTTCCCCCACCAGGTCGTTGCTGGTGTCATCACAGGTCAGTGCGAAGAATAAGAAGTTGTTTTTCACATACAATGAACCCAAAAAAACACAAGTACAGACTGGAAAAAAAATGGCAAGATTTGTGAGTTTGTGAGAACAGGACGGGCGTCAGAGATACATTTAAAGGCTAGAAGTAGGTTTTGGGTGCTATAGAGCTGACGTGCCATGCTCAGGCCCAGTTCACCTCCAAATTGAAATAATCTGTATGGGTGCAAAGTTTGTGAGTTTTTGTGCGTCCTAAAGTCCTCCAACATGTTTTTGTAAAATGAAACTTTACGCACACAACCCAAGATGGCTGACTTCCTGTTGGGTGAAAACATTTCAAATATTTTTTTAAAAGCTTTTGAGGACCGGAGAAATGATCCAGTCAAATTTCTGATGTGTGTGCTAATTTTCCTGAGTTTTCGAGCGTCCTTAACTCCTCAAAAATGCAACTGTGCAGAAGAAAAACAACAATAATAATGGTAATAATGACTACATAAACAATAGTGTCTGTGGGGGTTAGGGTCTGTCTCAGTGTCGATGGGACCCGCTGCTGTTTGCGGTTTAACACCTGATTTTAGTGGACGGGTGACTGAGAGGAATAGTCCAGCCTGTGCTGTTATGTTCTCTGTGTAACACATCATACTGACCCGGACATTTCCATGGACATTTCCAGGTATGATCGTGGCCGAAGCCTTCAACAGGACTCAGTGGATCTACAACGCCAGCATGCAGAAGTACTTCTACACCACTCTCTTCTTGACCTCCTTCGCTGTCGGCTTCTACGTCCTCCTCAAAGCCGTGGGAGTGGACCTGCTGTGGACCCTGGAGAAAGCCCAGAAGTGGTGCGACAGGCCGGAGTGGGTCCACCTGGACAGCACGCCCTTCGCCAGCCTCCTGCGTAACATGGGCACCCTGTTCGGCCTGGGCCTGGGCCTGCACTCGCCCCTCTACACTGAGACCAAGAAGAGCAGCAGCACGCTGGTCAAAGCCGGCTGCGTCATCAGCTCTCTGTTCCTGCTGCACCTGTTTGACTCCTTCAAGCCTCCCACGCACACCGCGGCCCTCTTCTACCTGCTGTCCTTCTGCAAGAGCGCCACCGTGCCTCTGGTCACCGTCAGCATCATCCCCTACTGTGTGAACGGAGCTCTGAGCCTGCAGAGCAAAAAGGCGGTGTGAGCCGTGAGCTCAGACTGTACAGACTGATGAAATGGAGTCTCCTCCACCTCAAACATAAATAAACTTTCCTCAGGTGCTTATCGATTCATACGTCCAGCTGATCCTCAGGAAACACGACGAGATCAAAGGGAAATAGTCGCGGTGTGATTTGGACACTGAACTGTGTGTGACACTCGGTGACAGCACTGGATGTGCAGCGGCACTTACACAGACCAAGTCTGAATCTAACAAACACAATCATTAGCTTTGTTTCAGAGTCCAGGAGGACAAACCATGAACAGATGAGCTGCAGCTGCTGTTAAACCTCATTTAAAGACAACTTTCATATTTGAACTGTATCACTAATGTATTTTAAATGTTGTAGAAAGTATTTTTAAAACTGTTTTGAATATTTTTAATAAAAAATATTTTGAAAATGTATTGAATTACTTGGTTAATATTTTACTGCATCATGCAATCGCACATTAAACACACATTAAACACACATTAAACACACATTAAACATGGCTTCATAGAGACAGCTTCAAACACCAATCA
>JAPZEB010000014.1:8245259-8258228 GCA_029783705.1 Chaetodon striatus | reverse complement strand
AATTCTATGATCTGAAAAATAATCTGTAATGCCTGATGGTCTACTATTCAAATAGTTAGCTGTCATGCCTGATGTATCAAAAGTACAATAATCTGTATAGCTTGAGGTTACAGAATAAGAAGTATCTACAGTTGTTCCTGAGGTAATGTCATTAGAATGATCAAAGATGCCTGATATTCTACATTTAGAATTGCTATTTGAAGCATCAGAGGTTTTATCAGATGACAATTTGAATCCTGTTCTAAAAGTGGAAAATTTAGGCTCAGTGTTAGAAGTTGAGTCTCTGCATGTGGTGTAACTGCCAGCTGCGTTTGATATTTCTAGCTGGACAGTGGTAGTCTGAATGGAGACTTGAGGGACTGTTAAGGTACCTGTGGGATCCTGAGTGTTAAACTGATCCATGTGTTGAGACGAGGCATCCACCTCTAAGTCCCTGACCCTGTACCTGCCCGCCGAGAAGTAATGCTCACCAATCTGAAAAAACTGGAGCCTCTCCTCCACCATGTCCCTCTTGCTCATGTCAATCGCACCACTGCGTGTCATCTCAAACATCTTCCCTTCATGGAAGGGGAATGGGTTTGGCTCGCTCGTCGGCGTGCTATCGTCCGTTGGTGTTCGGGCTGGGGTAGTGTCTGGTGTTGTGGCCTGAGACTGGTCGTCCACTGCCAGTCCAAAAGGCTTAGGCTCACCATTGCTTCCCCGTGTCCCTCCCATGTCAACGACTTCTTCTTCTCCACCTTTACTGGGCCAGGGGTCAAAGTCCAGCCCCTTAGTGGCAACAGTTTTAAAAGGAGAATTAAACTCCTCTTCTAATTTATAGCTAAAGTAAGTGTCTGAAAATCCCTCTTTCTTTGACTGGTTTTGTTCCTGACTTTTAACCCCATCCTTACTCACACCGTCAGGTATTTCACCATTTGAGGGCGAATCTTTTGTGACAGTGTCTTTTTGACATTCCTCTGGAGTTTTTTCCTCTTCAATAACTTCCAGTTTGGTTGGAGGAAAAGAGCGGTCAGTAGACCTAAATGTGTCTGTTGCCCAGACGTCTCTCCGACTGTCTGGAAGACCAAACAGCCGTAAATCTGCCTGCTCACACAGGCCATCATCCTCATCCTGAAGTTCATATCCATCTAGGGAGTCTATCTCTGTCGCATCTGTGTCATGAGAAAATTCAGCCGTTGTGGCTATGGAACAGTCTGTTATTGACTGGTCATTTCCATTTTGTTCATATTCATAGTCCTCTCCTTTGCCATTAGAACCTTTAGAACCATTGGAGCCATTTGTCCCACCATTAGGTTCTTTGTTGTTTCCATTTTTGTCATGTTTTTTGGGCTTAGATGCCTTTTCCTTCTCCTTCTTCTTCTCCTCCTCCTCCTCTTCCTCCTTAGGAACTTTGGAAGTGAATTTCTTACAAGGAATTGGTTGGAAGATTGACTCATCATCTTCATCATTTGATTGGCTGTCATCTTCCCCCGGGGACACCGGGGAAGGGGGTTGTATACGTATAATTGGCTCGGTCAACAGATGCTTATCATGCTCCTCCTGTAAGTTCACCTCCATCATTTCGGTCTCAGTCTCTGAAGAGGCACAGGAACCTTTCCTTTCTGGGTCTGACATTTCTGAAGCAGAGTCCAGAGGAGGAGGTGGAGGAAACTCAATATAAGCAATACCTTTGTCTTTTGAGGCCTCTTGCTGCTCCTGCTCTGTTGTTTCATCTTGCCTGACAATGGCTGTTGTTTCTTCCTGATTCAAATTATAAGTTAATTCCTGCTGGTTATCATTACTTTTTGTTTCTTGCTCATTAGCATTAGCAAGGTCTGCTTCGGTGGTGTCAATACTAGTTTTGCTTTCTGGCAGGACCTCTTTGAAAGAGAAAACAACTTTGCTTTGGTCATCTTCCTCTGATTCTTCAGAGACCTCCATGATGGGGCTAGGTTTCCCTGGCATGAATCCCATAAAGCCATCAGGGGTCCTGGACGTGAGGTCATAGCTGACCTCCTCAGAGCTGGGAGTCTCTGGTGTAAGGGGGCTTTTCCCTGAGCTATCGATGAAAGAGACCTGTTCTAGTGTGTCATCATCAGGGCTTATGGGGCTGACTGCTGAGCTTGATTTCTGTTTGACTGTATACAGTGTCCCTTTGGCCTCCCTCTCTCCCTGCCTTCCCACCTGGACACTGACATAAACAGGTAATGTTTTGATGCCCTTAAAGTTCTCTTTGGTTGTTGCAGCAGCTGGAGGGGTTATGACTTTCTCCAGTGTGTCTCTTGGGCTGGGAAGATTATTGGAGTTTGAATCTTTGGGTGCATTATCTAAAATTTCAAAAGTCAGATCTGTTTTTTTCAGGGTTGTCTCAAGACTCGTTTGTATTTTGCTCTTTGCTAATGTGGGTATCTGTGATGGTTTAGTTACTGTCTGTTTCTTTGTGGGGTCATTATCTAAAGTAGAAGACATTCTTACGGGAATTTGGGATTCTGCCTTTTTTCTGAGGTTTTTGTTTAGCGGTTCTTCCGTCTCTTTTATCGACACCTCAGCTATTACTTCTTTGGGAGCAGACTCACTTTTTGTTACTTGTTGGCTCTTTTTAGCATCACTATCTTTCTCTAGTAGTCTAGTTGTATCTTTAGCAACAGGTGCGTGGACTTTCTGATCTTTATTGCTTTCTTTTATTTCCTGAGTAACTGTGGAAGGGATGTCTTTCCCTTTAGTAGTTGCTTTCTGAATTTCAGTTTCACTACTTTGTCTTTGAAACAAAGGCTCTGGGATATTTTTGTTTGGTGACTTGTCTCCTGTGTGTTTTGGGCTTTTAGATGTAGGCGATAAAGCAGGTTTACTGCTCTCTGTGTCCTTCTCAACATCCTTTTTCGGGCTTACTTCTTCTGATGTTTCAGATACTTTTGATGTTTTTCCTCCTGCGAAAAACTGATAAACAGGAAGTTTGCTTTCCTGTAATTTCTTTATTGAGGGTTTTGGCTGTACTGGAGGAGGAATTTTGGTTGGACTAGACTGACTTTGTTTTTGAGCCTCAGATTCAAACTTCATCCTCACAGCACTGACTTTGGATGTTGATTTTACATGAGAAGGAGAAGAGGGTTCTGACTCACAGGTTTTAGTTTGTTGTTTACTTTTATCCTCGCTGATATGAGGGAGCCTGCTTTTCTGGGGACTACTTGGTAAGCTAGAACTTTTCTTTTCAGTTGTAGTGGTGCTACCAAACATTTTACCAACAGAAGGCTCCCTGAGTTTACTTTTACTGAAGACCTCCTCTGCTTTAGGTTTCTGCTGTGTTTTCTCAGGGGTACTGCAGGCTGAGCTAGGCCAGGACCTTGGTTCCTTTGGCTCTCGTCTTACAGGCTTTTTCTCAGGGGACTGCAACTCATCATTAAGCTTTTCTGTTTTGTCACGGAAGAACTGTGATACCTCACTGAGTTTTTCTTCAGCTTCCTTTACAGTCTGATCCACCCTATCCTCATAAAGAAGCTTATCCCTGCTCCTGTCATGTTTATCCTCAGTAAATCGCATCCAAACAGCATGTTTGGGGCTGCCCTGCTCTGTGGAGTAATGAAGCACTGTCACCTTATCGAACTGAGATGGTTCATCCCTGTGCACAAATTTACCAGATATAGGGGAGCCATCTTTCGATGACTTGGAAACAAACTCTCTTCTGGGGCTTCCATACTGCTGACTCTCAGTGCCACGGCTACCGCTCTCCTCAGAAACTTGGTAACGGTTCTTGTCAGCCACTATAGCTGAATCCTCTGTGTCAGAATGAGACTGCGATGATGTGTCAAGTTTCTCTGACAGGAGCATTTTCTCAGCAAACCTATACGACTCTCCTCTGATTTCTGATAGCTCATCATCACAGTATTCTACAGAGTGTTGGCTCAATAGCTTCAGGGCTTTATATGAATCATCTGCTATCAACTGGGCAGAACTTGGGCGACTGTCCTCCTCCTGGGATACTGGGGTGTTAACGCGAGATGTTTCTAGGAAGGAGGGTAGGGATTCTTCGGCAGTAAGTTCTTCCTCTTCCTGTTGGGCCTCATCGTAATCAGTCAGCTCCCTAATTCCATGGTCCCCTTTGTAGACATAAAGCTCAGGGTGTTTCTTGGTTTCCCTGATAATAACCTCAGTCGGCTCTGCTGTGCTGTGGCCCTTTTCGATATGAACCTCAATTATCCTTTCCACTTTAGGTTTGGATTTAATGTCTCTGTCAAGAAATCTAGGAGTCAGCTCATCGCCTTTGACAGAATCCTGGCTAGCTTTGTGTTCAAAAAGTCCTGCCAGTTCTTTAGATGGGTCCCTACCTGACTGGAAAGCTTTCATGATATCCCTTACTGACATACCTTCTTCTATCATCTCTGCACCATCAGTCAGTTGGGGCTTGTGATAGACCATTCTAGTAGTAGTAGTTATATGAGTTTCCTCTTTCAGACACACACTTTTGTTCATCATTGAATCCTCCTCCGGCATTTTTATCTGTATGGCTTTCGTGGAGCTTGCTGAAGCTGCCTCTGGCTCTACTGGAGGAAGAGCAGATGCAGCTTCCTCCATAAGAGCAGGCTCACAAAGATCATCAGGCTGCTCATAGCTCCTTATGTGGACCACTTCGGTCCTGGTCTCTGTAACGCAGGGAGGGATGGGTGAATCTGTGAATAAAGGCTTAGGTCCTGTACTCTCTGCACTCTGTGGAGCAGAGGGCGTCTTTTCACTTCTGGTCTCAAACCCGCTGTCTGACAGCGGACTCTTATCCTGCTCATGAGACAAGTCCTCGGGTGACTCCAAAATAGTGTCCGTCCCCTGATATGATGATTCAGCAAGTTTGCTTAGATCCTTCTCTGAGGGAGACCTGAGCATGCCTGAGACTGGTGGAGGCATTTTCAGTTTGTGCTCTTGTATTGACATAGATGGTTTAAGAACACGTTTCTGTTTCTCTTCCCCTTCCCCTTCCCTCTTTGCCTCCTCTTCGTACTTACATTTCAACTCAGCTATTCTGGAGAGAGAGCTAGCGCCAATGTCATTTGTTAGAAAGTCTACTACTTTAGCCAACTCTAAGTCTTTGCTTGACATGGACTGCTGCTTGAGCAGGAGAGTGTTTTCATCAAAAGGAGCATAATAGTCTGATAGGGCACTTCTTTGTGCCTCATCGATCTCATCTTTGGAGAATTCCTCCCATTCATCCTCTGAGGCTCTCTCTCTACCTGCAATGGCCTTAGCTTCACTCTTGATATCTTTCTGTAATATCTCACTGACTTTCACTAAATCTTCTTTCACTTTCTCCACTAGAGCAAAAGGCTCCTCATCTTCTAACTTGCTCTCTTTAGGAGTGCCAGTATGGGATGTTTGGACAGTTTTAACTGCTGTCTGTGTGTCTGTCTGCAGGATAGCTGTCATTCTGATCAGATCCTCTTTCATGTCTGCTACATCTTTTAGTATCTCCTGGTTGGAAGTTCCAGTTGGGTGGATGATGGGCGGCGTGATAAATGGAGGGGATTTCAGCTGGGACTTTATTTTTGATGCGGTTACACAGGTAGACAAAGAGGGAGACGACGAGGACGAGGCACGAGAAGAATCAGGCAGTGCCATTTTGAGAGACCCTGGACCTGGTTTGACAGGGGTCTCTGGAATGACGTTGACTAACGAATACACAGGTACAGTCACTGTGTTTGAAGAGACTGCAGAGCTGGAGGAGGCAGCTCCAGATCTCAGAGAACCATAAGCAGAGCTTGGAGGTACAGACCTACGCGAGGAGGACAGTGATCTAAGAGTGCCATAGCCCGACACAGAGTATGAGTCTATAGCTTCATTTATCGCTGCGCTGACACCAGAGGTTGCAGCCTGGGTGGTGGCCTGGATCCTCTCCTGAAGGCTGCTACTTCTCTCTGTGAGATGCCTAGAAGAGGGAGAGGACGGTGTGGAGGAAGATGATGGGTATTTAACAGGCGAGAGCGAGCCGTTCATCATGGACAATTCTGAGGAAGCAATGGTTGTCTGCCCAGTTGAGGAGAGAGACGACAGGGACGTCCTCCCTCCTCTGGATGAGAGAGTTGAATCTACAGAGGTTTTCAAAGAGGACAGGCTGGAGATGCTCTTAACAGGAGAAAGACTGGGTGTGCCTGTATCTGTCACTGTAGACCCAAGGGCAGTTTTAAAAGGCAGATTAGAATTGTACATGCTGTAAGGTGTCTTTGGCGATGCTGGAGCAGTGACTGAAGCTGGTGACCTCTCTGGTATAGAACCATTGGGTATTGAGTGAAGAGGGGAAGTCCTTGATGTGTATGCTGAAGCAAGGCTTTTGATAGATGCTGGATCTGTGGCAGGTTTAACTGGGCTTCCAGAGGACACAAGGCTGGCAGACCCCTGGACGGGGTACTGACCCAGCTGGACAACAGTTTTAATGGGTGAAGGCATAGTCCTGTAAGACCTTATGGGGGATGAGGACGTTAGGTCGCTAAGTGATTTAGCTGGGGATGACATGGTAGGTGGTGGCGGTGGTGGAGCTCCCAGGGTGGCTTTGATAGTTGCGGGGCATGCAGGTGACGGGGAGGAAAGGGGCCAGGTAGTTTTCAATGGAGAAGCAGCTGGTGAGCCTGCCGGTGAATCGGTAGAGTTGAGGGAACCCCCCACTCCGATGGGCCTTGTTTGGCCAGGGACGGTAATAGGAGCAGTCGACCATGGTGGGTAAGGTCTGGTTGGAAAGACAGGTTTGTGAGGGTAACCAGCAGGCAGTGTTCTTGCTGCTGTGCTTCGTTCGACTGCTGTTTCTTCGGATGATTTTGTAGAAATAATGACAAAGAAGGAATGGAAACAAATAATAATAAAAAGAATGTGGAATAGTAAAGGTAACAGAAAATTATGTGGGAAAGGAAAAGGAAAAGGAAGAAAAAAATATGAAAGAAGAAGAGATCAGAGGAGGAAGAGTTGGTCAGTGACGCAGTCCTGGTATCAAGGAAGGAAAAACAGCAGTCTTATAGAGTGCTGATATTTGAGTATTGATTGAAGATGAAATTATGAAAAGAAACGGTTGTGTTCCTGTGTGACTCAGGATTGGGACATGACTCAAACAGCAACAACAACAGCAACAACAACATAATGAATAAATTGAACCAAGCACATACAGCAGCAAAGTAAAATTCCAAAAGACAATGGCGTAGAATAACAACTGACAACAGAAAAATGGTAAGACAAATGCACCAGGATTAACACAAAAACAACTTCTCTCTTTGGACTTCAGATGTTCTAAAATCAGCGCATGAATTCTGGCTCTAATTTCAATCTGCTTTTAAAGTGCCTTTTATCTGTTTGGTCCAAAAAAATTACATAATGACAGATTCCCCAAAGACAATTTAGACAACAGAGCCAAGGGCTGCAGTAGTTTCCATTTTCCTTTTATTATGTAACAAACAAAATATGACAAAATGTGTTTTCCAAGACTTACGTTTTGGCCCATTTTGTCATGCAGGATCAATAAAAACTGGTGACAAGCAGTGTGTGAAAAACTGAAAACAAACACCTGAAAGAAAGCCAAACTCAGGATCTCCTAACATGCATGTTTGTCCCACAGAAAGCTGCTCCGTCATCACAAAGCCAAAAAGAGCTTTAAACTCAGAGGGGACAAATGGAAAATACAGAAAATTTTACTTTGACCTCCCTGCCAAATGCCTTTCACATTACATGGGTAAGTCAAAGAAAAATTTTGATGTTGCTGCATTTGGACTTCTAAAAACTCAGCAGTGGAAATCAACCAAACAAACCCAGAAGAAGTACAACTCACAACGTGGGCAAGCACAGCACAAAAACCACTCATTGACCCATGCAAAAATATGTACCATGTTGTAAACAGGCATGTGGACAGTGCATGTTATGTAGGATGAGAAATGTGCATTTATTACATTAAGTAAGTCACATCTATCGACATATCGATCACGCATTTTACAGGTTGATTAAAATTGTTAATACACTAACTTATCTACGAAAAACTGGCATTATTATACTCATCATTTGTTAGTGAAAATGTCAAAACTCACTCAGTGCAGGCTCGGCCAGATAGCTGTAGCGCTTACGTAAGGCTAGGGATGCAAAGGTATGACGTCGCTCTGGCTTTTCAGTCTGCAACAATAGCAAACAACACAAAAACCTATTAGTTTTAGGTCACCCTACATTGTATGGTGATTCCAAATGAGCAACATTTGGACCTTATAATGTCAAATTATAGCAAACCCAACAGTCTGCAGTAGTTGGTGTTCACATAAAAACATAGCTCATGTTTAACTGTTACACAACACAGCAGCAAATTCTCCTTTAAGAGTATTCACTGCGCTTTAATCTTCTATTTTTGTACTAAAACTAACACTCACAGTAAGTGTTATTATTCTAAGCTAGCCAAACTAGCTTAGGTTAGTCATGATGAGGCTACAAACTCTAAATGATAAGTACTTAAAAATGCAAATAATCAGCATTAACGTAACGTAACTAAAGGTTAAATCTTAACTTAAGGACAATTTAAGTACAACTCTACTCCAAAGCCACTTATATCACATACTGTAAAGCGGAGAGATAAGGATTGGACATGAAACAAATTGTTTTTCATATCTACAGTATATCATGCAAAACTGAGCAGCTAAAGGTTGCTTTGAACAAGGAAAGCCCGTATTGTCCTTGTAGAAGCGGAAAGAATAATGCTATGATGAAGCAGGGCCGCTACAGATCTAGCGCAGAGGACAGCAAATGGTGGGGAGGGTGTGGTTTACCTCATCCTCGGCATCTGACTCCATTTCCTGGTTCCCAAGATGCATTGCAGAAACAGGGGGGAGTAACATAATGGAAAGCAGGGGGGAAAGAAACATCAGGGTGTGAAAAAGGAGTGATTGACAGAAGCTCCAACTCAGAAGAGAAGCCACTTTAGCAAACGGAACAAAAAAAAACACAGACTGAACAAACACCAAAAAAAAAGTATAAAGCGCCAACACTCAGCAGCAAAAACAGCAAATGAACTGAAGCCACAAAAAAGCCAGCCTGATAATCAAAAAAAGCCTTTTGCATAAAAGCCCTCAGCCAAAAGCATGTCATCCAAATCAAAAGGTAGAGAGGAACAAAATGAAACAGCCAATGACAAGAATCCACTGCATAGATAACCGATTTACACAGAGAGAAGCTTTAAACAGATAAAAGACACAGTGGCGGCAGTTTGGCCAAAGTCTTTCTCTGTCTTTCATCTATCAGTGTTACCGGGGCCAAAAGTACCCTGACCGTGAGTATGGTTATGGAGGTGACGACAGAGAATGGTGAGTTCACGCTACCTTACCTTTTTCACCGCAGGAAGTGTGATGTTCAGGTTGCACACGGCGGTTTGTGGAAGGCCTTTAATGGTCTTACACTCTTTGAGGAACGTAAGACGACCGCAGGGCTCCTGGCTGGGATCTCTCACCTGGAGGGAGAACATTGCTTCTTAATGCACCTTGTTCCTTTATAAAGGTGGTAGTCTCTACTGATGTACTTCAGTGTTTACACCAGACACCTGAGTATTACATTTTCCACATGTACCTGCAAATGTGCGCACTTTATGTTTAAGATTTATGGTAACTTTTTGCAAAATTTCCCCTTTAAACAATCATAGATTACAGCTCTCGACAGCCAGCCTGTTCTCCTTCCCCTGGACGCTGTGTCACGCCCCTCTAGAACATGCACCAGGCTTTCAACTAACTCTGATGTAAACCTATACACAGCAATATTCAGCGCTCAGAGCAACTGCAGTTGTATAAAGAGTCAGAAAGCCAGCATGAGGCAGGAGGGGGGGGCGGTGGATGGGTCAGACAAACTTTCGCCCAGTGTCACACCAAAAGTCACTGCTGTTTTACCGTTACCTAACTTACATCCATCTGTCACGTTATTACTTCAGTCATGTGATATATTTACATCACACTTATTACTTATTTAACCTAAAACATTGATTTTTTTTTCTAAACCTAACCAAGTAGTTTTGTTGTTTAAACCTAACCACGACCACCTGTCAGTGTTAATCATGTGTTAAAACATGTGTCACCCAGGAGACAGCTGTGCGTCGCATACAGATGCTAAAGAGTCCGTCTCAGAGACATCGGGGCTGTGACAAAGCATCAGTATTTGACGAGCTGGGGTGAGAATGCATTGTGACAGCAGCATGGACTCTGTATTTCATAATTAGTGTTATATGTATTTGTTGTGTATATTACAAAGGGATAATGTCTCTGATTGGTACAGCACAGCAGGTGACAGAAGGAGAAGTCAGTGGTACACCAAGAGGTGACTTGTTAAGCAGTTATATTAAAACATTTTAATGCGGTGGTTAGAAATTTGCTGACTCTGTGATCAGAGAACGAGTTCTGGAGTATTTAACTTTCAGTATGTAGTACCTGTACTACATACGCTCTTCCCATACATATTTATACTCTCGCCCCTACTGCGTATACCTCACCTATAGTTTATTCATAGTTATATTACTGTCTATATTTGTACTTAGGGCTGGGTATCGTTTAAAACATTATGGTACCAGTACCTTTAAAGTGATACTAGACTACTTTATTTCTTTTTTTTCCTACCTCATTTGATATCCATCATGTGAATCGAAGCATTTTGTTGCGTAAAATGCAACCAGACCCCACAGGCATGTAGTATAGTAATAAGGTTTGGTGGCATCTCCATTAAATACACAGCGCTTAACTTCCCCACACCACAGACTGTCTGGGCTGGAGATACTGCAGTAAGTGGACCAATCACATGTCACATTAAATGACAGAGCATTTATGGTGATTGGCTGTGAGCCAAACTGAGGATGCGCGATACTGGATTTTTTGCTGATATCCGATATGCCGATATATAACAACTCATGTGACTGATAACTGACACTGATATCGATATATCCACTTTGTTCCCAGCTAATTTTTGATTAGGACCATCGAGTCTTTTCTATAGTAGAATTAACACATTATGCATGAATACTCTTACTGCAACTGCCCACCAGCAGATGGAGACGTGAAATACAATTCTTTTCAAAGTCTGTAATATTCATTCATTGTGCAAAATAAGAAAAAGCACGTGGGTGGACTCTTAGTTATTTTTTCAATTGGCCAATATTGATGACGTGTCGATATTATCGTGCATCCCTGAGCAAGACTATACAATCAGTCATTTATTCTAGATGAAAGAATGTAGGTATCATTTGATTGGAGAAAGTTTAATAATACTTGGTACAATGGTTAACATCTTTTAAGTATTAAGGAGCGATACCCAGCTCTGCTTGTACTTCTACTGTGCTTTATATTTTGGTAACTGCTGCACATGTTCATACATGTTTTCTCAGTATTTGTACTCTGTGCAGTGACAATAAAGCTGAATCTAAATCTAATTCAGCTCTGTGATGCCCCTTTGAAGAATATATACTCTGAATTCAACACAAAATTTCCCCTAAAGCTACACGTCTTTGACTTTGTTTCACATATTGTCTACAGACGTGACTAACAGCACCTCTCTGTGTACATAATGTTATACACTTGGTGCTCTGCGACTGCAGTTCCAATTAGTTGTGTTGTGATAAAGTGGCGTGACAAGAGGACTGATTATTGAGAAGTGGAGGTTAATGGGTCGATCAATGAGGTGATTTATCAGTGACAAAGGGAACTAGGTTATACCCTGTGGACCGGGTTCATTTCATTGAAAGTTAGAGGGGGGAGGGACCAAAATGTCCCTGCTGTTGCTTTTCTGCAGTGTTATGTCTCGTGCCCTTTTGTACTCAGTTATCATCTTTGGTGTAATTTCAGTAAAGTTCAACTAGTTTTTGTCTCACTCCAGCCTGACACAGAGGTGTAATGTGTTGTGTACTGTCTGTAGTACCTTGACACAGAAGGGCAGACGGTTCTCCTTGAAGGCGTAGAAGTTAAGAACTAACTGCTGACCACCTTTAGTCAGAGGCGCCAAGTTTCCATAGCAATCCACATAGATGGGCCGGCCCTCCAGAACCTGAGGAAGCACATAACAGACGTGAGAACGACAGTCACATGCAACAGGACTACCATTTTTCAAGAGGATTCATGAGGTCTGAAAGAAGCTTACACCTGGAGTACCAATACAACCTGCGGTTCAAACCCTGATTGTAACCCTCGACAGCACTCAGCACAAACACAACTCTTTCGACTTCCTGTTGCGTTCATCAGCGCTTTTCTTTATATAATAGTTCTACATTTGCAGGAGTTTTGTCATGCCACTGCGGCTCTGAGCCTTGCACTCCTTACTGTTGCATTTATAGCAGCCTCGCATAACCAGACCTATCTCACACTGAGCCAGCACTGGAGAAATGTCTGGTTGAGCTTATTATGATTGTGCACTGAGGGAAAAATACTGAGTTGGTTGTATTTCTTTAAAACAATCACAATTGTCTTGGGCAGCACTAAGCCCAGGATGCAGTGATGGTGCCCTCGCAAATTAGTGTCAGGAGGTAACTTGTTTTGGTGGAACATTTGCACGTGGGTGGGGGAGACCTGGCGCTAAATTAGGGGTGGGGGAAAAAACTGATACAGCACAATGCTGCAATATTTTTGTGCAGCAATATCGTATCGTCACACAAGTATAGATTTTTGTATTCTATAAATGATTAATATTACAAAACAAAATCTGAAGTGAGATGAACCAGTTATTTGTTTTTTTAAAGATGTTTTCTATGTGAAAGAAGGCTGTATTCAAAGTTGTTTCATAAATTCGTATGATTGAATCTGTGCTCAATTAAAGTTAATGTAATAAAGGGCTTAATTATTCTGAAACTGTTCAGTTATTTTTTACAATAAAGATTTCTTTGTTTCCCTGGCTCAAAGGGGGAAATAAATAAAAATAACAAAAACAACATTCTCTGCTATTGACCAAATTGTTATTGTAACCCTTTGAAACCTGAGCAAAGTGGCTTGATTTCTTTTAAAAATATGGGAAGAAGGCAATGAGCAATGTAAA
>JAPZEB010000014.1:8123289-8135083 GCA_029783705.1 Chaetodon striatus | reverse complement strand
AACATTACATTATTGATGATGAATCTATTAACTGTTAGCATACACAGCCTCCACTAGTAGCACACACACACACACACACACACACACACACACACATACACACACATGCAGACAATGATGACGTGCGTCTCAGTGTGTGTGAGGAACAGTCTGGGTATTTCCAGCAGGCGACCTGCCAGTACTCTGAATGTTCCAGTCCAGAAACCCCTCTGCCTTCTGCCTCTCCTCACATCATTACTGCACTTGTTCCTCTTCCTCTCTCACTTTATCATCATTCCTACTCTTTCATCTGACTTTAAATGCATCACGCAGTTAACCCTTACAGTACAGGAGCATCTCACTGACGCACGCTGTGTCAGAGATGAGCCTCCTCTTCCTCTCAGAGTCAAACTGGATCACACAGATTAAAGATGTAAACTCCATGTAGAAACAAAGTAAGAAACAGTGGTGATGAGATCCAGGAAAACAACCTTCTTTTCTTTGACATAAACATTATATTCTGAGTATGTCTTAAATCACATACTGTCATTAGTACACTACAGTGTAGTACACTGTGTACTTCTTGAGTAGTGCACTAATTTCAACAAGGTCATGTCTAAAATCATGCACTTCTTCCTCTCCCTCTTCCTCTTCTTTTTAAATGGTGAATTGCAAACGGGCTGAGGAGCATTATCACCAGCATTTAACCCACTGGCTTCTATTCAACAACAGTATTGGTACTAAAAAAACATGCAGTTACATCTGTATAATGCGGCGGTGTTCACTGCAGCCAGTTTTGCTCCTTATTATACACAGTCACCATGTCAAAAGTTGAGAGCGGAAGCTAAGTCACCAAGATGGCGACCGTTGAGGGTGAGTGTGTGATGAAGTGTTCGTCAATCCACACACAACTTTTGGATCATTTTGAGAACACCAGTAGTACACTGGATTTTCCCATACTGTGCAGTGAACACACTTAGTGCACTCAAAATATCAAGTGTTTAGTACAGAAAGTAAGGTGAGAAGACTTATGGCACTCTCTACAGAAAAACCTGGATACAGGGGGAAAGACCCCGGCTCCGTCCAGAGGTACAAAAAACTAAATGTACAAACAGCTGTTGTTTTGGCACTGCTTCAATGAAAGTATATAACATGTTAATATTAAGCTTTGGAGGCGCTGGTAGGTTGATTTTGTCACCTTCAGACAGAGCTGGGCCGGCTGTGACCCTGTGTTTCTAGTCCTAATGCTAAGCTAAGCTAACCAGCTGCTGTGGACAGTGGTCTATATCTGTTCTGCTTTATGTCTCCAGAGTCAGGACTGAACACTGAGAAGCAGTGTGTAGTTTTTATGCACCACGTCTGACACAAGCTCCCCGAAAACTGCAGCTTTGCACCACCTCTCACTTTGAAATTGAAATTGAGGACTTATCTTTTTGCCACTTCCTTTTATTAAATCAAATATTTATTCATTTCTTGCACTTCACTGTAATTTTTATTATCATATTATTTATATTATATTTTAAAATTTTTAAATTTTAACTGCGCTGCAATTTTATTAAAACCCATTTTAAATTATTAAAAAAAAAACCTTTTTATCTTTGCACCTCTTGTCTGCACTTCTGCTATTTTTAATAGTTTATTTTTTTTAAAAAAAGTAAATTGTTCAGTAATTAATTTGACCTTTTTTGTCCTTTATTCTTTTATTGTAAATCTGTGTGTTTTACATTATTGCTGTGTAAAGCACTTTGAGTTGCCCTGGTGTATGATATGTGCGGTACAAATAAAGCTGCCTTGCCTTGCCTACCAATCTGAAAAAAAATATTTGATTAAATCCACATATTTCGTCAGCTGTAACACCTGGACACGAAAACTAGTGAGCAAACAAGCAGAGAGGTTAAAACATTAAGCTAAAAGTAGAGTAATAGCTCTAACAGATGTACAGCTGAAATATATGGCCAAGAGTGACTGATAAGCACTTGAGATAGTTGACTCAAAGCAATGAATGAGTGGTTGAAATAAACGCTGGTGTCCAGGAAATGGTTCTTTATCTGACAGAGCTGTGGGAGTGCATTACAAACAAGTCTTTGAATAAGAGAGACGAAACAGAGGGCGGTTAAAAGGCTAAAGATGTACGACCTATATAACTGACCTGCCTAACTGTCTGTCTTCCTGCCTTTTTCTGTCTGTCTGTGTGTCTGTCTGCCTGTCTGTGTGTCTGTCTGCCTGTCTGTGTGTCTGTGTCTCTGTCTGTCTGTGTCTCTGTCTGTCTGCCTGTCTGTGTGTCTGTGTCTGTGTCTCTGTCTGTCTGTCTGTCTGTCTGTCTGTCTGTAAAAACAAGCAGCAACCAGCTTCTCAGCAACTTAAAAAAAACCTGACAGGAAGGAGAGATGTGAAAAGAGGCAGAGAAAGACTGAGAGGGGAGGAGGTAATGGTGGATGTGGAAACAGAGTGGAACAAAGGATGAGAAAGAACAGGAGCATAATAACACATAAACGAGAGACTGAAAATGAAAGAGGTGAAATAAACGTGCAGAGGAGGAAGAAGAAGAAGAAGAAGAAGAAGAAGTGGTTTAAGGGAAAAGAGACAGAAAGAGAAATGGAGGAGAAAAATGAATGATGATCAGTGACAAATATGAAGGAAAAGAGATGAATGTTTCCCCAGAAACGATTACATCACCTTCTGCACGCTCCTGTTGCCATGGCTACGGAGTCACATTAGCCTAATCATACTACCGTCTGGCACCTTCACTTAGCCTGTATTCCAGCTCCGTCCATGAACTCCAGGATTCATATTTGTGTCAGCCTCTTCCTGTCTTTTTATCTGAATAAAAGCTGCTCTATTTTCTGGGTGTTTTTCTGCCCTGTATTTTCCCCTCTGCAGGTCGATGTGCGTCTGCTTTAAGATATGATCTCAATGCACTTTAGAGATTGAGCTGGTAGCAAATTAGTTCTGCTGGGTGAGCTCACTTTGGTAAGAGGCCAGTGTTGTAATGCACACACCATTTTCTTTAAACAGATCTCTGTTCTTATTTCCATAATATAAGCACAGACTGTGCCGATGAACTACGTGGATCCCCAAAGTGCTTAAAGAAACAGTCCACTCAGTAATGAAATGTTGTCACTATCTTTCATCAGCTACATCAAAATATAGTTTTATATCCTGTTCAATTCAACAGACAAGTGGTGCTGGACACATCAGAGGCCCAGAGGTTCAGCACAACACAACAAACAAAGGTAAATGAGCTGTTAACTGGCATGTAATTCAACTAAAACTACACGTGTTCAACATGACAGCAGGGAGCCTTGATTTGGTGGGAGGTGTGGACCAAGTGTGTGCACAACCAGGCATTAGATAGTCAGGTGCAATCAAAACCTACAGAGGTATCAGTCGAAATAACACAAAGCCAAGTCGTATCAAAACGTCTACAGTCAAATGATACCAGCGTTAGATCCTTTTTGTGCCCAGAGTCTGATCCTCGACCGTCCCAACACCCCGCTGTATCAAACTTTCGGTTGCTGCCATCTCTGGAGCTGCTGGCCTCCGCTAACAGGCTATTCAACGAGCTAACACAGCAGCAGTGGCCGAATGCAACGAGCCGTTAAACCAACACCAAAACAGCTCGACTCTGTTGTTGAGCCCATTGATAACCAACAGGTAACATTTGCCGTGTGATGCTAACAGTTAGCCCTGTCATTGTGTGAGCACCTAACGGACTCTCCCAACTGTCCTTCGCACAGAGCTCACACTCCCCCAGCAGCAGCTACAGCTCATACAGTCTGTGGTGTGGCGAAGTCGAGCACGGAGTGTTGACGGAGTTGGCAGTTCAGCATGTCGAAATGTCACCACAGTGTTCTAAAGTATGTTTGTACTGCACGCCACTACATTCACATTATGGGTGTCAAATGAGGTACACTATTGGGTTAAGTATCCCTTTAACAGAACTTATATTAGTCCCACTGTCGTAATTTTTTTAGACTGCACCCAGCATTTTTTGCAAGACAAATATACTTCAATACAAGGCACGAAAGGAGGTCTGCACACTGATAAGGTCAATACATAGTTGTGCATAGCATCTGCGTGTCAAGGGTCTACGTTTGGCAGTGCAGATATCCACATCAGCCTACAATTTGTGACCTGAAAGACTGTAAGCATCGCAAGTGTGCCCACTGTGCATGCTCTAGAAATAACAAAATATAATTTCTTGTTCCAAAACCCAAGTCCAGTTGGTGGCGTACGCACCTCTACCTGGTTCGCCAATGATAACAAAAGCTAACACATGCTGGATGCTTGTACTGAACAAAAGTTGTGCAAGGAGACCTGCTGTTGCCCACGTTCACATCATTCATCTTTGTAGAAATACAAAGACAGCCCAGACAACTGGAGCGGGGTGTGAATCGTGAAATGCGCATATGTAAAAGCCATAGCGATGCGACCCCTCAATTGTGGTATGAATGGCACTACGTGCACATCTGTACGACCAGTTCAAGTCCACAGATGTCCGCGGGCATTCAACATGGAGAGAATGTCCAAGGCTTTAGGCTCCAGATAATTTATGATTTCTCCTTGTAAGGCAATATTTAAATCTATTGCCTAAGCCAAAATACTGCCTTAGGAAGGAAAAGAAAAGATTTATTTGGAGCCTAACAGAGTGTAGACCTCCTTTATGCCCTCAAGTTTGGCCTGAAAGCAATGCTTTCAACTTTGGTATGAGTGTGCCTGCCACATGAGAAGAACAGATCCAGGTTCACTGGTCAAGCAGCTGCAGTATGAGCTCTTCATTTTATTGATAAATTGTGGGACAATTGATGCATATTTCTTTCTGAATTTTCTACTGTCTTTATCAACTTGGCTAAACTACATGCCGCTGGCATCTGGTGGCATTTTATACAACCAATGGCTTTCATTCACATGATGAGTATGACTGCCGCAGAAAAAAGGTATCAAATGAAGAGCTCTATAGGCATCACTTTAAGGATGCTGATATTGTCATTTTATAAATGATGCTCCGCCCTGGCAGCTGCTGAACAGTCACTTCAGTCACGACACATAAAGTCTATCTGATCTACTTTAAAGAAGAAAACCCAACAACATACTTTTGTGCTGCAGAAATACATTTTTCTGCTTTCCTATCATTATCATCACATCCTGACCCCAGAGATTTATCCTGAGACCCTCGGCTGCAGAGCTGTTCACTATGGCTGATAATAAATGAATGTGAGTGGAGCTACAGTGCCGTACTGCTGGGTACTGAGCAGTGATCTATAGCTGACGCACTGCCAGCTTTTCTGCAAACCGCGGCTCCTTCTGAGACTGCCGCTGCTTACTCAGTCACTCTAGCATTAAGCTAATTCACCAGCTATATGGAGTTTGTGCACATTTTACATTTCACTACAGTCTGTGACACAAAGTAATACCAGAGGAAGTGTTCTCTCAGCAGTACTCTCATTCAGCGACAGGATTTATTA
This sequence comes from Chaetodon striatus, assembly GCA_029783705.1. Taxonomy (NCBI): domain Eukaryota; kingdom Metazoa; phylum Chordata; class Actinopteri; order Chaetodontiformes; family Chaetodontidae; genus Chaetodon; species Chaetodon striatus. The sequence goes on along the minus strand of JAPZEB010000014.1, from coordinate 8,129,639 downwards.
CATTCATACCTGCTACACCTGCTCCACGCCTCAAATAAAGATCGAGATTTAAGCTGCATGTTTGCTTTTAATATTCTGAAATGAGCCCTGGGAATAGGCTATAAAAATGACTACTAGCTCAGTATGGTCACTGCTGTGCAGAAACATACTCACAAAAACTCTCTTACCTTCCTCCACTGGAAGCTGCAGCTACAACCCTTTTAGCCCTGAATGAAACCACTAACTGCACAACAACAGATCACATTCAGGCCGTTCTCTGTGAACTCTGACACTGCACAAATACTGTAAACATAACCCCATACGTCTGTATACACTGAAGTACCTGTAACATTCAAAATAAAAACATTTTCTCTCCTTACTATTGATTATAAATACATCACCGTCCTCTGCACCAGAAGCAGAGTGACTGTAATAAAACCGAAAATCCTGCTATTAAACTTTGTGATGCCATCAGCAGTAATATAAGTGGCCCCTACAGGGGAGACAGAAACAGGAAAGACCATCGCTAACAAAGACAGGAGGCAGACAGGTGAAACACAGAGATAAAGATTACGAGAAAATATAAAAAACAAAAATAAGAAGGGAGATATGAGAGATTCAGAAAAGTAAGAAGCTAGAAGAAGAGAAAAATATGTTGCAAGAAAATTAACATTTAAACGATAAAAACCAAACTTGTGATTTTACAAACTGAAAGTGGGAAATTGGTGATTATTTGGTTTTGGTGAATTGGTGATGATTGGTATTGTCAAGATAACACACCCTGTGGTTCCCAGACATGAATTCTAGTCTGACTGACTAGTACTCGTTGCCTTCACTGGTTGGGTTTAAGCAAGAGGAGTAGGACTGGTCAGGGTTAGGGTAAGACTGTCACAGTAAGCCAATCAGATGCAGAATAGAGTGAAACTGAAAACACACCAGCACCACCGCAGTGCAGCACGGTGTGTCATGTGACACGTGTCAAGTGCCGTCCATAGCAAACACTGGACGTGTCGCACTGCAGCACATTAACAGACGACCGCACAAAGTTGTTCCTATGTTTACTTGAAAGATCTGAACTTCCTCCACAAAGACACAGCAACAGCTACGGAGGTCTCTTCATGCATCCATGGTGAGGAGAGGAGTCGAGCTGCTGTAGGAGCCGAGAAAAAGAGCTGCTACGGAAGCTGGTATGTTCAAGCAAAGACCGAGAGGGGTAAAAATGCATCAAATTCCGGGGGCGGCGAGGCTGGAAATAGGACAGTGGCGCTAAGTGCAGCGGGGCGGCGCATCCAGGAGCGTCAACATGTATTTAACCATTGCTGGTGTTGCTGGGGTTGTACACTGAAAATAATGGCACATTTTTGACGCATGGCGTTTGTCACAGGTGTGTTTTGGCCTTATGGGCTCATTTATGCTCAACGTTAGATACAGAGACGGAGACAGAGATGGAGAAGGCTTATGGATAGGGACAAAACAGAACAGTACCACCGGAGATTGTGGAGGCAGCGTAGCGTATTTCAAGCGAGATACGACTGTAGGAGATAATGAAGAAATTTAAATAATAGTGAAATGGGCTGAATATGGTAATAAGGTGAGAAGAATTCCTCATTCCCATGTTGGGATGTATGTATACAATGGCCGCACAGATCAGACCTGTCTACAACACGGCCTCATTTTAAACATAGGCCACAATATTACAACCTCCTGCACTGTCGCCTGGTTTTATGTTGTGAGAAACTTCTGACCCTGCCCTTTAGCGCCACCTATTGGCTGTATCTATGCCATCATAATGGACACATGGAAGTATGAGGGCAGTGACGTTTGCACTGTTTGAAACCGACGCATGTCTTTTTGTATGTTAAGAGAGTATAAATGAGTCTTAAAGCGAGACATGGCTTCACTATCCTAGGAAACGCAAATTTACAGTCATGGTTGAAAGAACCAACATCACTGTTGGTCGGTAATTTTTTGTGAGACCAGTATCACCACTGTTGCAATCCCCAATAAAATCGTTTATTGTCCTAACCCGTTCTCATCACCAGTTCGTCAAATAACACTTTGTCACGGCCCTCTGCCTCTCAAAGCAATGCACGGGGAGCCCTTTAGCGTCTCTACGTGACGCACAGCTGAAACACACTGCAACACACTGCAACACGTGGTTAATGTGAAACGGCTGCAGTTAGTTTTAGGCAACAAAACTACTTGGTTGGGTTTCGAAAAAAGATTATGTTTGTTATGTAACAATAACGTAAAAATGATGTAAACAAATCACAAACAAAGCAACATTGCCTTCTGGTTTCAAACGGGACACAAACTGCGATGAAAGTTGTGTGTTTGTTTGACCCTTGTATCTCCCCACCCTACCGCCCTTCCTGGAGTTAGTGTTAAGCCCGATGCATCCCATAAAGATGTTAAAGGGTCCCATCAGGATTTGGTGACCTGGGAATGAAAACTGACTGATCGTCCCATCCTGAGGCTTTATAAGACAAGTATATAGAATAAGTACATATAATATGTGTATGTCCAGCTCTGAGACCCTCCAATATATTTATGTTCTCATTTGAGCTCATCAGTGCTGCTGTAATAAAAGATACTCCAAAAAAAACCAAAATACAGCAGGCAGACGACCTCACATTCATCTGCGAAAGGATTATAAGATCTCTGTAGTAATTACAAATGGATCGACAGATAAATACACTGATATCCTTTCTTGCTGAGGATGAGGAGTTGACTAAAAGCCCTGATCTTAAGAGGAAAAGGTCTGCAGTCCTGGGTCTCAGTCAACTGCTGAGCCATGCAAACACAGCAATGTACATTTGGAACTGAATCACAGAGTGCAGGCCAATAAGTGTTACCGTCTCCCTGCTCTCTGTTTCTCAACACTTTATCATCTCCAATAAACTCCTCTTTGTCTCTACGTGTGTGTGTGTGTGTGTGTGTGTGTGTGTGTGTGTGTGTGTGTGTGTGTCAGATAGGGGGTAACAACAGAGACCTGTACGTTGAACAAACCATGCTAACAGAGCTCCATCCTGTTCCTGTGAAGTGTGAGAAAGAGAGCCAAGCGCAGCACTCTGCTCCACGGCTGCCTCAGCAAAAACACAATATGTTAGCTCTGAAGGACCTCGCTGCCAGCAACTCTCACCCCCCAAACAATATCATCAGCTTCATTATACCGTGTGCTGCTTATTTGGCTACAGTATCTACCAGGACAATAAACGGGGGGGGTGAAAAATCACTGCATGATGAATTGGAAGAAAATGCGGCGCCGCTGTGTGTTAACGCTGAGTCTGCTCCTGCTTCACTGTGTGTACGTCTCTTATCATCAGTGTATCACAATTAGTTGAATTTTTGCGTTCATGTTCACTTTTTTTTTAATGATCACATTTTGTGTGTGGGCTTTTCTTCTGGGATTCAAGGACACTCGGTTGACTCAGCAGTCGAGACTACAAACTCTCACAATGTGGAGAAGTGCTTCTTGAATTAAGCTCTTGACCTTTTGATGTGTATTACTGCAGCGCCTGTAACCTTTTCCACAAAGAAGAGTCCTTCACTATTAAAATCATCTTTTGAAAAAGCCACCTGATATTTAGACTGAATGGCCATTTTGTTGCCGCTCCATTAGTCAGTCACTGCCTTCTTCTCAGAGTCTGAAGGCAACATGTAAGGATTCCTTTACTACACGTTGTTTCTTCTGTCACAGTCACAGTATGGCGGAATTTCTCTCTCTAATGTATTAATGTGTGAGACGTCTCAGGTCAGAGTGTCTTGTCGGAGATGCACAAACCCAAAAACACTCCAACTGATGTGAAAATACAACAAATTATTTAAAACAGTTTTTGACATTTTGACAAAAACTGACTCAAACCAACAGCTTGTGCTGATCTGTGAGATATCAGTGTAGCAAGTACAGCCAACTTGTTACAATGCTAAACTCTAAAGTAAGAAATTTCGTCATTGCTTTTGATTTTCAATTGAACCTTAAACCACATGTCAATAATCTCGTCACATCCTGCCACTTCCACCTACAAAATATTACCAAAATAAAATCAGCTGTGTCTTTTCCTGACCTAGACAAGCTTATTGGTGCTTCTGTATATTCGTGCCTCGACTACTGTAACACACTGTTGACATGCCTCAGTAAATCTTCAGTAGCTCGGCTTCAACTAGTGCAGAATGCTGCAGATCGTATTTTAACTGGGACAAATCGTAGGTCACATGTCACCCCAGTTCTCTCCTCCCAACATGGTTTAGCCCCCAGTTATATAGCTGGGCTTCTGACTGACCTGAGATCCTCAACCCTCCCTCGCTAGTCGTCCCTAGATCGAGGTTAGTAACTAAAGGTGACCTGACTTTTGCCACCATGGCTCTGGAAATCTGGGCCTGAGGAGATCAGGCTGGCTAGCACCTCACCCTTTTTTTAATCATTGCTTCAAACAAAAAGCTTTCCCTTTTAATGTCTGTTATGAATACAGTCCACCTGATGCTCGTTTTATGTATGATTTTCGCAGTTTCATCACGACTACAAATGCAGCTGTGGAAGTTACAAATTATATTCAGCCACAAAATAAGTCTGAAAAGTTCAAATCAGAACGGAAGGACAGAGAGTTGTTGACTAGAGATGATACGTCGTCTGTCTAGTTGCATCTGTGTGAACCGGCAGGTTTTTAGAACGTTGCAGAATGACTGCAGCTTGCTCAGCTGGTCTGTAGAAGCTCCATGATGTACTCCACCCTCCCTACACCTGTACACGAAGACGTGACTATTATGCCCCACCTATGTTGAATGTTCTGTCTCGTTTGGATGTATTGTTATCTATGCTGGTTTTTTTTTTGTTGTTGTTTTGTTTTAATTCTTATTTATTTATTGTACAGTGACATGTGATCTGCTGCAACCCAATTTCCCTATGGGGACAAATAAACTGCAACTGCTGAATGGGGCATTGCAAGAAGTTTCCTGTTTCAACTCATCTCATCACAAATCTTTGGTCTGAACTGGACTTATTGGCAAATGTCTTCTTCAACCCCATGGCATGACGTGATGACCCGGAGGTTGTAATTCCACATTTGGCCACTATGTAAAATTGGCTTTGAAGCCCAGCGCTGCTCAGGGGGGCTCAGTCCAGAGGAAATTTGGTCTGTGCCCCTGGAAATCAAAAATGAACAGTGAATTCCAGACTTTATTCATGCAACGTTACATAGGAGACAAACAGGGCCTTCTGTTTGCACTCGGCATTCATTTCTTATGTATTGATGCACGTTTACTGAGAGCTTACAGATACGAACGAAACAGAGCAGTCCTACTGGAGATCATGGAGACAGTGTAGCGAAGTTCAAGCAAGATACAACCAAAGGAGACGATGAAGACACAACAATGGTGGAACGGAACAAATCAGTAAATGATAACATATAGTAGAAATAGTGAAAAGAATTCTTCAGTTACATGTTGATATGTATATAATGGCCACACAGGCTACTGCCTTCTACAACGCTGCCGCTGTTTAAAGGTACGAGCCATCTATTGGCTGTATCTGTGCCATCATAAAGGATGCATAGAAGCATGAGGGATGTGATGTTTGCAATGTTGTATCTATTTTCATCATAAAAGGAGTATAAATGAGTTTTAATTGACATTTGTAAACTAGTCTGTCAATGCCAGGCCAGAGGTGGGCTGGGGCACCTGAAATACAGACAACCTCCCCTCACATCATAATAAATGAATACATTACAGGGACAAAGGCACAAAGCAAATGCCACTGCACAAACTTAATAACCTGATCTAAAGTTTCCTGAAGGAAGCTCTTCACCAGGCAGCTCAGTCTCTCAGTTATTAATGTGAGAAGCAGCAGTATAAACTTCCCAGGGGGCTGCAGTGCCCCCTGGTGCTGAATGGCTCCCCTGATTTCACTCCAGCGGTACATCACACCACGGGGTGTTACTTGAGTTTAACATTGCTGAGTTTCTGAGGGAGCCAGCAGAATTTTAGAATGGGACATCTCATCAGTTAATGTTTCACATTGCAGCCAACACTTCCTGCCTTCAGAGGAGAGCCTGCAACGTGGCACCCGTAGTACAACCACGCCAAACTCTATCAATGGCTCGTAATAGTGCCTGAGGAGTTATCGTGTTTCCCTGGCAATGTCTGTCTCAACAGGAATGATGAACCGTGCAGGAGGGCAGCCAGCTCCATGCTCGCAAAACGCTGTGCGCCGGGCATTCCAGCTGGGACTGCACCCCGGTATAGAGTAACCTGTCTGACTCCACCCAGCACCACCCACTGGAGGGAGAGACGGCTCGGTCCAAGGTGGAATTACCGTTACGTTGCCATCACAGTGCATGAACGTGAATAAGGTTCAACTGCACTCCTCACAGACG
>JAPZEB010000014.1:8062715-8088746 GCA_029783705.1 Chaetodon striatus | reverse complement strand
GAAATGAGCACAAACCCCCCCCCCCCAAAAAAAACAAGAGTCCAATAATTATTGCTGCAGAAAAATGATGAAGCACCACACTTACACCTAAACAGCCTTATTTACACTCATTTGTTAGGAGCAATTCAGGAGGTGAAACACTCAGTTGTGTAGTCTGTGTGTGTGTGTCTGTGTGTGTGTGTGTGCGTGCAGACTGTGTAGTGTACTGTACGGCTGCAGAGACAGTTTGTTTTGCAGATGGGAAAGTGCTAGTGTCATTTTTTATGACAAAACCAAACATTAGGTTGCAATAAACAGAGTCGAGCTCAAAATTAGGGCACTAACAGAGGATGAGAGTAATGATGATGTTGCAACGGGGAATAAATCTGGGTACGGACCACACACACACACACACACACTTACACTGTGGCTCTGTAAAGCTGTACCACTGACATATTATAAGAACTGGATGTTGGACCCCAAAATGGTGTCCATTAATTTCAATGAAAGCTGCACGCCTAGCAGATAAGCCAATAAAGTTTTGCCGCCTCCCATTTTGATTCTGTGTCGTGCGACCTTCTGCACATGGACATTATTACAGTTTCTCTTAAATGCTGAAACATGCTTAATGAAACTGGGATTCACTTGATCTTCATTATTACCCTCTTAGCACAACAGAAATCTTCTCTTGTTAATACTTTTTATTGGTTTCACACATTTTCAAAGCAGATAACAGATTTTATACAGAGACCCAAAACTGTTGGATTAACTGTGTCAAATGAAAATAAGAACATCTTTTCACAGCTAATAAAATTACTTGCATATTTATGAATCTCGAATGCATCTGTGGGAAACTGCCGCCTCTGTCTTGCTGTTTGTAAGCATGGATCTTTGAAACCAAATGCATATGCAAATGAAAAATGTATGTAATAAAATGAATGAAGACAACTTCCAGAGAAAAGGTCTCTCAATAGAGCATATCAAAATAGTATAAAATGCATGTGCAGAGTGCAGCAGGGTTCTTAAGTAAAATTATCTTTGGAGAAAAGAATACAGTTCATGCTGTGATACGCTTGCTTGCCTTTTTGGCACATAACTATGTAAAGTATCAACAAATGGCACAGGCATACAGCACAAAGTACAGTTTTACTGAGTGCCTAGGACCATCTTTGAAACTACTGTATAGGGTAAGTTTGTAAAAGTCTACACACTAACCACAAAACCTACGCATGTGGTCGACACCATTGTGAGCATTTATACTTGTTTACTTCACTATAACTCGCAGCATTCGCAGAGAAACACTTGTCTTTATCTGGACACATCTTTCCCCACAGATACAACATGCTAATGTTTTTAGCACAAGCCTATTGCATTTTACATTGTATAAATTAGCCTAGCGGCTAGCGGACTTTTCCTCTACTCATTTGAAGCCAGGGACAACAGCAACATTTAACAAAGGTAACGTTACAAAATTTGGCTCCATTACAGCTCACCAGGTTCACTGACAAAACAACTGTCTTATACTAAACACATTTTCCAAACAAATACAACATGCTAATGTTATTAGCACAAGCCTATGGCATTTTCCATTGTATAAATTAGCCTAGCAGCTAGCAGAGATTTCCTCTGCTCATATTTCAGCCAGGATAAATCACACACAGTGTGTGGAGGCTTTATTGTCTTCACAGTTTATTGTTTCTTATCTGTGAAATTAAAGTAAATTAAAGTTTTGTTTCCACTGAGGGAAATGGTTTCAGCTTACAAACATAAACAGGAGGTCGATGCATAGCTCACGCCGTAGGCATGGCGTCGATTTGACGCAGAAGTATAAATCTTGCACCACACATCACACACTCCAACATGCATGCATAAATCACAGCTGGCACTTGCTAGCATTAACAACATGTGCACAATAAGTGGCAGCAGCAGCTGCCAGAGCGACCTCAGCAACTTTGATTTGTGAAAATGACTTTTTTGTCTGTATGTATTCCATACATATAAAATACAACCATTTTAAGTTGCATGTTCCTCCGCTCAGCCAAAATCAAAACATAAGCTCCTCCCCTGTGCTTCAACATTATTTGACATGTCTCCCCCTTTTTGCACCACCCCTCATAAATAACCAACAGTCCCTAACTTTGCAGAGCTTGTGATCATAAGCCAGAACACATGCGTTTCCCTAATGTAATTTTTTTTATATTCCATACAGGGAAATCAAGTGGCCATAAAGTATATCAAGAATCCTGTTTGCACTAATTTCCATAAACCGTCAGTGATCGCAGAGTTCAATGTGGTAAAGTTCCTCATGTTGTTCTTCATCAGTCATTTTGATTTTTTGGTTCCTCTTAAACATAATTTAAAATAATGCTTTTGAATTTTTTCCACAACCATTTAAATGCTACAGATATTATTCTTTAAGACACGTTAGTGAATTATTTAAACACTAATTAAGTTATATATTGTGTACCTAACCATCTTAAACTTTTCAAGACAGATGAAAGAGATGAAACACGAGAACTTGGTGCAGTTTTTTGGTGTTTGCATCGAGCCACCAAATGTCTGTGTGGTCACTCAGTACTGCAGGAGAGGCAGTCTGAAGGTCAGTGTGTCAGCCTCGACTGCATGTACACACACTTTAACATCATATCTGCCACTTTTATGCTTTGTATTGTAACTCTAGCTGATTACTCTGACCTAGTTTGGGTCAATATAATACCAACATAATACTAAAATCACCTAAAACAAAGGGTTGTTATTATTGTATTTGATTATTCAACCAAACTAAATCTTTTAAAACAGTTATAATCTGCTCCAGCTCTTTTAAAACTGACATGTATTATGTTACGTGTATTCTTTGCAGTTTTAATTACATGTGTACATCGTTTTGTACTATTAATAATTTGTGATATGTTAATTTGTTGTACGTAACACTCTGTCATTGGTCAAAATAACCATACTTTAGTGTGACTAACAATAACACCAACATGGGTCAAAACAACCCACTGGAACTGGGTAACTCAACACTGTTTCAGTGTTATATTGACCAGTAATTTGAAGTGTGTTATGAGATATTTAACTTGAAAACACTGATTATTCTATCTGCAGGATGTTCTGAAGTCTACAGATGTTGAGCTGGATGCCATGTTTAAGCTCTCCTTTGCTTATGACATCGTCAATGTGAGTAAATTCATTTAAGCAGCATGTTAATGCCAGGATTTAGTGTTGGGAAAGACATTTCAATCATCACATGCAAACAAAGTTTCACAGATGTACTCAGGGCCATAGCAAGGATTTTAAAAATAATAAAGTGAAATAGAAATACTGATGAATTAAAAATGTCATTTTGATATTTCATATTTCCTTTATTCAGTCACTTGTTTAATTCTATTTTATGCATGTTTATTGTCCAACATGAAGCTCCAAATGATGTTTCAAAGCCTTCTTTAAACTACCGGACATCAGATTCTTCTTCATTTTTTGTTAGTCTAAGTGTTGTCTGACTTGAAAATCTTTAAGTTTGTTTAATAAAGCTTTACAGTGACCCCTGCACTCAAGTGTCAAACAAAAAAACACAACTACGGGAACAAAATAAAACTGAAATTTGGTTTTGGATCCTTGAAGCAGACAAAAACTGCAGTTAAAGTACAGGCTGACTTTTTATGTTTACAAAGCAACAGCCAGTTAATGTTTGTACCTGTCTGTGTGTGTTTCAGGGGATGGATTTCATTCACAAAAGTAACCTGAAATTTCACGGGAACCTGAAGCCCAGCACGTGTCTGGTGGACAGTCGATTCCAGATTAAACTCTCTGGCTTTGGACTTTTTGAGTTTAAATACGGGAGCAAAAAGAAGATCGTCCCACTGGATAGCCTCAATCACGAAGGTCAGTGGGTGCACTCAGATTTTAGTGAGTGTCATCTTAAATATATTTGCATTTATCACAGCAGGAAACAGACGTGAGAACATGTGAGGTGATCTGATTTGTTGTAGAGATGTATTGGACAGCCCCCGAGCTTCTGAGACAAGTTGGTCTCCAGGTCAATGGGACCCCCAAAGCAGATGTTTACAGCTTTGCCATCATCATGTGGGAGCTCATGTACAACGCTAAGTCTGGCCCGTATTATGACGTCAACCTGGAGCCCAAAGGTAAACATCACGCAAAGCCTTTCATTCATTTTATTTAGCTAATAAAGCTCACTGAACACTAGGCAGAAGGAAGATATACTTAAAGACAGGTCATTAGTCTATCACATTTATATTTGACTCTCTGAGTCATCTCATCAGGGTGTGCCCATTGATCTGATGGCCTCTGGTTCCGAAGTCCCAGTAGTCCGAAAGTGTTTGAACCAACAGACTGATATTCTGAAAACAAACCTAAGGGCTGTTTCTCCAAAAATTCACTTCACACTCTACAGAACAGAAGCATACGTCTCATTATTATGCAGAATGACATCATCTGACCGTCTTACTAAGGCACATGACCCGCCCTACTCTGCCTCTGATTGGTTAGTACTCTTTGTCTTCATTGATTGGGTTGGTTAGGTTTAGGCATACGAAGGTAGCTTGGTTAGGTTTGAGGTAAGAATATTAGTGAGGCAGAGTAGAAGCAGAGGAGGGCATAATAATTAGCCATGTGCTTCTGTTTGGGAGAGTGCCATTAAGAGATGTTTGTTTTTGGGATACTATGCTGTTGGACAGTTGGGCTCTCTGTCCAATGGGACATTTTTCAGACTACTGGGGCTTTGGAATTATAAACTGTTGGAATAATGGCATAGCACAGTCCAGGCAAGAAGTCTTTTTGGGCCTAATGGCATCATGTGACGAATGTGATTCGACTGTTTGGCCGATAGTTGTTGAGACAACTAATTCCCCCAACATCACGATGATTCCTGCTTCTTGCATCATGTTTTCTCCAGAGATTATCATGCAGCTGCGGACGCCTTTCCAAGGGGAATTCCTGCGACCACCTCTGTCTGAGGAACTGTGTGAAAACAACATCAACTTACTGCTGAAGGCCTGCTGGAATGAAAACCCCGACCACAGACCGCCGTTTGCGTCTATACGGAGACAGCTGAGGGACACCAGCCCTGACAGGTCAGGCTTCGGACAGTTTTCTTTTTCTTTGCCCATAATATGCTTCAAAATGTTGTGAGGAAATAAATTGTTCTCCCTGTCTCTAATTTAGGCCTGCAGGTGCAGTATGTTATATGGTTACACACTTTAATTTTACTCACTTGCTTGTTGTCATAAACTAGAGAGCATTCATTGAGTGCATACCTTTGCCAGGGCTCCTCTAAGTTTGTTATTTGCCTCAGACATGTGCCATGTTTTCACTGAAGTTAGTGCAGTCGTTCAGGAGGCATCAGCAAAAATGGTTAATAAAAAGCCCATATGTTAACGTTAAAGGTTCTGTATGTAACTTATTACCAGTAGTAATCGTTGTTTTATTGCCAATGCGTGAACCGGTTGTGACATAATCTGAAAATGAAGACTTTCCTTGACTTTCTCAGTTACCTCCGGCAGTCATGGACAGATTTCTATGTAAAGGAACAAGCTGAATTTTTCCTGGAAAATCCAAAGGATGTGACGTTATGTGCGTTCCTGAGTGTCTTTCCTCTCTTCAGCTCTGCCACAGCTTTAGCAGTGTGCAACAGTAGCTAATGTTTGCTAACAGTCCGCTAGTGTCAATGAATGATCCGCCACAACACAGAGTCCAAACATGCTGTTTCCGTTATTTTACGGTGGTAGTAACATGTTAACGTCCGCCAGAGCAAGACCGAGTGCTGTTGGTCTGATCCCGGACCGCCCTCTTGACCTCCCTGATTCCCCACCAGATCAGCACACTCTGTTGCTGCCATTGGCCATGAGCTCGATGTGAACCACGGGGTTGGGCTTTACACTGGCTCAATTCAAGTTGCTAGAGTAGTTAAAGTCCGAGCTGCTGTCTGCTGTGGTCTCAGGGAAGTGCTGAAAGAAATCCTAAAATTAGAAGAAGCACCGACGTGAAATATATTGTGATATTGTTGTTTTAGCTAGCTTATGTTAGCTTGTTTGCTGACGTGGACAAATTGCGACAAATAGGTAAAATAGCAACGTGCAGTCTTGAGTGATTAGCTTCACCGAATTCATCCAGACTTGCCATGAGCAAATAACCTTTTCAGCTAATGTTATGAAGCAGACAATGCCAGTTAAATGCAGCGTAGCATAGCGTAGCGTAGATAGGACTACAGCTAGCTGACTACCTTAGCTTGCTTGCTTGGTAATGTTATCACTAGCAAAGTACATGATAAAATAAAATAAAAATAAAGTGGATTTACTGGATAGCTAGCTTGCCAAATAACTTCCCAGCTAACGTGATACATGACACTAAGTCATGTATTATGAAATCGGTGATGATTTAGCCAACAATAAATGAAGTAACATTACAAAGCGCTTATTAGAAGACAAGAACAATGTAGCAGCGAAAGAGCTAACTGTAACCTGGGCTAATGTTAGCCAGCTAGCTGTAACTTTGTGATTCTACAGGGCTGCTCGTAACGACAGCTGATAATGTCATTTGCTAGAAGTTCACTTCTCAGTATCAAGGAACCAATTGTCCAGATGTCACGGTCACTTTTTTAGCCAATGCACAGGTACTCGTTCGCTCACGGCTACCAAGTACGAGCAACACAATGCTGCCTGCAGTTCACTTAATGGCCTCAGAGAGAGGTGTCGCTAATATCAGCGATTTTCTGAAAGTTACATACAGAATCTTTTTGAGTTTTAAATATTAAAATGAGAATCTGAGACATCCTACTGACTGACCAACGAGCAAACTCAAGCAGAAAACTCCTTAAAGGAGGTGATGATGATTCTCTGTACTGTAGTCATGCAAATATTCTGGATAATATGGTGGAAAAGTTGGAGAAATATGCAAATCACTTGGAGGAGGTGGTGGAGGAGAGGACCAATCAGCTCACAGCAGAGAAGACCCGTGCAGACAAGCTTCTCTCCAGCATGTTACCAAGGTACTAAAATTCAATTAGCACTGCATGGTAACCCATTCACATCACGTGACCACGGTGGCACCGGCTGAATGGGCATCCATGACGACACCCCTCACCTTGGCAGTGCTTCATTGGTTCGTAGATACATCGCAGATCAGCTGATGGCGGGAAAGTCCGTAGAGCCACAGAGCTACGACATGGTGACCATCTTCTTCTCTGACATCGTGGGCTTCACGTCCATGTGCTCTGTCAGCTCTGCGATGGAGGTGGTGACGTTCCTCAACGACCTCTACAGCCTCTTTGACGACATCATCAAGATGTACGACGTCTATAAAGTAAGTCACACACAGTGGTTTCAGTCCCTCAATAAACTTTACGCATTGAGGGTAATATACATTTTTTATAGACTGTTTATACGTCACAGAGAGGTGCAGGGATGACATTTATTTATATACCAACCAGGAAGTTAAGTTTGCCCTGGTTTCCCTCTGGGATTTTTCAGTTGGGTTTTGTTCAGCAAGATTCACATTGAGCCTAAATACAACAGCCTGTTCAGTAAAAAGCAAACATTTGCCTTTCAGTAGCATGACGTCATGTCACCACCACAACGAGGCTGTGAAGCCGTGTTCAACATGATTAAGACATGTGACTTTGTTAAGACACGTAAAAGCTATCTGCCTTTAACTTTAAGAAGAGTCACTGTATGTTAAAGAGAAATGGGACCAGGCAGGCAGTGGGTTCTCTTCAGGAGGAGTGCCATGGGGTTTGCCAAATACTGTGGAAAACTACAAGTTCCTTTATTTGGAGGGAGTTCTGTTGACGTTTTAAACCAAGAGTTTGGTTCAGTGTTTTATCACAGCCCAACAGAGGCGACACAGAATGAGCAACGCCAGGCCGTGAATGTGGATCATTATCATATATTTTGGTGGTGCCCTGTCCTGACTGCTCGCCGGAAGAATAACCATCAGATCTTAGAGATGTGTTCTGTACTGTACATAGTTTTGTTTGATACCAGTGAAATCAGGCTAATGGAGAAGGAACTCCATAAATTTACATTTGGAAATTTTATGATGTTTTCCCATGTTGTAAACAAAATAAGTTACAAATGAAAGTGTACATTTTCACATGTCTACTGTTATTCCATTTAATCAGATGATTTATGTATTTCCACTTATTTGGGACCTAACTGGTGGGAGTGGGACTTTGAGACAGTAGAAGAAGAGTGATGTAAAATATTCCTTCAGGTAATAGAGACGGCTGTATGAAACAGGAATCCAATGTAACTGATGTGAACCTTGATGTTGTGTTTTATTTATCTCTGTAAGCTTTTGTTTGTTTATCTGCTTGTTTGTTTATTTATTTCATCTGAGCACTTTTTTTTGGTTGTGATATATAACTGCCCAAACAGTCATGTGGTAAAGTATTGGGAACTGTTCTCTCTCTCTTTTTTTTTATTTTTTTTTTCATAAATCCTTTGGCTACCAATAAAAACTAAATTTAAAAAATAAAGAAGATGTTTAGCTAAGCTATTTTAGACATATTTTATGTTGTAGAACAAAAACCTAAAAATATCTATGTTTAATACCCTATTTAAGGCATCCAACCAAAAACCCATTGACTCAAAGACGAGGGAACCGTAAGTGCAATAAAGCGAACCCAATTTTTTGGGAAAAACACATGTTGGCTTTACTTGCCGAGAGTTAGACGAGAAGATTTATAGCACTCTCGTGTTTGTGCAGTAAATATGAAGGTCAGAAAATCAACACATGTTAAACTCACTAACAAGTTTGTTTAATTCTTATGAAGTGTTTCCAGTTGTTTGTGCTCGGCTGAGAAGGCTGTAGTAGTGATGTGTTCACACCGGGCACGGATAAAACTATTTGTGTGAGTGAGTTATATGTAAAGTTCATGTAAAGACGGGATTAGATGTTAATTCCCACCAGGCAGTGCAATAGATGTGACAAAATACACACATTAAGCAGCGCGAATGAAGCAAGTAGTGCAATTTAGCATCATATGCTCGTGACAGACTTGAAAATCAGAATTTAAGCGACCAATCCGCGCTGGGATAGCCAATCGCCATCGAGATCCTCTGGGTGATGTATGACACCAAGGACATACCAGAGGAAGTTCATTCATTGATTCAATGATTTCAGGCACGTATGAAATGAATCAACACAAAATATTTTAGCGTTCAAACTCACGTCATCTTTGGTGTGAACACAACATCTGTCTGTAGTTTCATACGTCCTGCACAAACATGACAGTAGTATCGATCCTCTCACCAACTCTCTGCCAGACAGCAAACAAGTGAATTTCCCAAAATGTGAGACTATTCTTTAAAATGTCAAGATTTTTTAAAATCTAACTGCACTTTGTTTATTCCAGGGAAAAAAAAGCTTTCCATGTTACTTTAAGAAACTGTCAGTAAAACTTCGTCATCTTTGTGTCTTAGGTGGAAACAATTGGTGATGCGTACATGGTAGCCAGCGGTCTGCCTATCAGTAACGGCCTTCAGCACGCTATGGAGATATCTACCATGGCTCTGCATTTCTTGTGTGCAATCAAGGTCTTCAGGATCCACCACATGCCGACTGAGAGTCTCGCAATCCGCATCGGGATACACTCTGGTAAGAGACGGATTTATTTTATCATTAATGTTCAAGTATTTGGTTTTGTTGCTGCTTTTTTCCCCTTTGGAAAGTGTTTGGAATAATTTCAGATGTGTAACAACAACAATCTTTGTAAAGTTTTCATCTATTATTTGTCAGTTGTTCGTATTCTTGCACAACGAACCAGAAACTTAATAAGATCAAGGTCGTCTTACACACTTGTCGTTGAGAACCGTGCTGCAGTCTGTACATTGATGTGATTGCATACACGCTGTTTGTATGTGTGCTTGTGGGTTTTGTAGGTCCGGTGGTTGCTGGAGTGGTCGGCACCACGATGCCTCGCTACTGTCTCTTTGGTGACACAGTGAACATGGCCTCTCGCATGGAAAGTAACAGCTTACGTGAGTCACACCTTTACAGAGGCTGTTTATACAGACCATCAGTGCTGCAACGTCACTGATTTAACCTTCTGAATAAGGAGATAAAAACTGCTTTTTGTGCACAGATGTGATTATTGTCAATGCAGGGAATGCCATTGATTTAGCAATGTAAGTTGAATAAAGAATGATGGTGCACTGATCATATGGACTACAGCTTGATGGGACACCTGTGTGTACGTAAAAACACAAACAGCTAGTCTGCAGCCAGCTGGTGTGGCTCAGTCACCATGTTGGTCCTGACTGACATCCCTAATCAACTATTGGATGGATTACTGTCAAGTTCTGTGCAGACATTCTTGGTCCCATAAAGATGAATCCTAATGACTCTGGTGATCCCCTGAATTTTTATCTAGCACTTTTTCGTGATCATTTTTTAAAATGACCTGTTTAGCAGAAGGCTGATCTGCTTTGTAGTCGTATAAGTGACAAAAAACAAAGTATGACATCATATACCGCACCCACTGACCCACTGATGTTGACATTGGTGGTTTTGAGTGAATTACCTTGACAATAATTGGATGGACTGCTGTGAAATTTGGTTCAACCATTCAAGGTTCCAAGAGGATGAATTCTAGAAAAAGAAAATCCTCTGACAGCATCATCAGGTAAAAATTTCAATTAACCAGTATCTAGCTCTTTGAAAATATGACCAAATACAGGTAAAACAACAGATCACAGCTTTACTTGTGTATAATGTTGATCAGCAAATGTTAGCATGCTAACAGGCTAAACTAAAATGGTGAAGCTGGTAAATATTACCTGCTAAACATTAGCATGTTAGCATTGTCTCTGTGAGCATGCTGTCTTTAGCATTAGCTCAAAGCAGCGCTGTGTCGTCAGAAAAAATGTCCACAAACCACAAACACATCACATGCATTATGTTGCAGATATGCTAAAACTCACCCTGCTGTCATTAACTTGTGATGGCTTATAATACCTGGTTTGGGGACACAATGTCTGCTGGGAAAGCAGCGATGTCTCTGCAAAAAACGACTTTCACGGCACTATCCTGACAGGACAAACTGTGATGGGTTTACTAGAAGACACCCATGTTTGGGAGCTAAAAATCAGCTGGAAGCTCAGCAATGACTCAAAAAACTACCAGTGTTACTGTTCTTTGGTCTCAAACAGTGGTCTGCAGCCAAACAGACATCTCACCTATGTGTCACACCATCCACCGACTCCTCCACCTCCTGATGACAAGCTCATACACGACATCAATTTAGAAACAATATGTATGAAACATGCAAATCTAACATATCTGTGGTTTGCAGAAATGTATGCCAACATTTTGGTCTGGCAGCTGGGCTGAGGTGCAGCCTGACAGCTGGTGGCTGCAGACTCACTCAGTTATTTATCGAATACAAACAGAGAAGTTTAAGAACAATTTTAAAACTTTACCTTCAACATGTTTGTCACTCTCAGCCCTGAAGATTCACATATCTCAGTGCACTGCTGACATTCTGGTCCAGGCTGGATCGTTTGTGCTGGAGGAAAGAGGAGAGATCGAAATGAAGGTGACTTTAGAGTCTGCATGTTTTTCTTTTTCTTCCCAAATCAGGAATATTAATATATTAATATTTCTGACATGTTTTTGACCTCCTTGTGTTTGTGTCTGTGACAGGGTAAAGGCTCTCATAAGACCTACTGGCTGCTGAGCAAAAAAGGATTTAACCCTCCTGTTATTGCTCACAGCTCTCCACCATCTGACAGTCTCAGACTACAGACAGAGGTACAGGTAACACACCAAGTCTCTTGTCGAGCACTCTGTATATCCAAGTCAGTAAGTGTAGTGTTTTACATACAGCGGTGTTGTATATTGACCTGTTTGTGACATCTCTGCTCCAGAAACTGGGGATGGTCAGAGTCGCTGAGAAAAGGGCCCAGAAAACGCTGACCAAAGCCATGATGACGACCGTGCACATTTAAAGAACAGCTGGATGTTCTGACCAAACTGAGGACGATTGGACAGGTGTCCCAGAGACGACCTGTGAGGAGGAGACAACATGTGGACAGAGACTGAGGTGATGATGTTTCAAACACTGCAGAGCTGAGAGGATCACAACATCTGTGTTCTCAGACTGCTGCTACAGAAAGCTACAGATACTTTATAATCTTAAAGGGACAGTTCACCACCAAATCAAAGACACCTGTGTTTCCTCTCACCTGTAGTGCTGTGTATCAGTCGAGGTCAGAGGCTCTCAAATGGTGCTGTGATGCAAATCCAGGTGTGCCGTGGGATTTAGTGATAACCACACATTATCTCTGCAATATTCAGCTGGGCCTACAGACAAAGTTATTACTGAGTTTTTAATTGACTGTATCAGCATGTTGTGCACACCCACTTCCTAATGAAGAGGCAAACTCTTCCTAAAAAAGTGTCATTTAATTTAATTTAAAAACTTTAAAGGGAAACTACTTGTCGTCGTTGGTGCAAGGGAATTACATGTATGTGACACATCACATTGATTCTCGTTTACATGGTGTGTTATTGGTGCTTTAATGTCATTGTAAAACGTTTAACATGAATTCTTGAATCATTTTGTTAATAAATATTCCATAAGTAATGGTTGGTTGTTAATTGTTATTTGATATCAGTGAATAAAAACAAACATATCTGTCATAATGACAGTGATAACACACGTTATAGTCTGTTGTGCACAGGTACAAATACAGGTGTGCCCTGAGAGTTTGACCCTTTGGTGTGTCTTTAGCACAAAACGTTTATAAAGCACTGATGCAGATAGTTTTGGTGTGAGTCACAGAGTGTTGGAGATATCAGCTGTACAGCTGTCTGCCTTCTCTCCAGTATAATGGAACTAGATGTCACTCAGCTTGTGGAGCTCAAAGTGACAAAAATAAATCTGACAAATGTCTCTTTCCAGAAATCATGACCTGGTTGCTCAAGATCCATTTTTCAAATGTATTTTTTTGGTGCAGTGAGCAAACAAAACTACAGTTAAGAGAAAAAAATGTATTTTTGATTCCAGGTGAACTGTCCCTTTAATTCTGTGTGATTTTGGCAGAGTGACAGATCTGTCCTTTCAAAGAGGAGAATAATGTATAATAATATAAAAAATAATATATAATAATACTGATTGTTTAATTCAGACTGTTCTTTGTAGCTCTTGTTTTACAACAAAAGGAAAAAAAGGGATTTTGATCTAAAAATACAAAAAATATATATATATATTTAGGCATATTAAGCCAGTTGTAAGAGAAATATCAAATATATCATTATATTAAATAATTAACACAGCGACACAGGATTAGAACTTAGAAAATGTACTTTTCATTTCACTATCTTTATAAACAGTTTTTTGTTGCATTTTGTGAGGAAGTCAGAGAGTGGACAAACAGCCTTGTTCACAACTTTATATATTTAAAACAAAAATAACTAACTTCATAAAAATGTGACTGGTGAATTTGTAGAATTTGTTTTCAGGGCTTCAGTGTTTCCTTCATACACACAGAGAAGTCAGATTGAACAGTGCTGTATGAAATTAAAATGGTTTGCAAATGTTTTGTTCTCTGGGATAAAATTCAAATAAAATAAATATTAAATCATGTTTAACCATCTGATTCATGTTTATTATCTTGCTGTCATGTCGAGAGTCTGATTTCAATTTCTGGATTAACTGAAATTATTTATTTATCAACATTGTGAGGAGGAAGGTTTGAGCGCGATTAAAAACAAAAGGGACAAAGATCATTTATTTAAAAATGTTGATGTTAATCTTTATTGGCGAAAGCAGTGAAGGAATGTGTGTGACATTATAAAGATTATCCAAAGCATCAATAAATGTGCTAATTACAAATAATATCTGTGAGAAAATGAGAGTATCTGAGTGTGGGGTGACATGAATCAGAGTTTTACTACATTCTTGTTCCGTTTGCTAAACCACAGCATGTGTTTATGAGGACCAGCAGCAGGATGAATAGTGACGTGCCTGTGATGGGAAACAGGAAAAGAGAATACAGATCGGATCAAACGCAGATGAAACACAAACAACTTTTAACAGGATCAGCCGAGACGTGACGAGCACGAGTTCATGTTCTCTTCTCTAAAAGTGTTTTAGGCCAACAAATAAATGAAGTCTTTTGATTTCTGGTCATCTACAGAAAACTTTGAAACAGCATTTCCATCACCATGTTTGGGAGGAAAATACATGTAAGTGAATAAATGAAATGTCAGCCTCAGTGTTTCTATGGTCATGGCCCAGCTCTGAATATTACAACAGTCATCAATGCATCACATTTGTTTACCTTTCATGTGTCCATTATTGGAGGAATTAATACCTGCTGAGAGATAAAGACATCATAATACAACATAAAGTTATGACAGTTAAATGACAGGAACAGTGGGCTAACAGAGTCTCTTCATTTGAAAGAGGGAAATGAACGATGCTACAGTCTGTTTATACATTTAAACAGTCCAAACTGTTTTAACCTGCTGTTGCTTCACTTCAGAGTTGGAAGTATTTTGAACATTTTTACCTCAGTCATTGAACTATTTGTAGAGAAAACACCAGACACAAACAAATATTCCAAGCAGGGAATCTTAAATGTCTTAAAACATGTCTGAAGAGGATGTTCAACACAAAGTGTGCCAAGTGTGCAGTCCAGTTCAGACCAAAGAGTGTCAGGTGACACCATCAGCCGGCTTGAGTCCAGCTCAGACCGTCATGAATCTTTGGTCTGACTGTTCTTGCAAACCTCAGCATGTGAAGGCAACATGACGGACTGTACCTTTAACGTGAAACTCAGCGGTGAGGATCCCCCCACTTGGATCTGCCTCTGACGACAGACTTCTGAAAGAGCAGGGACCCTTGAGGGAAGAAAGGAGGAAACATGCGTTCAGTACGGAGCACATTTTGTCAGTTAAACTCAGATAAACTCCACTTGCTTTGATCAGGGGCCACTTTTAGAAAATGGCACGAGGTCAGAGGTCAGTTAGGGACTTTTTTAGGGATGTGAGGTAATCCAGGACTTAGGTCAGACCTCTGGAGGGAAATCCCAGGGAACTTTGCTTGGCTTTTTTTTTTTCATATGAACAAGTTCTATTTTAATAACTTTTAATGCACTGTTGAAGCATATCTACACTCAAAGTACAAAAAGTTCCCAGTGTGAATGAAATTCTTCTGAATGTGAATTAGACAATGGGGTTGGGTCCCTCTGAAGGGTCACCAGATAAATCTGAGGCGCCTTGAGATGAAAAAACTCACAAAACTCCACAGACCTATAACCTATATCCATTCTGTCGACTTCTCTCTGGTCTTTGCTATTAGCTTAGCTTAGCTATTTAAAATGAGATCATTTAACCTCTTCCTAAGTTTAACAATTTCAAGTTTTAACTGGATATCACTTGATAACAACTTGAAGGCCAAAGGGTTGGGAAACATGAGTTTAATCATGAACAATAATTGGATTTTATGAGCTTATCATGTGTGTTTTGAAGAGTAACTCATGACTAATGCTGTCATGGCTCAGCTCTCACCTCATCTGTACGTCGCTGTGGACAAAAGCGTCCAAAAATTAATGTAGTGGAGTTAAAAAGCAATATTTCCCTCTGAGATGCAGTGAAGTATAAAGCAGCAGGAAGTGGAAATACTCAAGTAAAGTACCTCAAAGTTGTTCAGCACTGGACTACATGTACTGTGTTTAGATAAGCAGGTGAAGTGAAGATAGAGTGATATGATATGCAAGTGCTGCACTCACTGGCTGACAGTTGAGCCTCTCTCCATCACAAACCTGGACCTCACAGTGGAGCCACACAGTGGAAACTTTCTCCAGTCGCTGGAAGCGGAAAGAGTTGAACTTGAACATGGAGCGGCTGTCTTTGGCGTTCTCAAAGATCGTCACAGTGTTGTCAGAGGAGCAGCTGTGACGAGACAGAGACTGGTTTAAACTGAAAATGAATTCAATTATCAAGTGTCCTGTCACATTTAACTACACGGTAACACTTTTAACTCGGGAGCAGACTTTGAACAAATGACTCAAGTTTAGTTCAGTTAACCAACATTTTCAAGAGGAACTTAAAGCATCAACCAACTTCTTCTTTTCACATTTAGTAGGTACTGCAGCTGCCCTTAAAAAGTCAGCGCTGTTGCATGCAGTATCAATCGAGACATACTACGTCCTCATACATTACGCCCTGAACTTTGACCCTCTGACTCATATTTTCATTGCCATGGAAATAAAACAAAATGCCAGTGACCAAGCTCGCCAGAGACGAAGATCAGTCCAGACAGCTCTGATGTTGTCATTGTGCAGTAAGTTATATCTGCACACACTGTAGATTCTAACATATTACTGAGGCTATACATTAATCTGTCATTGTTGTTTCATACTGATGCTCTTTTGTTGGTTATATTTCTGATTATTTAATTTTCCTTTTGTCACTTATCGACTGGTCATCAGTCACCTGAGTGCGCTGCGACTTCTCTGTAAGATCCCCAATCTTATGGTGTGACTAAGTACTCACATTGTCTTTAAATGTGAGAGGGAGTCAGACTCTAGTCTTTCCAAAGTCTTTTCCAAGTCCTCAGATGTACAGTAGACATTAGTTAAACCAGCTGTAAATGTTTTGACTTTGTACCTGTTGATGATGAGGCTCCACCTCTTCTTGTCTGTTGAGTACGGAGTAGGAGTGGCCCAGCAGTTGTTTATCACAACTTTGAATCTGAGAGGTGGATCGTTAATGGATGCTTAGAATCTGAGCGGTGTCTAAAATTCTAACGTACTTGTTTGAATATGAACACAATCTTTAGACGCCCTGAATATTTGAAAATGTGCTGATCTACCTGTTACTGAGTCCTTTGGCCTCGATGCCGATGAAGACTTCAGAGCCGATCTCAGAAGTGTCGATCACATACGGAGCGTCCTTGGCATACAGGAACTTTGAATTCTACAAAATACATGTATGTTTTTTATGCATCTGACTGTGACAAGTCAATTCACTTCATTGTGCAGAGGATTTATTAAACAACACATCTAAAAATAGCATGACTGCATGAAACATGTTGCCTCCACTGGAGAAACTGAGTCTGCGAGCGTCTACTCACCGTGAACACGTTCATAGACAACTGTGACCTAAAAGTGCCTAAACTCCCGTTGTTGACATAAACTGTAGCCACTCTGGAAAAAGCAGAGGGTTTAGTAAAAACGCTGCAAGTCATTGGGTTAGGATGCACGCATGTTCCACACGGTGACTGTGGTCGCCTCGTGTCTCGTGTCGATGCTTACCTCTGGCTGAACACTGCGTTATTTACCAGGTAGGCTGCTCGGTACATGCAGCTGAAGGTGTAGTTGACCGGCTGGTTTCTGACTGTCAGCGACGTGTCGTTGGACACAATGGAGTTATAGAAGATGTACTTTGGGTCTTTGCCGGGCATGTACTGTCAGAGGGAAGAATATATTCACATAATCAGAGATCAGTTTTCATTGTTTTTCTTTTTTCTTGTACTTTTTTTTTTCTTTTCTTTTGTTGCTATAACTAATAACTTGTCACTGTTTGCATTTAAATGTGCTGCGTACTTCATAAAATAAAAATGGCCTTCTTTTGCCTTAACCTGAGACACTGGGACTTTGTTTCTGGTTTCAATCACCGTTAAATGCTTTAACACAACAAACTAAATCCCACTGTCCGACTTTGAACCGGGGTGGTGTCAAAAACATCTCAGAGCAGACAGGATGAACAAAATCTCCATGACCACATACATTAACTGTGACCCTCACCTCAGACTGCGTGCCGCAGTACGAGTGGTTTTTGGGCGTCAGGTCTGGGATGATGAAGCGATAGTAGCCTGGACTGTGTATTCCAGAGTAACAGGTTCCACCCAGGGACAGCTGGTCAATCTCCCAGCCGTACGGACACTCGGGGACGTTGGCAATGATGGCGTTAGGGAAACATGACACCATAACATAGTCTGGAAGAAGATGCAAATATAGAGAGACAAATTTTAGATATTTTTTAGTATCTTCACTCGAAACACCTTTGACATTTTGCCTGTGACTCACTAAATACACTTAGTATATGCACTTTTTTAACTTAACATTGTCATGCTGTTTCTCCATGTTGTGTCTTTACTGTGTCATTATAGTTTTCTCCCTTTTTTCCACTTAAATTTTTTATATCTGTCCTCATCCGATGAAGGATCTAAAGATAGAAGATGTCGTTTGTTGTACAGACTTTAACCTTTTGAGATAAATTTGTGATTGTGTGCGTTATAAATAAAAGTTACTATAGTATGTTTTGGATTACATCTTACATTTGTCAAACTCCCAATAAACCTGACAAATGATTGCTTGAGATATGTGGGATGTGTGTAACGTTGTGATGTTACCTGCTTTTTGGGGAGAGCACGTCCAGGCAACAGGCAGAAGCACCAGTAAAGCACCAACAGAAGCCATGCTGTGATGCTGCAACGAGAGTTAAGTTAGCAATGAGAGAATATTCAGGGGTAACAGAAGATAAAATGATGTAAATATGTCATTGAATTAAATATTTACCTGTAGGGAAAATCACTTTAAATATTCTGATGTCAGAGGATCCTCATGGCTCGTCAACAAGCTACCAACACCGGCAACTCTACAACTAACATCATGACAACATGAGGAGGCATTTTATACCATCACAGGTGAGGGAAATCAACTTCTCCCCCATTCTCTCCTCGTCTCCTCGTCTCCTCGTCTCCATGTCTCCCCTCTGGCAGGTTTAAGAGCTCTATTGTGTTGCTGCTCACAAAAGCTCTCTGTGCTGCTCCGACATTCACTTTCAAATGACCAGCGTCTCGCGGGACGAGCACTCAGGGTGCTCAAAGTCACCTTATCTAGAGACGGGCTCACAGGGAAATTTGTCAGCTTTACACAGTGAATAGAGACAGTTAGGACTTGTTATAAGACAGGAGGGCAGTCAATGTATTTCATATTTAACCAGCAGCATCACTGTGGCAGAGGATGACTGACTGTCACAGATTTACCGCCTCTTGTTTCAGGTTATCAAAAGTCTCCGATCTCAAACTTTATTTTTTTCATTCATTCATGGTTGTGTATAGAAACTGGTTCGGTCATATATTTTGTCCTCTATGTAAAGCAGGAGTTTGACATTTGGGGAAATAACCTTATTTTGCTTCTGGAGGAAAGTTAATGAGGAGATTGATACCACACTCATACGTGTAGTCAGCAAACTGTTAGCCTAGCTTAGCTTAGCATAACAACAGGAACAGCTAGCCTGGGTCGGTCCACCATTGTTAACAAAATCGGTCTACAACTACAAGTACCAAGTTCACTCAACAGTTAACCCTTAATCAGTTAACAGCTGACAATGTTTTTGACTGGTTATGCAGGTCGGTCCAGCTACTCTTCAGTTAATTGCACTGTACACCACTTGGATCTGGTGTTAGCTAGCAGCGCTCCTAGTTCAGTGAATACTGCTGGTAACACTGTCCCAACCCAACAGCAATGCTATGGGAATATTATGCCTGCCCCCCCCTTAAGCACTGTTAACTATGTAAACATTGCGTGCACTGTTAGCACTGTTAGTTTTGCAGATCAAAATGAAGCTGGTTACTCACCAGTGTGACCTGGAGGGAGACCTGACGGTGGCCACCATGTTTCCACAGCAATGCCATCCCGCCACTGACACGGGGTTACCAGAGGTAATCGCTAATGAGCTACGCCACATATTAGCTCCCATCCACCTAGATGGTGTGCAGTGCAGAGCACCCAAGGCTAATGAGAGGAGACTTTACCAAACATCAACATTTCTCCACATCTGATTGGACAGTGTTTGAAATGTGGCACTAAAGCTCACTGAATCAATGGAGCGCTGGAATAAAAGTTAAGGCCTCGTGTCCTCATGTTTTTGCTTTTTTTTCTCAAAGATGAACTGGGTCATTACCAGTAAGTGGGAGTCAGGCACTCGAAAGCAAAATAACCAAAAAAGACATTAAGTGTAACAATGACCATTTTATAGGGAAAGCCAAACATAATTCATCTGCACACACTGCTACGACACAGAGATGGTTGAAAATTGGCTACGTTTCCATTTCACTACTGAGCTTTAGAGGTGCTGGTAGATTTTATTTCCTTTGGACAGAGCCATGCTAGTTGTTTCCCTCTGTTTACAGTCTTTATGCTAAGCTAAGCTAAGCAGGTGCTAGCTGAACCCGAATACAAAGCAGTCAGATATGACATTGGTCTCAACCCTCTCATCTAACTCTCTAGCATAAAGCAGATATGCAAATTTCTCCAACTATCAAACTGCTTCTTTAACCTATAAATCTCTGGAGATACAATATAACAGCATAGCTGGCAGAGGCACAGTCACATTTCGGGTACAGAACTTGAGGTAGACAGAGAGACAGACGGCCCTGTTCCTTCTCTTTGTCCTCTTGGCCAAAGACGGACAAAGTGTTGAGGAACAGAAAACCATTTAAGAAGCTAAATAGTGCAAACACACATGTATAGATACCTTTAAAAAGTGATGGCAGCTCAGATAAGAGCCGGCTCACACTGCTAACTAGTGTTCCTCAGAGGAGATGATAGGCCTGTGTTTTACAGCATTCAGTAATATCAGGTTTCTCAGTCTTGTGTGATCACATATCACCTTTGTCTCGTCAGCCTTACATGTGTGTGAAACGTGTGTTTTCATTGGCTGTTTACATCGTGTTTATTGGTTTATACCATGTTGCCTAAAAAGCCTCAGTAGCTTTAGTTTGATATCTTCTCAGCTGACAGTTTGTCAGGTTTTATTATCTGTTCTAATGATATGTTGTTAAGGGATTAAAAAGGCTGGAGAGCTGAAGATACTCAGGGGAAAGGAAAGGAAAAGGTAGACATGCCTCCAATGCATCAATTAAGTTTAAGAGTTAGAAATCTTTGTTTCTAACATTCCCTTCCGTTCACACAATCAAAAACCTCCTCTCAAAGACTTAATGATGAGAGCTGTAAAGCGATAGCAGAGAGGTTAGACACTAATGTCCTTCACACAACAATTCAAGTCACCCCACAATTGAAGGGGCAAACTGCAGATGATTAGCATGTGAATGGAGCGACGGAGGAGTCTGTAAAGAAGATATCGATCTAAGAATGGGTCAGGAGACAGCTAGCGTTACAGCATCTGGTGACGCTAACAATCAGGAGCCGCAAGACTCCGCCATGTTATGTAACTGCAGCCTGCGGTCCAAGAAACGTGCTCACTGTGTCCATTCTCAGCTTTAAAGTGATACTCCACCACAAACCTATCTTCTTTACTGTTCAATATAAATGTACTGACTATAAAAGTGTTTGTAAAGCATTTGTTGTTACTCCTTCGTGAAAAACATGAGGCCACAGAAACAAGATCAGGACTTCTCAAACCGCTCATGTAGCTCAGTTCACTCCTCTATCGTCCATCTGTGGGGTTAATGCCAAACATATTCTGTGTGTCCAAATGTTTTTGGCCAAATGTGGTGAGATGTTATTCTTAAAGGTATACCATGCAGGATTGTGGGTTACTGTGTGTGAACAGGCACTCAAAGCAAGAGTAAAAACCACCCCAGGTTTACTCTCACTATATTTGAGTTTTTTGGGCCCCTGTCTCTGTTTACAGTCTGGCACCTGGTCGTTACCTTGTTATAAAGCCCCGACCTCACCTGAGAGCTGTGGAGGTACACGCCCATAAATATACCAAACACAAAAAATATTAAAATACAGGCAGACAGCAGAGACTCTGCAGAAAAATACACCTCCACATGCTTCTAGTGGGTCAGAAGTGACGCCTGAGAGGTGCTACTTCTGTATGAGTCTAAGCATTGTTTTTTTTTAAGAAAATCCAGCACAGTATACCTCTCAAAAAATGTCACAATTTTCATGATTTTTTTTCTTTTTCTTAAAATCCTGACCTGATAAACACTAAATCTTTAATCTAACAACTTGGGGCGACCTCTGGGTCACCCAATATAGGCTGAGTCCTTCGCAGTGGCCCAGGTTCAAATAAAAATAAATAAATAAATAAAATAAATAAATAAATAATCTAGAAGCAAAAAATTCAATAATCTAAAAACATTTTTAAAAAATCAAAAAAAAAACCCTATAATAATCTGAAAGAAAAATAAATAAATAATCTTAAAAACATTTTTAAAAATCTGAAATTTTTAAAAATCTAAAATTAATATAAAAATCTAAAAACAGAAAAGAAAAATCTGATTATTTTATGTATATTTTATGGATATTTATTATTGACTATGAATAATTTTGGCAGCTTTAAAATAAAATATAAATTATAGCAGTGAATGATTACAGATTTGTTGTTTTTGGAAGGAAAATCCTTTTATTCTTTAGACTGAAGGAGAATATATATTTATAGATAAAATCAGTGATCACTAAATCTATACTAGATTACATACAGTAGTGCTTTTTGTCACAATTACAAAACGAAATAATAAAAACAACTATACTGTAAGACTCTAATAAGAACATGTAGTAATACAGCACATTTGGAAATACCTATGTTTTACATATACAAACATATACAACAAATTTACATAATAAATAGCTTTAATGTTGAGAGTGGCTTCATGACTTGGAGACTTGGCAGGTCCAACTGGTTTGTTCAGGCTGGTAAATAAAATCTCTCCTGAAAGACAAACAAACTGAGGTTAGACCATGAAAACAACACAATACATCTATTATATAAGTTTCACATCTCTGATGACATCAGAACTGGTGGTATGACTGGATTAACACGTCAGGGAGTCTCGTGGCAACACTTAGTCGTTAGATTCCTCTTGACACCCCTCCACTGCCTCACACTGTTTATGCTGTGTATACACGTCTCCAAGTTCCCATCACCTTCACAGAGAGCCAGTGTCAGTGTAATGGAGGAGACCACTGGACACAGGTCGTCCGATTCCCCTTCACTCCGTCACGTTTGTTAGCACAAGCTTGTCTTAAAATAATCAGCTGTTTTATACAAACAGGAAAGACGCAACACATGTCGTGCCAACGCCTGTCAAATAAAACTGTGACGCTGGAGCGTCACCGCCAACTAAACTTCACAAATGTCACGAAAATGCTTCTCCAAAGGATTCAATTGGTGTTTTTGGCTTTCTGAGCTGTTCCTGAAGCCGTTTTACCGACACCCATAATTTGTTTTAATTTCTTCCAGCTGAGAGCAGCTCCTCCGTTTCCTTTGTGAGATGCACAGAGGACGATAGTGTGCATCAACAGTCACTACACACACACACACACAGATATAAATATATAAAGGTTTTTTTGTGTGAATGATAACTGCTTTGTGGTGCCAGTATGAGTTCACTACACACTGAGAACCTGTTTAGATTTGGCATAAGGATTCACCGATCAATCAGCCATGACCAGTGACCTGTCGCTCAGTCTCAGATATCTCTGATCCTGAGCCAATCAAATGTATATGCATGTGCCTCACAATGGTTCATGTCGCAAACAGCAGCAATATCAATATAGCAATATTAATATCATATATGCATTTCTGATATTTCAAGTCAAGTTTTCAGTGGCTTTTTCAAAAATCAGAATCAGTCAAGACATATAGTGTGTGGTGTCGACTTGGGACACAGCTTGAGTCTTAAAATGACATTTTGACAAAGGGCTCTGATAATGCAGGACATTCCTCACTTGATATTTTGGGCAACTGGTGCAATATCCCTCACAAAACTAATATTAATCAAATGTTGTACAACAATTCAACAAACGGTGGCTATGAGGCTTTAGAGGCCGTTTGTAATTCAGCACTGAATTGTAGTATTTTAAGAAAATACTTTCTTGGCTGGACTTACTCTCTCTGGTGTGATGCAGCGTTTTCTCGACACAGCAGCCCCTCATCACAGGGACAAATCTGGTTTATGCTGAATGCCAGACCGCCATCGGGAACATAGCAGCTCTCCCCGCGGATCAGACGTCTCTTGCACACCTGCTCACCGTGGTGTCGAGCGCAGCACATGGACACCCCACAATCCCTGTCGACTTTACATCTGGCACCTGGGTGAAGGAGGTGGACTGAATCTCTAAATTTACACTCCTTTAAATGTTTAAGAAATTCAAACTAAATGTAGCACTCTTACCCTCCTGTCCGTTGGGGATGCTGCGGTGACACTTCCCAAACATGCAGCTAAGTCCACGGACACATTGGGCGTCCCTCCGACAGTAGTGGCCCTCCCCTCGCAGGGGAACACAAAGACCAAAGTGTCGGTCACAGTAGAAACCTCGCCCACAGGCCCTGTCATGGTCACACACCGCCTGGGGAAAACATGGGGAAATGTTAACTTGGCCCAAATTTAGGTCCTTCATGTCATGAAGCCATGTGAAGACTAAATGATCCAAACATTAGTCTCATATAAGTGGCTAGAAGTGACGCTGGTACAAGGTGTAAGAATTTTCTGAGCTTAAGAGGAAATATTTCACCACACTAACTGTGATGATCTCTAAAAAGATTCAATAAAGGTTTGAATTAATTCAAATTCATGCATAGTATCCATAAATCTTACCGTGGCTGCTTTCACTACAGGAGCACTTTCCCTCAGTGCCTTCGCTCCTTCTTTTGGGGGGCTGTGGGGCATGTTGAGCATCCAGGCCCAAATACGAGCTTCAGCCCAGGAGAAGCAGAGACACAGGCAGAGCACCCACAGATTCCCCAACATTTCCACCAACAAACTGATCAAAATAAATAAATAAGAGCAAACTGAGAGAGACTGAAAGCGATTAACTCGAGACAGCGTGACTCAAAGAGAAAGAAAAGATGAGTCACTTGTCTCTGAGTCCACACCAAGTGAAAATCCAAAGCTTAGAGGTCCCAGTAGATGTGGAGAGATGTGTCAGGACGGCAGAGATCCACGCAGCGACGGTGGCTGCCTCCTTTTACAGCAAGACATTTATAGGTCACCTGGGCTGGACCCCCCCCCACCACCACCAGGCTGTTTGTCCAAACATCATGGTAGGAGGAGACAATTAGTTGTTAATGGATTAACTAAATTGCCTGAGTCGCCCCCCCGCAGTCAGAGAATAGTGTCAAAACGACCAGTCGTGGAGAAAGGGGAAAGGGGAGATGTTTTGGGGGGGGGTGGACTGACAACAAGCTTCACACAATAGAGCCGAGACGAGCACCACCTCTGTGTGGTTATCTCTGCCAGACAAACACACGAAGACAAAAGCAGACAAATGAATGACACGTTTCACTGCTCGCTGACTGACAGCTGAAGTCACCGAGGGTCCCGGCGTCCAAACACTCCTGGCCCCGACCTCCACTGGCCCGTCGGCCCCTACCCTATCCCGCTTCAGACCCCACGCTGAGAGCAATTTGCAGAGGTGCACCCTGCAGACGACCCCATGATCTCATTAAATGTAATTACCATCAGCCATTAGTACCCGAGGGGGGGGAGGGGGTTGACAAGTTGGTCAAACAGATTGATTTTTTCAACAATTTGAGCTTCTTATTACTTTCCAAAAAGGAATCAGACCAAAATCAGCATCAGTTCAAGTGTATGTTATATTCAGGATATTTTCACTGATTAATCTTACAACCAGACAGCTCTCTGATGGGGAACTGGACTGAAACCTCTCTATGCTCTCTTTAAAGTCACCAGACTCCACTGACTTGCAGAACTCTGGAGCTGATGGTCTATAATATCACAAACAAATCAACCAATCGAGGCGGTGGTAGACAACTCCTGTGTTTTGTGAGGTAAAATTACTGATTTTATCCGTGGACTTTAAAATGAGCATAGATAAGTTTCAGCTTCAGCTCAGTTCCTGGTCGTTCAGGGCTGACTGACAGCAACGTAAAGCTGTGAAAGTAGTCTAAATATAGTGTTTCCAGGCAGCATGGTGGTGCAGAGGGTAGCACTGTCACCTCACAGCTACAGGAGAAGTTTTAAACCCAGGGTTTTGAAGTCTGTCTTTGCAGAGTTCACATGTTCTCACTGTGTCAGCGTGGGTTTCCTCCAGGTGCTCCAGCTTCCTCCCACAGTCCAAAGACATGCAGGTTAACTGGTGACTC
>JAPZEB010000014.1:7987539-8004538 GCA_029783705.1 Chaetodon striatus | reverse complement strand
GTGCTCGCCAACTAACATCTGGCTGTCACATGACCTGTGTGTCACAGGAACTACATTCATTCATTCATTTATTTATTTACCTATTTATCTATCTATTTATTTATTTATTGATTGATTGATTGATTTATTTATTACTTATCTATGTACTGAG
The DNA here is from genome assembly GCA_029783705.1 of Chaetodon striatus. Lineage (NCBI taxonomy): Eukaryota > Metazoa > Chordata > Actinopteri > Chaetodontiformes > Chaetodontidae > Chaetodon > Chaetodon striatus. Next base: position 8,004,387 of record JAPZEB010000014.1, on the reverse strand, counting down.
TTCTTTACTCGTGTATTTATTGATCAGTTGGTGTTCTGCACATCAGTATCTTTATTGATCAACTTCTTATTTATTCATTTATGTATTTATTATTATTTATGTCATTTTTACCTTTAAAAAACAATAAAATCAGACTTTCTCCAGCAAATGGAAACGTGTTGATTGTTTTTATTCCTGTTACATAAAACACACACACACACACACACACACACACACACACACACACACACATATCATAGATATCACATTAAGATAAAATCAACATTAAACTCAGAGGTCATTACGGAATCATACACAACACTTTTATATTACAAAAATTCTCTTGAAGCACCCAAACTGTCAGCTGTTGAGTCTGCACTGCAGAGCGGTTCCTTCACACGTCACTTTACCTCAGATCACACCTGATTAATTCCCTCCAGTGTTACTAAAGAGCATAAAATCAACAGCTGCGTATTGATCCAGTCGCCAGAATAAATGTTGGCGTGGAACATTTCTGCAACCACGGATACGTTACCTTCTTATGTTTCATGTGTACGTTTCAGTGATGTGGCTAGGTGTAAGCACAAAGTCCACTTGGTAAGGGTCGGGAAAGGAAAATGTTTTGGCTCAAAAGAGCTGGTTTTGTCATGGCTGGAAATGTACCTCAGTGTCGTTAGAAATACCTGGTATTGTTGCCAAAAATATGGCTGAAAATGTCAGAAGTAGTACACAGTTTTGGTGGAACAAAGACAGCTGAAAATGTCAAGATGTGATGTTAAAATGATTCAATTTTGGTACATCAAACACAACTGGAAATGACCCAACGTACCAATAAAAATACCAACTTTTGGTGATACAAACACAGCTGGAGATTCCCAACAGCTTGTTAAAAACATCTGGTTTTGGCAAAACAAGCGCAGCTGATGTAGTCAATGTTGGTGCAGCAAACACAGCTGAAAGTGTCCCTACACACCAATAAAAATACACACATTTGCTGTAACAAACATGGCTGGAAATGTCCCGCCTTGAAATGAAACATACTCAGTTTTGCCGTAACAAGCATGGCGGCTCGTGTCCAGTCTGGACGACACCACCTTAGAAATACTGACTGAAAGTGTATGAAACGTACCGGTGTAACATATCTGTGGTTTCAGAGACGCACAACGTGTCAACACTTCACTCTGGAGAACAGGCCGTGCATGTAGAAGCGTTTCAGAAGTCACATGTTGCACATTTATAAACAAACATTAAACTAGAGGACAATGACACATCTCCACGTGTGGGCGGAGCCCACTGACGACTCCAAACAACATATCATTTGTACTTTTACAACAAGACCTTGGACATTATGGTGCGGCTGTCTCACTCCCACGGGGCCTCAGCTACTTCAGCCTCAGCGTACACAGACAGCTCCTCGTACAGGCCGCCGCCACACGTCTCAATCGCCAAACCCTGAGAGATGGAGATGAGTTTGAAGTCAGTTCACCTGTTCATGTGAGCGCCTCATGTGGCGCTCAGGAGTCAGAGCAAACGTACAGTTCATGTCTGTGTTTGGGCCGATTGGTGCAGCAGTCATTTGCATCGTCAGTGATTGAGGCGTGACTCAGAGGATGAAGATGTGCAGCTGCAGCAACAACTGACATCTGAACGTCTCTCATGTTACATGTGACGACACTCCTGACTGATGCAGCCTTGAAAACTGTAGTTTTGAAATGACCTTCAAAGAACATGCGCTCACAATGAGCTAATTAGCATACCTTAGTACATTCAACTTTCCAGTGAAACATTTTGTCATTTGAAAAACACATCAGATATTTTCTGTCTTTAACAGAGAGGCTTGTTCACACAGGAGGAGCTGACCGTGTTGTCTCAGGTCGCTCATTCAGAGCACTGCTTTTTAAAGTGCCCGTCAAACGCTGACCTTTCCTTTGCGTTTACCTTCAAGTTTTTCATCCTACATATGTAGCCTGCGCGCTTTCTCTTGTTTTGCTTTTTGTCTTGTACGATAATGTCGAGCACTCTGAGAAACTATTTTTATATGAGAGGTGCTACATATCAATTCTTCCTCTAGGAGTTTTACAAATTTAAAATCTATGTTCAACCCACAGATGCTGTTTTTTCCAAAGCTATGGTGACATTATTCTCAGTGTATTGTGGCTGCATGATGTCTGATACTGTACATTTTTGATAACATGTTAGGTCTACATGTAAAGGCCCAACTGGGGACAAGGCAGCAGCTTTAAACTCTCTGTGCAACACATCAGTCCCACTGCATCGTCCCTCTCAAATAAAAAATAAAATAGCAAACCAAAGTTACGCAAACTGGTGGCACCTCCACACAGCCTGTAGACTGTGTTCATACTCATAAATGAAAAAGAACAAGTGAGAGCTGCGTTGACAGAACAAGATAAACTTGTGGTTATGAGCTCAGCGGAGCGAGGACACTGTGTGTGTGTAAAAACACAGCTGTGTCTTCACAAATACAGCCGCCACTTATAACACAAAGTAGCTGGTCTTTTATGGCGGTGGGATGTAACTAAGCACCAAGTGTTTACTCAAGTACAAATCTGAGGTACTTGTACTTTACTTTTACATGTTATTTATTACTTTATACTACATTTGTTTGACAGCTTTTATTTGCAGAGTCAGGGTGTCTGCAGGTATCAGAGAGATACATGAATACTTTTTAAGACCCGTTTTAACCACATTTAGGACAGACTCTTGGATAAATCATGTTCTGCTTATTGAAGCACTGCAGGCAGGTGGTGTGTGTGCGGTCCTGTGCAGAGCTGAGTGTCATCAGAGTTTCGTCAGTCTACATTTTGCCGACAGGTAAATGTAAAGGTATGAAGTAAACTCACAGTATGATAGTTTTTAAAGATGTGTAACATTATAAACTGTCACAGAGAACAGCGTCGCTCATTTGAACAGAAAGAAATAAAAACATGAATAAATGAAATGAGACTAAATGTCTCTGCTGGTTCAGACCTGACACATTCAAACTGAAGACTGTTGAATGACTTTTAAGGCCTTATTGTTGTAACACTGAATTTAAGACTTTCAGATGACAAATTTTCATCCCTGTCCTGTCCAGTGAAAACCACGTATCTCCAGATGTGTTACTTGTGAGTGTCTGTAATAACCTGAAGGATGAAGTGTTCCTTTATGTGCTGAGAAAAGTCTCCTTCATCTCAGGCTGAGTTAACTCTTTAAAAACCCTCAGCTGGATACTGAGTCGTCACAAAGCTGAAAACATGATGGCCTGGCTCCCAAACACATCACTGAGCTCCTCTGCCTCCTTCCCAACATCAGATCTCTCTGACAGTCCTGCCATGCAGACTAAGGGGGAGGGGCCATCGTGCATTTGCAGCAGTGGCCCCAAACCTTTGGAGCAGGTTACCCTTTTCAGTTCAGAGCTCCCCGTCTGTAGACACGTTCAAATCTAGACTGAAGACCTGCATGTTTTCTGAGGCCTTTGATTGTCTGTAAGGTGCCTGTTTTATCTTTCATATTTTATTTTCAGATCTAACTGTTCTGTGCTTCATTTCCTTTTTTACTCATTTCTTTGTGCAGGTCTCTGCGTTTGGTATCTTACTTGACTTATTTTATTTTACTGCACAGCACATAGGTGCTTCTCAAACAGAACAGACAGCAGGGCTACAAACAAGATGATGATCTTATAGGATCTGATGCATTGTTGTGGATTAAACTACCCAGCAGTGCATGAAGGAGTTAATATGAGCACAACCTTAAACATCTACAGCTTAAAATACAACATACACATGAATGCAGCAGCGATACTGATCCACAAACATCAGATATAATACTAAAACACTGACAGGGAACATCATACTGCACAGTGAGCGCTGTCACTTCAGGTGCTTGTTAGTGAAGTTTGTGTTCACAGTGTGGTATTAGTACTTTTACTCAAGTAAAGGATCTGAACGTGACTCCTCCCACCACTTGTCTTTGATTAATATCACTGTAAGAAACAGGACACTTTAACAAACCTCATAGATGTGGTCAGTTTCAGGCTCCTCGTAGATGCTGTCCCTCCTTTCCCACTGTTCATAAAGAAGGAATGAAAGAGAGAACAGTTAAATCAGTTAATGTCACAGTGACACTACCAACCACTGACAAACACACTAAAAACAAACAAATATAAACGACTGGTGTTGGAGGTGACCTTTGAAAATGGAGACCTGAAGTGTGATGCTCATGTTTCATTGTGGAACCATCAAGAAGACAGAGCTAGTTAGCTTTGCTGCGTCAAACTCAACTGATAAAAATGGCTACAAGGTGCATACAGTATTTGTAGGTGTAATGACAGACATATCTCAACATGATGACAACTGTGAACAGAAAATGATACAATTAGAGGAAAGGACAAAAAGTGCACTGATAAAGGCTACATTAGCATTTGTGGCTACACTTAAGCAAATGAGCGAAGCTGCACTTGAGCGCTACCTTCACGGGTCTAGAAAAAAAGAGAAGGGAGAAACAAGGGTTTTCAGAGCTTCATACATGGAGCTACACTTGGTGAGTGTTATCTCTCAGCTTGAGCAGCTCTGTTAGCTTATCAGCACTGATGCAAATTAAAGCGGATTTATACTTGTGTGTCAGCGCTGTGCAGAGCCTACACAGTGGGCTGCGCACGTGGCCTACGCCGCTGTGAACATTTAAAGCTGTGCGGTGTTGTGTCTGTGTCACTCTGCAGTTACACCTCAGGGTTTCTGTGAAAGTTTAGTGGATTCAAATCACACGTTAAACACACACACACACACACCCAGAAACAACTTTAAATATCCTGCAGTTGTTGAACAAATTAGTTACCTGCAAAACACCTGACTGACAATAATTTGGATATCTGATTTAGGACTGCAACTAATGATAATTCTAATTCTGTATTTGTCTGACGATTATTCCTTCAGTCTATAAAGTGTCAAAACATTTTGAAAAATGCTCCTCACAATTTTCCAGAGCAAACACTGACGTTTTTAATTTGCTTAGTGTTTCCATGTCCTCAAACGAGGATTTGTTGCCTTTCTTCATTATTTATTTATTTATTGTCTGTTACTGGTGTTCTCTATTTCTGCTGTCCACTTTGCTGCTGTAACACGAGAAATGTCCCCACTGTGGGACTAATAAAGGAATACCTTATCTTAAAGAGCTGAAGTTCCATAAAAAGTGTGTCTCATCTACTTCCTCCTTGATTTTTTACTTTATCTTGACACAGAAGATGAATATTTTTATTATTATTAAACATCCTCAGCTCTTTTCAAATGAGCTCCTGCGCAGTTCAACTCAGCAGTGCACTCAGATAACCACAGATTTATTTCAGTTGTGTTGTTCCTCACCAGACGTTGTTTGCGTAGCAGTAGAGCAGCGACACACACAGCCAACACCAGGCCCTGCAGAACGATGAGCCCGTCCTTCATCCTGGTCCTGTGCAGAGCCTCTTTGACGTTGACGGGTCCTGTGAGAGGAAAGACGTGAGCTGGTGCAGACCTCAGTAAATTATCATCATGTGTCTGCATGAGATGTTTAATGTCCCGGACACTTACTGACAACTTGAACCGCAGTCCCAGGTCCCCACGTACGGTTCATCCTGCAGAAGTACACTCCACTGTCCTTTATGTCCACCTTTTTGAGGTACAGGAAGGCTTCTCGGCTCGTAGAGGTGTTATGCACGGTATGTTTCCCTGTGTCTACATTTCTTCTGGCATTGTCAGTCACATAGTGGCCATCAGCCTTGTACCACTCTACGATGACTGGTTCATTGCTGATGTTGTTGTACTGACAGTAAATGCCGATGTCGCGTCCGATCGGCACGCCATAGAACCGGGGCTTCTGGGTGATCCCCCGGGTAAAGGGTGAGGCCACTGAGAAGACAAGAGAAGGTTGAGAGACATGTGACATACTTACAGCAGCAGTCTGTTTAAATCTCTTGAGACAAACATGTATGCAGATGATGCGGCTGTGTGTGTCCCAGCAGCTGTCGGTAAGTTCACTGGCTCCAAAATGATCCTGGCTTTGACCTCACATTTAAGACCAAGAAGAGACATGTTGTAATGTGGAGAGGATAGAAACCTACTCCTTCAAGAGTTCTGCTTCAGCAGAGATAAAGTCTCTTAGATCCTGCTCATCATTTTATTGATGACAGAGTTACACAGAATATTAACATGACAACCGGCAATTGATACTAAAAGTAGAAAGCATGCAGAGACTTACACTTGTTTACAATAACGAGGACTTTAATCGTAGTCATAGGGGTTGCACCGAGGGGTGCCAGCAACTAACAATTATTTTCATAATCAATTAATCTGCCAAGTATTTTCCTTGATTAATCATTGTTTATTATAGAGTGAAACATGCTCTGTAAATTCCCCAGAGGCCCACGGTGACATCTTCAAATTATATCTGACCAAAAATCTGAAGCTTTTCACTTAACATCATGTATGACAACGAAAAGCATGAAATCCTCACATTTAAGAAGCAAGAAACCAGCAAATATTTGGCTGTTTAGCTTAAAAAAAATTTGAGGATCAAAATAGTTTAATTTTCTGTTAGTCGACTCATCTATTGATTAATTATTGCAGCTCTCGTTAAGTGTGTTGATAATTTCTTCAAATGCTTTTCACAAGTTTCCAGCCAACGCTGCTAATCTTGTCCAATGAAAAGTGAACAATCAAAAAATATAAACTTTATAAAGACATTAAACAGAGAAGCAGCAAATTCTTTTTGTATTTGAGAAGCTGTGATCAGAGGATGTTTGTCCTTTTTGCTTGATAAATGACCCGAATGAATTAATGTTCTGTGGAACCAACTAATTACGTCAGCTATAAACACCATGGTGTTATTTCAGGCTGAGGCAGCGCTGAGTGATCATGGACCAGTGATTAACTGTATATCGACAGTCTGACCAAGTGATACTCATTTGACCCCCATGAGCCAAATCTTGACCGTGTTAGCCCAACGGCCATTTTCTGACTCATGATGAACATAAACTGACTCACACTGAGGTTCATTTTGTGCTTTGAGTGTAAATAAGGTGCATAAAACAAGCAGCAAATCAGTCCCCATGTTAAAGTGCTGAACTCTACAGTGGAAATAAACAGATTTGCTCTCTGTACATTATATAAACCTTCATGACAACTGTACAGGACGTGAATCTTATATAACTCAGCCTTTTACATTTTATGAGGGCTTAACGTTGATGCTGACGCTAACTTCCTTGAAATCCCCAGGGCCAAGAGCTGAACCTCGGGTGTCAGGGCGTTTTCAGTTTATATTTCCCCTGTTGACTCTATTCAAAGTTTATTTTTATTTCATTGTCTCTGTTAAAGAAACAGAATACATACTGTGTGAATACTGTTTTTTATCCTGTTCTATGTGAAGCATCTTTGACTTTATTAGTATTATAATTGTTGTATTTATAGGGCGGGGCTGCTTTGAGTGACAGGCTGTCTGACAAAGGTGTCCTGAGCTGCTCAGTCAGGTCAGTCCCTCACTCCTCCACCGCTCCAGCCTCGTGTTTACGTTTAGTCACTCCAGGCTCCAAAACAAACCAAGATGGCGACGGCTGAAATGCAGAACTTAAGGCTTTAAAATGGGAGTAGACAAACCAGTGGGTGACGTCCATTATATTATACAGTCTATGATAAAAAAAAAAACAGCATCAAGCTTGTTTCTATAAAAAGTGCCATGGACGGGCCCTGAATGTCCCTAAATAATAGAAACAGCCCTGCGTACACCTGACCTGTGCTGTGACTGGATTTGCCACTTGGCAAAGGTGAGTGAGGACAAGAAATGTTGAAAGTCTGGTCTAACCCAGTGCTGGAACAGTTAATCGATTAGTCCAGTGGCTCCAAACTGGTGGGTCGCAGGTTTAAAAGTGGGTCGTGGGTCCATTTAGTAAGAAAAAAACTTTATGTTAAAGTATAGTGAATTACAGAGTTTTTACTCTGAAGCCGTTTCCTGCTGTAGAAGGAGCGAGAGAACGGACAACTATTGACAGAGACAGAAAACTAGCTCAACGACAAACACACGTATGATGCTGAATATAATAACTGTGTGGACCTCTAATGACTGAGGAAGACTCTGGAACTTCGTGGCTGGACCAGCTGGCAATCACTGGATTAGACAATTAATAGAATATGAATCAGAAACAATTTCAATAAGCAACAAGCTCATTTATCAAGCAAAACTCTGCTTACAGCAGTTTTTCAAATGTAAAGACTGGCTGCTCTGTTTATATGTGACTGCATGCTGAATATTTGGATTTTTAGCTTGATAAAATAATGAATCTATTCATCGAACAAACAATCATCAGATTACTCAAATCAAAATAATCCCTGGCTGCAGCCCTGGATGAATCAGATAATCATTTAAGGATGTTTATCACCATCATATCAGGCAGTAAAAAGGATTGTTCTCCATAAATATATGTGAAGGATAAATAGGAGGATATCAGTTAATGCACGGGTTAGTCCAACTTAAAGCTGCATCACTGTACACACTCAAGTTCAGTCTGTTTCAGTCTACGTATATATGATGGTTTGTTTTTAATCTTTACTGCATATATTCTTAATTTTTTTCTTCAGTTTTGTCCTCAATCTTTCTCTAAAAACAGACTACAAGTCTTAAATGAAGCAACCTGATGATCAGTTGATACATAACTGGGTCTAATGTATATACAGAATATTAAAATAATAAGTCTTTGTCTCAGAGCACAACTTCCTCTTTCCCCCCAGATGGCCAGGAAGTAATGGTACTGTGGAGTCAAAAATAACATGCAAAACACTTGTATGCATTGTATCTGTGCTTAAACAGTCAGAAAATGTACCATTAAATGACCATGAAAAGCACTATGAAACAGTCAGGCTAATCAAAGAGCTGCACAAACATCCAGTGTTTCAGAAACATTCATATCTAACACCAAGACTGTTTCGGTTGTTTGCATCATTTTTCATTCACTTATTAAACTGATCATATTTCATCAAGAGTTCATATTTACCTGCGACAGTGATCAAGGCGAGGCCGCAGCATCCAGCCAGCAACCAGCGCATGATGACACGCAGGGGAAAAAGAAAAAGTATTTCGAGTGCCGGCGTCTGAACGTTGGTCTGCGTCTCTCTGCAGGCATGAAGGTGTTGTGAAGAAGAGAAGACGTGTCTGCACCACTGAGTGTGTCGTCTGTCACCACACAGGCAAATGAGGGGAAGAGCTCTGTAACAGCCCACACTCTGAACACTGCAATCCTCCTTCATTCACATCGTGGTCCATTTATAGGGACGAATGAAACACCTGAACACCTGGACATCTGAACACCTGTGGGGGGGGTTTGTAGGAAAACAACAAACACTGATGTGATACCAAATTATTAACAAAACTAGGGTTGGTTTTGTTTGACATTTTTCGATACTCATACCAAAAGAATAGCTGAGTTTCAGTATCAATACTTTGTCCTCGGTGCTTTTCTTTTCATTAACAAAAGCAGCCGGCGCTCTCAATGTCCCATGCTGTCATATCAGCAGTGCTCCAAGACTTCCAAATAAAAGGAAGAAAATTGGAGACATTTTGATTTAAATCAGGAATCACCTGTTCAAAGAATCAGGGAACAGCTCAGCAGTGAGGACAAAATGTTGGCAGTGACGTAGAGGACGGTGGACAGTGTGTCCCCTGCCAAACTGCAGACACTGTTTGAGACAAACAATGAAACCTGTCATGATTTGGGGACCCATCGCTGTGTTTCAGCTGCTTTTTAAGCACCAGATGTGGTTGTGTTTTTACTGAGACATCGCTGCTTTTTTTGTTTGTCATTGACATTTAACTTTTGCAGGTGAAGGCCAGAGGGGCCCTCGGGACACTCTGGAGCCCCTAGGCCTGTGCCCAGTCGGCCCTTTCAGTAATCCATCATGACCAACTTATTTTGTGCCTAAATCTAACCTCTGCGTAGTTGAAATGTAAAGTTTCAACATATCCCCTACATAATAACATGGAAATATAACATATGAGTAGTTTGCAGAAACGTACAATGCAAACATTTTTATGGTGACTGAGTTGCAGCATAAACTGAACAGTGAAGACTCTGTGTTTGTGTCAAACAGAACAGTGTGGAGAGGGAAATAAGACTTAAGGTAATACCTTCTATCCTTGGATCAATTAATGGATGCACAAGGATGAAACTGTAATGACTATAGCAGTCACAGAGTACACACACAAGCAAGGACACAGTTTGTTCCCTGGTTCATGTTAATGTTGATTCCAAAGTCAAAACTAACAGACTGACTAAAGGTAGATCTGTGATGTGTGATTTAACAGTTTAAAGTGGAGAGGACAAAGTAAACAAGCAGTATACTGGCTTTTGTTTTGTGTGTCTGTGTGTGTGTGTGTGTGTGTGCATGGACCCAGAGGTGGCTTACTAGATGTGTTGTAGCTTTTGTTGCTCCTCCTTCATCTTTCAGGCAGAAGTCCTGTGACATCTGGAGAAACAAAGAGAACAGATGATGATTATTTGTTCCTCTGACTGTCTTCAGTCAGCTGGGCTGAGACACATTGGTTCTTACATCTAATCTTCAAATATAAAAATGTTAGTGTGGGTGTCTGTTTGAGTTCCAAACGTAAAGGTCCAGTGTGCAGGACGCATCTCTTGGTAGCTCGTTTTCGATGGTGTATAATCACCTTAAGGTAACAATCATTGTGTTTTCTTTACCTTAGAACGAGCCATTTATATCTACACACAGAACACTGCAGGTTCTCTTTCAAGAAGTCCCCCACATGCGTCTACAGTAGCCCTGAACGGACAAATCAAACACTGGCTCTAGATAGGTCCATTTGCATTTTCACATCGACCACCTTAGTTCTCCTGGAGGCTTGGCACACTGGACAAGTTTGAGGAACATCTAGACCTAGAACCACGAGATGCCACAGCTCCCTACACACTGGCCCTTCAAATGTCTCAGTGACTACTGGGTGACTGACGTCCAAGGTGTGTTGGTTGTTGACGTTCTGAGACGCCGTGTCAACTTCAGCCTGTTACATGCATTGTCTGTTTTCAAATTACACTTCCTGTTTTCACAGGAAATGTACAGTTTTATACAGTCTCTTTCAAAACAAAAGCACTACATCAGCACAACGCCGCAAATTGGTGCTTTTTCCTTCAACAACACACACACCCAGCTACGTTTTGCCATCACACACACGTGGTTACGTTTAGGAAACAAGAACAGGGTTTGGCTTTACAGCCTTACAGGAAGTGATCAGCAGCCTCCTGGGTGACCAACACCCCTCCTACATGCCCTACTTGGACTTTTGCCCCCTAACTTACATTATTTCCCAATGACGCCGCCAGCTGCTGTTGAACAATAGCGGCGACCGGCAGCATATCATGTCAGCGTGGAAGAACTTGACGTTGGAAGTGTTAGTAGTAGAAATGTAGTGAGTGTGTGAACAGTGAAAAAGCCAAGTGTTGCCTGAAAGGCAGAACGTGTGAAAGAGACTTAAGTCTTGTTGTGCAACATCCACGCGCAGTCAAGAGTGAAGTTTTCAGGTCAGCCAGACTGAAGACATTCCCCAAAATTCCCAGAGCAAACATACGTCTCACAGCACCCACTCACTTTATGTCTGCTGCACAGAGGTTCGTCAGTCGGCACAGCTGCTGCCTCAACAACATGTAACGCTGACAGGAAGTACTGAACCTCCCTTCATTTTAATGAGAGGTGACTCAGAGAACCAGTCAAGCTTAGGACCTGTCATTTTTTCATTTTCACTCATTGTTTTTTTAAAGGCTGTGGTGGCTGCCCCAAAATGTTTTACAGGCATTAAAGTCAGAGGTGGAAACTACTGACTTTTACAACTGCAACTACACGTCCACTGATCCATCAGACAATCAACAGGAAATTAACTGGCAACCACTTTCGAAATTTTTTAGAAACTTTTAAAGGTTCCAGCTTCTCAAATGTGCTTCTTGTTCTTGTGTTACATTAAATTAAATTAAATAACTTTGGCTTTTAGACGTTGGATGAAACAAGATATCACCTCAGACTCAAGGAAATTGTTACGGACACATTTGACTGTTTTCTGATGTTTTACCGACTGGATAGCGACAGAATAATCAATACGCTAACTGATCGTTAAGTTAACCGTTGGTAACCAAATCTTAAGTGAAGCTGATGAGGGGAGAGTGTGAGGCTCTTTATGGGTTAGAGGTCAAGTCTTTTTTTTATTTCATATGCTGGCAAGAACATTTTGCAGATGATGTTACACTATTATTAAAATAGTATTTTATTTTTTCAATGTAAACTTTTTCTTTCCCTGTCTATTGACATTATGTTTGTTTCGAAGAACACAAGCATGGGCACACAATGTCTCGTCCCCTGTAATAATGGTGCGTCTTCATGAACAACATTTGAAACAAACATAATCATTAACCGCAGCGCTAAATATCTGTGTTTGCTGGACATTCAGGCATCCTGTTGAAACTAAAGCAGCACGACTCTTTCAGATAGCCAGAACTGAAAGCACCAACAAACTCTTGCAGATCAGCCAAGCTCACATCCCTCTTGAGTAACTTCAGTCGGCGCTGGGCAGGGGACTGAGCAAAGCATGCAACCACAAAGAATATGCAAATAAATCCAACACCGTACCTCCTTGGTTCTTGTAAGTGGAAGAGCTTATTTCTGTCTGATGACACTCAGCACAAAAAACAGCGACCAAACAAGAGAGCCGTTATTTCGTGCTGAAATGAGCAATTCTGTTTAAAGGGGAGCTACGTCCATTTTCACATTTCATACATGTTATTCCTCTGGTCCAAGACTGTCCACAAATATTAGAAACCTTGAGCAACTTCGCCCACATCCAAAAACTAGAGGGCCAACAGTCAAACTTACATCAGTGTTCAAATTTACTGTGACAACTTCTCCCTGTTCACGTTCACAGATACTGATTGAACTTTCCCAGGCCTGGAAAATAAGATATTGGAATTCTTACTCTAGGTGGTGTTCCCCTTTTAGAGGCATAATTTCAATACTGAAGATGACACGATGACAGATGTGCATATAACTTATGAATATTAATATTATTAATATTATAATATTGCTCATGTCTCATCTTCCATTGTTACCCCAAAACATATTCAATTTAAAATGTACTTATTTATTGTTTCAGTCACATTTTGAAGTCACGTTGCAACAAAGAGTCCGACACAAATAACAAGATGTCGTTTCACACATAAAATACACTGTACAACACTCTGGGTTGTTTCCTTATTTCACAAGCCTGCTCCCAAATTTAGAAACAGATGTGACAGAGTGGGAGTTCACCTGTCGACAGTGAGGCCTGTTCACCGTACACACCAGCAGAGGGCCTCACTGCAACAGCGTAGAGCAACAAGATGGAGTCACAGCCTACTTTTCCCTACAAGAAGTATTTTATTCTCACAATATAGTTACACTTTTTACAATAACAAAATGATATAAATGTACAATACAGAAAGAAGAAAGAAAAGATGTATATACAGCAACACTGACTGTGGGCGTACCAGTAAAGCTGTCCCTCCAGTAGACATGTAAACAACAGGAGGACACGGTGATGTGGATCTGACTCGACTATCAGAGGAGACTACAGCTAAGTGGTGCAGCAGCGTGTGCAGGTCACATTACAGAGTCACTGCCATGCTGCGGCAGCAGGATAAGACAAAGAGAGCCCTGGAAGAGGAAACATTCATGTTCTTTAAATCCCTCAGGGTTGATGTTAAAAACAGTGTTGAACACAGAAACAAGAGAAGAGACAACCCTCTATCATCTAATGTAAAAAAACTAACTAGTAAACTGTAAAAGTGCTTATGTTGTTCATTATGTTTAATATTCAGAGTAAGACATTTTAAATTCAGTTAAGACTTACACAACAGCAAGTGAAGCAACCTTTCTGCACGAGGACAGACTTCAGATAACGACTGCAAATAAAGGATTTTTGTAAATATGTGAATCGGTGTGATTATCTACACAGTGGGAAGTGGGGTATTCATTTAACTTCTCTATTGATGACACTTCATAACAACCATCATTAATACATGATATTATCATTTTAGTTAAGTTATTTTACTGCTAACAAATAATAAAATGCTAATTAATAATGTTAATTAATTATTAGTGATGCTGTAATTTATGACACTTCAACCAACCTGTTCTCATTTTCAGCTCATTAAATACTGACGCTTGGTCAGCGGCCCCTAAACGTCAGTCCATGATGCTCTGTGCACCTTCCTGCGTCAGTTTCAGATGTTCAGGGGCCGTGTGTTCATTTACACTTGTTACATGTGTTGTGTCTTTTCAAAATAAACTTCCATTTTCACAGAAAATGTACAGTTTCGGCTCGTTAAATGCACACAGTCTGTTCTTCAAACACTTAGAAAGTAGGTAACTAACTTTGTCTTTGGCTGTAGGCAGGCGGATAGGCTGGAGAAACATCATGGTTTGGTTTCAAATACAGGGCTCCTACACGTTTTCATGGACAAAATTTTAAAACTTTTCCATGACTTTTCAAGGCCCATGATAAAAACATGTCTTGTCAAACTTGCCTGGCGTTTTTTAAACATGACAGATCTAAACTGTCTTTAAACATAATTTCAGTAAGCTGCTGTACGTGAGGGGAGAAAATGAAGATATGTACGTGATGGTAAACAGAACGTCGTCACACACTGACACATATCAGAGCTACGTTACGTCGACAGCTACGGATACTAAATTTGCCCTGATGTTACGTTACAAGGTTGTCCATGGAAGATTACAGCAACAATGTCATTACACGTACAAAACTTTCAATGATTATACTAATTCCATGACTTTCCAGACCTGGAAATGTGACTATGCTATTCCATGACCTTTCCAGGTTTTCCATGATCATGGGAAACCTGAACATCAGCACGTTTCTTACTAACGTAATGTACTGTCACAAGATAAACGTAACTAGTGTAGCAGGTGTCACTAGCACACTACATGATCATCAAAATAACTCGACTGACTTTTGGTTCCACACGGGAAACAAACAGCAGTCTCATGGGTGAAAGTCCACACCACCTCCACTCTCACCGACCCCGCTGACACTCTCGCTCTCTACACTACGGCAGTTGCTCTGAGCATCAAAACGCTGCTGCCCAGTTCGTCTCATACTGCTGCTAAAGGCTGCCTCTGTACCTCAGTGTCAGACACCGAGGGCCGCTGAGCAAGTGTCGGTTTAGTGTGTTGAGACTGAGACCAAATTGTTTTAACAGTTCACTGTTGCACAAACTCTAATATGTCATATACAAGATCAAGTGTTTGTTAATGGTAAATAACTGGTTTGTAAACAGTCTATAAACATTATTTCATTGCTTTTATAAAGTTCTCACTGACGATTATTACGCCTTGTGACATGGTTAATAAATACTGCGTGAAATTAGAAGTTGTTGCGTCTGTCTGTAATTTTCTTAACTTGGGACTTAAGTGCAAAGACTTGAGACTTACTTGGGACTCCCAAAAACAATGACCTGGTCCCACCTCTGTTAAATGGTTCATAAATACTGCGTGGTGCATCTATGACATAGCATCCTCGTAATGCCCACCCAAATAATGTTAACAGATGCACCACACAGTTTTTATTCAGCATTTAACAAGGTGTTATAATCTTTACAGATGGTTTACAAACCAGTTATTAACCATTAACAAATACTCTCAGATCCACCTTACTCCTAGCTCCCATGATACCTTGCGTGATTTATGGGAGCTACTTCTGGTGTGTTAGCGATTAGCTTGCCATGCTCCGTTAGCATATTGTTAAATTTAAAAAAGCCCGAGCTAGCTAACGTTAAACGTCTGCTCCTTATAAAAACGTCTTATTTCTCACAACACATTTAACATAATTCTGTATTAATCTGAGTTCCATGTGACATGAATAAATGTCATGTTTAATAGCTAATGGTCCGCTCGTCTGTCTTGAAACCTGAGTTTATACATTTTTATAACTGCTGATTTATTAAATTGGAATCAATTTCACTTCGTGAAACAAGATGCCAAATTTAGCAGCAGATCTTAAAATCATATCCCGTATTGATTCAGTAAGTAACAGTGCGCTTTATTTTTTTAAACCGGGCGACATAGCGTTGCACAGTACAGGTAGTAACCTATTCCTCTCTGTAGGCAGGTGATAAAGACTGTGCCACTGGTTACAGGAACAATCTCTTTTTGCTCTGGCTCAACGTTCAACACTGTTGTTGAAGCAACAAATTTGGCTCAGTCTGGTTGTTAGTAATGTTACACACGTGGACAGGGTAACAGGTACCAACAGGCACCAGAGCTGCTCAAAGACATTTTAGAAAATACTAAATTAACATCAGTTGAACATCTGTTACAACACGAAGCCATATTAACTGAACTGAATTACTTTCAAAAAGACCTGCGGTTGGTGGTTAGCAACCAAGATTAGCCACTGAGACAAACCAAAAACAATCAATGCGACAAACTACTTCTGCTGTCACCAGAAGTTTTACCCATAATTCTACAGCAGAGCCCTGAGGAGTAAGGCGGATATAAGATACTCGACTGTGTGCAACAATAAACTGTTAAAACAACCTGGTCTCACTCCAGGCTCATCAATCTGTCACCTGTCCAGCAGCCTCGGTGTCAGATACCAAGACAGAGAGACAGCCTTTGGCAGCAGGACGAGACGAACCAGGCGGCAGCATTTTTGGATGCTCGGAGCAACAGCCATAGTATGAAGAGTGAGAGAGTCAGCGGGGCGGTGGGAGAGGAGGTGGTGCGGACTTTCACCCATGAGACTGCTGTTTGTTTCCTGTGTGAAACCAAAAGTGAAGTTACTTCAGGATGTAATGTA
>JAPZEB010000014.1:7956006-7971194 GCA_029783705.1 Chaetodon striatus | reverse complement strand
GGGATGTTGTATGCTGTAAAGCCCTCTGAGGCAAATTGTGATTTGTGATATTGGGCTTTATAAATAAAAATTGAAAATTAAAAATTGAAATTGCATGTGTAACAAAGCTGTTTGCATGAATGTACAGTGCCTAAATGTTGAATATGTTTTGCATAAATCTGAAAAGAGATTTAGGCCCCTGGCCTTTGACACCTCTTCACACTGTGATACTCACACTCTTGTAGCCTCCACCATTTTACTGCAAAGGGCTGTGGGATGTTTGTATAACCTTAAAGTAGAAAAATTACATTTGCCCCCTGGACATAAGCCTGTGCTTTTAGATGGTGGAAAGTATGGAGCCCTTTTAGGAGACAAATATTCATTAACTACTCTGCATCAGTGCCTTCTTCCATCATCCTTTTTAAATGTAATTTATTATTATTATTACTGTTATTATTGTTTATTTATTTATTTCCTATTATAAAGGTTTTTAATTTTTTTTTTTTTTTTTTACAATTTTTATTTATTTCAAACTTTTATTCACTCAGCACCACGTACCATTATTTTGTATGTGCTTACACTGATGTATCCTGAGAATTTTCAACAACACGTACCGACCCTTTGCACCCTCACTGGGATCTAATTAAAGAATATAACTCAAACTAGAACTTCATGGTCTCAGTGGTACCTGAAATAATCCACCCCTCCAGCATCGCCTCAGGCTTCAGACTGAAGACAGAGATCAGCAGTGAATGACTAATTGTTGCACTCACCACCAGATTTCCGATGACCATGACCATCAGGAAGACCACCAAACACATCCCAGCTCCGGCCACCTCCATGCAGTCCCACATGGTCTCGATCCACTCCCCGCACAGGATGCGGAACACGATGAGGAACGAGTGGAAGAAGTCGTTCATGTGCCAGCGTGGCAGCTCGCAGTCTGTGGCGATCTTGCACACGCAGTCCTTGTAGCTCTTCCCAAAGAGCTGCATACCCACCACGGCAAAGATGAAGACGATGATGGCCAGCACCAACGTCAGGTTTCCTAACGCTCCCACTGAGTTACCGATGATCTTGATGAGCATGTTGAGCGTGGGCCATGACTTGGCTAGTTTGAAGACACGTAGCTGTCTCCAACACAGGACAGACACACAGCATAGAGACAGTGAATCATAATGCAGGAAGTAATCTCACTGTGATAAATGGATGCAACCATCATTGTTTCTCACCAGACGGAAGGACCTGAGGACAGACAGCCCCTGGACGTTTGCCAGCCCCAACTCCACCAGACTGAGAGTGACGATGATGCTGTCGAAAATGTTCCAGCCAACTTGAAAGTAGTAGTAGGGATCCATGGCGATCAGCTTGAAGAACATCTCTGCTGTGAAGATCCCAGTGAAAACCTACAGGGGCAGAAATGTCTGTTTAGATCAGGTCTGAGGTGTGCCGACATACCTGCTGTTTGATTTAATGTGCACAGCCTGTATAAAACAGGGGGGCAGCATCTCTCATGTGGAGCAGTTGGTATTATTCTTGGCCTGTATCGTACTCTTTTGCTATTGGTTAAGGCTGCAACTTCGTAGGTCAAAGTCCACCAATGTTGAAGTACAAGGGATATGGAGATATGAATTTGCTTTTCCCCTGAAACAAATGTTTTATTAGCCTTTTTAATTGTATCTATAAAAAGTGAACGGGAGACTAATATTTGCCAACGTGACTGTGCCCTTACAAAAACGTACATGAGAAGAAAAGTAAGTTTTCAAGGAACGAGAACTCTTTAGGTTTCTTCTTTAAAACTGTACTTCTACTCTTATATTTTGGAGCCAGTAATCTACTTTTTACTTCACTACATTTTCCATTGATACCTTCCTTCCTTACAACCAGTCTGCTCTGAACGATCGCAGATGGCAGACTGAGTTTAGGGAGGAGGGCACGTGAGGAGCATCTCTACTTCAGATGCCAAGTTACCAGCTGCCTGGGAGAAAAAGAAGCACTTCATATCTTTTGACCACGATGCAGCAGCACCAGGCTTCCAGCTTCAATCCCTGGACACACTTTTAAAACCAAAATCCAAAAACAGCTACATGATGAAGTTTTGCTGTGCCTCTCCACAAACACTCAGACTTTTAAAAACACCTCCTCTAACCTCCACAAGCACACTGAGTCAAGTTGTACATACTGTAGGTGAAACTGTCGTTAGCTAGCTAACATTAACTACTTTAACTTTTCATGTCTGCCTTTACTCTTTGACGTTATGATAAGGAATAGAGGGGCAGAGATGGAGACAGTGGGGGACTGTTCATGTCTCAAATGTACAGGTTATCTTTACTTGTTTGATTAGCTGACCTGCTCCTTCATCAAAACAAGATGCTGGAGAGTAACTTGTACTTTGAGTAATTTATAAATCAGGTACTTTTTCCACTTCTACTTGAGTCATTTTTTATGGAAGAAATTGTGCTTTTACTTTAGTAGAGATTTTCAGTACTCTGTCCTGTGCCCATTGGTTTGTGGACTCCTGTTTTAAAGCTTCGAGTTCACCCTAAAACACGACGTGCTATATCGTCTATTTCACTCTTAATGGGACCATAATTTACAAAATGAACCTCATGCTAAATGAAGAAGACTTAAAGCTAGTGATTGAGACCATAAACTCATTAGGAATATATTTATTGGAATAATAAATCAAGTAAGAGGCAGGCTTTTTAACAATCAAAATTCTTTTTGCAACCAGTGCAGTCGCCCTCTGTTGGCCACTAGAGAGAATGCAGGTTTGAGGCACTTCTGCATCAGCTTTACTTTTCAGAAATGGAGGCTATGTTCACTTTTTTTTACACAATCTGTTGATGGATGGATGGATGGATGGATGGATGGATGAATGGATGGATGGATGGATGGATGGATGGATGGATGGATGGGTGGATAGATAGATAGAACATTATTGATCCCAAACTGGAAAAGTCTTGGACAGATATTCACCAGATTCCCCACTGAGAGCATGTGGTCAAACTCCGGGGTCATTGGGTAGTGCTCCATGGCCATGAAGAGAGTGTTGAGCACGATGCAGATGGTGATGGCCAAGTCAACAAAAGGGTCCATCACCACAAAGTGCACCCACTTCTTAAAGAGCACCCACTGCGGGCAGCAGTCCCACTTCAGGAAAATGTCGGCAAACTTGTACCAGCCAGGCGGACACGGCCTCTGAGCCTCCTCCAACTCTGGACAAAGAAAAACAATCAGGTGGTCTACTGTCAGGTTATCAAAGCTTCAACATGTTTGAATGCACTGTATGATACAGCTCACACAGAGCTACGATGAGTGACATTAAAGTTTACGTCTGTGCCAAGTTATAGTTGAGCTGAAATAGCCGAAGCTTAGCACCACGAGGGCGCGACACTGAATGTTGACGGGGATTTCTCCAGCACACAATGTGATTATGGCGAGCTAAAGACAATGCTACTGTATTGGCCCCGGATATAATTAGTGTATAATGTTAACAACTGCTTGATAATCTGAGCAATTAGAGCTCACATTAGAGCATCTCCTCTAAGAACCAGCAACTAAGCCTCGTGTATTTCTTCATTCCCCGGAGGAACTTGACACTTCTGGACGCTTACAGGCTGCTGCTGCTGCTGCGTCGTCCACTTGTGTTGGTTTAATCAAAGCTATAAAATAAATCCTATATCAGGGACAATCGCTGGTGCATGATCAGTGTTGAGTACCTCCACTGGCACTGTACCTTCCATAGCAGCTGCAGTGAGCACAGTGAGAGCACTGACAGACTTCTTTGTCAGGCCTGGTTCGTCCAGACGAAGCATGCTGTGCACAGACGAGCCCACTGACCTCTCTCTGAGTTCAAACTCTGTGGCAGGCTGTGAAACAGGGCGATGAATCAGTTGCAAATCAAAACCAAAGGCTTTTTAAAACAACAGTATCTCTCAGATTGACCAGATGAAGTGTGAGCGGAGGGCGACTGATTTACCTTGACCATGGTGGGCGCTCTGACTAACAGACGGGGGATGATTCTCCCGTTACAGTCCTTGATGTTTTCATCATTGTTCAGGCTCCGTTCTTCGTCTGTCAGCTCAGACATGGTGTGATGACTGAGTGACTTCTTACTGGTTAGAGTGAGCCGACTCCCGAGAGCTTGAGCCTGCTGGATTTAAAACAACAAACAAAAAAACAACAACAGTATTTCTACCTGTTGCTTCAATTTTACCACCAACAATGTAATTTACACTTTTCTCAACACTTCATATTAACAGTTTTGGTTCCACCTTTTATGCATTTGATCATCAATGACATTTTTAAAGGATGAACCTTGGTTATTTTATCACACTTCAATCCTGAAATTATAGGTATTTATCATAATTCTTCATTAAAGCTGGTAGGCAGTTTAATTTTGGCTTCACTGGGGAAAAACCCCCATAATGAACTTGGAGCATATTGTAATCAAGTGGTCTGAGAGAACACCAGACCTCTGTTTTTATGTTTTATGAATCTAGCCTGTGACGGGAGACTCATTTCAGAGAGAGGCCGTTCCTGTCAGCTGTTCTTCAAATCCAGATGTGTCTGCACATCCCTTCGATGAAAGCCTGATTTGATGGCGGAGAATCCTGCAGAGAAAGTTGCTATTCCAGCATTGGTAACAACTGCCTACACTGCAAAGAAACCCAGAAAAAGGCAGACAGACTTATAAAAGGAGTCTAAAAGAGAATCTGACAATAAACTAAAAACACACGTCAGTGTCAGCGAAGTGTTTCAGAGATGAGAGAAAATGTAGCTAATAGTTTAGCCCTCTGCTAACTGGAGCCAAGGCTCACGGCTGCAGCTTCAAGTTCAAGTTTATGTCGCTAACGTGAGCTAGAGTCTTGAATCAAAGTATGTCCTCTGCCTTATTCTCCCCTGCTACAGAGCACCTCACTGGGAGGTAGCATCTCTGAAAACAGACCCTGGTCGGAAGCTGCAGCAACCTGAACCCCAGCTCCGGGGGACCGGACAGCCCCAGCTCCCTGCCGGATCTTTGTGTTGCTGCCATTATACAGGTTAGACACGATGTTGCTGCTGGCCATCAGCCCACTGTGACATCCGGCGCCGGAGGGATTTGCACTGGCCCAATTTGAACTGCTACAGCCGCCAACTGAGGGTCCATTTCTCAAGCTGCTGCTTGCTCTCCTTCCGGTGAGGCAGTTCACAGCAGGAGGGGAGGCGGAGGGATGGTGGGGTGGTGAGTTAGCTAATTCTTGTCTCCTTTGTGCGCTGAGCAAATGAGCTGGGTGCAACTATACAATGAAACAATATGAAACTAATCAATGTATGGGAAACACTTGGGTTACTGTATGAGGAGGAGAGAGCTGCAGACCGAGGGTGTCATTTGAAATTCTGTTATTTAGTGTTTGTTAGCTTCGTTGCATTTTCCAGATCTCTACCTGCCCCAGCTTCAAGGAAAAAAACAAAATGTCTTTCATTGTGCTATAAGCTGTGACATGGCAGCAACCACAGTCGTCAAGTTAAAAATAGTTAAGCAACTACTTCTAACAGCTCTGCAGCACTGGCGGGAGTTGTGAGCAGCTATATTAGAGCTGTCTGCTACTGCTTGTAAAAGTTACCTGTTCCTGATTCTTGAGTTGCTCTAACAGCCGCTGGAACTCCTCCTCTTTCTCTATGGCCTCTCGCTGAGTTGCCTGATTCTGTTCATCATAAGCCATGGCCACCACGGCCAGGATGAGGTTGATGAGGTAGAAGGAGCCCAGGAAGATAATCACCACAAAGAACAGCATGTACGTCTTGCCGGCCGCCCGCAGGATCTGTGTTTGGAGCAACAAAGAAGCTGCGAGAACTAAGGACAAATTTCTCTGCATGACTTTATTTCTGAAAAACTCTGAAGCTGGACGTCATAGATCTGTCTGCAATAAATGAAAGAAGTGCCAACCAGCTGGAAGAGGTTCTCCCAGTAGTCCTGGGTCATGAGTCTGAAGAGGGCCAGGAAGGCCCACCCAAAGGAGTCAAAACTGGTGTAGCCAAAGTTGGGGTTCCTCCCGGCCTTCATGCACGTGTATCCTTCTGGGCACTTTCTATCAACAAAGATGAAGAGTCAGCGTGCTGTAATCGCTCGCCCAGCCTCCACATAACACTCAGACCAGACAGAACCATCATGGCGGCGTCAGCGTGATGACACATGATGATACGTACCCAGCATCAGAGCTGTTTCCACAAATCAGAGCGTCTGGGCTGCCGTCCAAATAATAGTGATTATCTGTAACCAGAGAAGAAGAAATAATGAAATCGACGACATCATCTTAAACACGAGATCTAACATGTGTTAAACTCACCTGTGTTTTCAATATACTCTATGAAATTGAAGGTGCTGTTGTAATGAGCTGTGTCATTGACGCCCGCGGTGTTGTTGAAGGACGCGGTGTCGTTTAACGTGGCTGTGGTGTTAAAAAACTCAAATGCAGTTTCATTTGTGTCGATGGGCCACCGCACGCACTTGTGACGCAGATTTCCCATGAAGAGCTGAAGGCCAATGAGGGCGAAGACAGCGAGGGCGAAAACGGTCAGAATCATGACGTCCACCATCTTCTTCACCGACTGGATCAAAGCGGCCACGATGGTTTTCAAACCTGACAAAATAAAAGTTACATGTGGGGGGGCATGTTTGTGAAAGTGAAACAGCTCTGCAGCAACAAATAATAATCAGTAGAAGAAATTATTCATATGCTATTGTCACAAAACATAACGCCAACATCTGGAGATTTAAATGAAAACATGAACTTTTATGTGAAGTGAAGTCACATCCTGTCTCTTTTTGTTAAATTACACACTCATACTCAGTCACACATGATAATAATGATAATAATAATAATAATCATAATACAAAATATTTTAAATACCAGGAATCACAGTAATTGTTTTGAGGGCTCGAAGTACACGAAATGTCCTGAGGGCCGACACGTTGCCAAGGTCAACAAACTCAGTGACGTATCTGTGGAAGGACATGAAGGAGTTAATCAAAGGCAACATCCACATGAGACTGTTTTTACTTCCCTTTTTGTGTTGGTTTAAAACGCACAAAAAGTCTGCACGATGTTAGCTTTCACATCAGCTGATAGTTCATCACTTCTGTTTAGTGCCTTTGTATGCACTCATTTTTTAATTTAAGGGGACACACTCCAGGTGAAAACAAACTTCTGTGTGTGGCTCAGAGTCAGAGCAGGTCGTCTGCTAATCGGATGACCGCTGGTTTAAACCCTGGCTCCTCCAGCCAACATGTCAAACATACTAAACCCCAAACTGCTCCTGATAACTGTTCAATCCGTGTGTGAGTGACAGTGAGTGGTTACTGAGTAGCAGGTGGCACTATGTGTGCGTTAGCCTCGGCCACCAGTGTATGAATGTGTGTGTGAATGGGTGAATGTGACATGTAGTGTTGAAATGCTCCGAGTGGTCGGCAGACTAGAAAGGTGCTGTACAAGTGTAGTGCATTTACCATCTTGTTATGTAAGCTAGTAGTCTGACCTTCAGCAGCACTAACTTTACAGTTTTTCTCCTGTCTGTATTCTGAAGGTTTTTCTGAGAGGGTTCATATATCATGCATTACCTGATTTATGAAACATTTTATTCCTAAAAACAAGGCAAAAACAGATTTTTTTTTTTTTTTTACAGCTGTTTGCAGTCTTTGGATGATTTAGAAAACAGAGATATCCAAAATCCCCTCTGTGAAAAACTCTGACTGCTAGGTGTCAACAAAAGGAAACAAGAATTTTGAACCTGGCACAAAATAGTGCATATCAGATATTCCCCTGTTTGAATCCTTTAACATAACATCTCTGAAAGCTTCATTCAAAAAATATATGTCTTAATGTCAGTAATCATCCGGGGACGTTTCATGGTGACGTCTATTGGTTAAAAGCTCCACTCTTAATGTGAAGACGTGAAGAACACGTAACAATAAGCCCGATGAAAGTGAACTCACGCCATGCTGATCACCATGAAATCCAGCCAATTCCATGGATCTCGAAGGAATGTAAAAGATCCAACACAGAAACCTCTCGACAACACTTTGACTGTTGCCTCAAAGGTATAGATGCCAGTAAAAACATACCTGGGAAGAAACACAAGTTAATATGAGTAAATATTAAATGTACTGTAACACAGGAGTCACTGAGAAATACACTCACTCGACGGTTTTACTCCATGCTGGTGGGTTGCTCATCGTCATGAATACACAGTTGGATAGAATAGTGATCATGATGAACATGCTAAATAATTTAATTCAGGATTAAGGAAACAAACACGGACATTATATGTATAAGTCAACCCCCCCCCTCAAACATCTGCACCACCGTATGTCCAGTTCAAACTCTGAAACATTTAAGAATTCAAACATAAAGCATAAACAGTCCAAAGGATATGAATGTATGAGAATTTTGATGGCTCCTCTTCTAACCACACTTAAGGGGCTCAGAATGTAGCAGGCCGGCTCAGCGTTGAACCTGTAGATTGTGTTTCCTTTGCTGATCACAATGAATGTCTGAAAAACACAGACGATGTGTTTAAATACAAGATCATCTAAAAATACTGACTACATCTCAATAAATACGGAGTGATGACAATCTGAAATGATACTCAAACATTTAAGTGTAACATATACCACGACTGACACGGTGTGTGTTACATCAGGTATAGTGTGTGCAGCTAAATGTATGTTAGGTAATACATCCTCAGGGTTACACAGGGACAGAGACGCTCATTAAATGTGTGTTTGAGCTGAGCTTTGTGTCGTCGTGTGAGACCCAGATGTGCCCAGACTGACGCTCTGTGCTTTGTAGAAGGGGTCCAGGTCCTCCAGAGGTGTGTTGAGCATCTCTGGAGGAGGGTCTCCGAATATTAAGGGCAGACTCTTGCCCGCCTCCAGGTCAGCGTTTGGGGCCGTCGGCTCTTCGTCCTCGTGGCCCTCTCCTTCTGTGGCCTTTTTCCTGTCCTCATGGCCCTCTACTGCTGCTGCCTTTTTTCTTTCCTCCTTGAGCCTCTCGATCTCCGCCAGCGATTCCCGGGTGAAGGGGCGGAACTTATCGA
Source organism: Chaetodon striatus (assembly GCA_029783705.1). Classification (NCBI taxonomy): domain Eukaryota; kingdom Metazoa; phylum Chordata; class Actinopteri; order Chaetodontiformes; family Chaetodontidae; genus Chaetodon; species Chaetodon striatus. The sequence goes on along the minus strand of JAPZEB010000014.1, from coordinate 7,962,134 downwards.
TGCCTGGGGGAGGGAGCACGGGCGCCATCTTCGCATTGCGAAGGGATACCGCCACACCGGGGTTTCCCTAGAAGGAGCTGGGGGGAGGACGAGGAGTGAATACAGAGAATAGCGGACATTTTGAGATGCTATGCACACTGTAACCTGAAACATTTTGAATTCAACTGTTAACATTTTGATTTGATTGAAACAGTCTATAAACACTTTCAGTTTGCCTCTGAGCCGACCAACGACCACAGTGTCCTCAGCTGCTTCTGTTGTTCCTACGTTCATGATTGTCACTACTGGGACAGTCGCTGTAACGGGGGATAGCTGCCGATAGCTGTCATGGAAAACAAAAGTGCTGTCCTCTTCCTGTTTTGGTTGCACTATAGTTGACGCACCTTCTGCCTTCATTTGAAATCAAGCTTTTTTCTCAGCATCTGAGAAAAACAAGGTTTTACTGACAATTTTAATATAACATGGGGTGAGTAATTTATATACAGCTGCTCATTTTGGGGGTCAAAGTGTTCCTTTAAGACCTTTCAGACTCTTCCAATTCAAGGCCATATGAAATGTAGTCTGTGCAATACTTTTTTTGAAATTAAAATGGCAACAAATTTCCAAAACAAATCACTAGAACAAAAATGAAATTGACTTATTTGAGTTATTAAATAAATAAAGTATTACATTTACAGTGTGTGTGTGTGTGTGTGTGTGTGTGTGCATCATATGCTTTTATAAAGACAGATGTCAACAGAGACATTACAGGAAATAAGGAGGGAAAGAGAACGACGGGGAATAACATGTAGCAAATGTCTCCTTCATGCTGAGGCCACCAGGACTAACCTGTGTGATGTGTCGAGTCAATAAATGATCGAGTTAAAACCATCCCACTCAGCTGTTCCAGTGATCTCCTGATCCTTTCAGCAGTGGTGTTGCAGATGTATTAAACCTGTGGTTCTCAGCCCTTTTCTCTTAACTGACCCCTTCTCTATTATTAAACTGACGACCTCTGACTAAGTGAAATATTTTATGGATATTACAAATTATATTGAATGTATGACAACAACAATACAGAACGACTGATAAACTGTAAATAGTGAACACATTTACAGTAGATTATTTCCAGTTCATGTTGCATCACAGATCAGTTTTCCTGACATTTTACAAAGTTAATATACAACTCTTTGTATTTTTTAACTTTCATACATACTTATGAGGTTTCTTTTTTTGACATATTCAGTGTTTTATACTCACTGAAACTTCTAACGCAGGAGCCTGTTTAGTACAGAGTGAGGTTTAGTGAACACAGATCTTCACTTTGACTTCAAAATAACAATTTAATTTAGTGTTCTTCACAGAAATGAATGAAATGCTGAGATAGAGACCTCCTGTACACACACACACACACACACACACACACATATATATATATGGTATATATTTAAGTGGTGTTAACACCACTTAAAAGTAAGAAAGCCTCACGACCCCCTGTGAAGCTTTGGCGACCTCTAATGGGGGTCAGGACCCCCAGGTTGGGAGCCAGTGTATTAAAACAGTTGTCCAAAGATAAATCTGATGAGGTCATGATGAAAAAACTTATACTACACACATTTCTTCACTTTTGTGTACTTTCCTTTAATATTTTTGGGGTAAATATTGGATAGTTTGACCTGTCCTCGTGTTACTGAAATGACCCTGTCCCTACGGGGCCTAGTCAAAGTGCTCAAACATTTAAAACCTGTGATGAAGGGTCACGTGTAGGCACGCCTTTGTTTAAGAGGTCAAAAGCCAAATAAACTGGGAAGCACTTTGCTTTGAGTTTCTGTCTCCATACGTGTCTGTGATCCACATCTAAAGCCGTCCCCCTCCTGCCCTCCACCCTGTGCCCCACATCTCTGACCCTGCAGCCCTCACCACACCTCCGGTACTTAAAAAGTGTTTAAGATGGCACCTAAATGACTAGATGCACTCGGGACGAGTGCTCGGACTTTCCCACCGTTCTAAAGAGACCATGACATTACTAGTGTACATCAGATTACTTATTAGCTTAGCAGACGCTCCATGTCGGGGTCCAAGTGGCGTTCGCTTACATCCTTTGATGTGTTTAGCAACCAGTCTGGTTTCGTCTGGAGCAGCTGAGGTTAGGATCCTGCAGCACAGACACAGGACTTTATCTGACTGAGATATACTTCTGTGTAGTTTTACAACAACTCAACCTGAGGATGGTTTGTTAGTATTAAATATCTATGTGGATGTGGACTAGAACAAGTTGACAGGGAAAACAGATTTGTCAGAGAGCAACAATATGAATATGCATTTGGTAAATGTTGTATATTTTAAGCTAAATGAGCTGCAAATTAGCCTTGATATGTATTTGAAAATATTTTGAGGACAAAGACACACCATAACTCCTGTGAAGGTGGGCCTTACAGGAGCAGTGAGGGTTGCAGATTACAACCAGCTAAAACTTCTCTGGGTAAGGATCGGGAGGTTTTAACCAGGAGCCGAATTATCCGTAGAGGTCTCTCCCTCTCCAAGACAAACTGACCTGCTGATTTAAACCGCTAAAAAACTGCATAAAGCAGTTTCAAGTTACAAATCAGTGTTTCCCCAACGCTATTTGGCACGTCGGAGACAAGCTGCCAGCACAGCACCTGCTGATCGGTGCTCACCCTTTTCTGATCCAGAAGTTTAGAAGGTTTGTACCGTTAGCCAAATTATCTGGAGAGGTCTCTTCCTTCCCAAAACAACCAGACCAGGTCATTTAAACCGGTAAAAACACTGAATTAAGCAGGGTCATGTTAAAAATCTGTGTTTCTCTGACGCTGTTCGGCTCGTCGCAGAGGGGCTGCTAGCCCAGCTCCTGTATGTGTGTGCCTTTTGATCACTAGTAACTTACAACCCAGACATTCAGGAGGTTTTTACAGTACAGTGAATTATCCTCAGAGGTCTCTTCCTCCACAAAACAAACAGACCAAGTGATTTAAACCAGAAGAAACACAAATAAAAGCAGCTCCTTGTTTGAAGAAATCAGTGTCTTCTGACAGGGCTGCTAACGACAAAATACGAGTGGCCCTTATGGTCAAAGGTTGCAGTGCAGCACTGTGATCTTAAAACGGCTCATTCTAAGGCAACAAAAACACAATGGTTCTTCTTTTCAGATGAGTATACACCACAGAATACATACATATTATATTATAATCCTTTCCTGCCAATATATCCTCCTAAATCCTTCTCACTGGACCTTTCAGCGAACAAGAACTGGGCTTAAGGAAAGTTTTTTGCAGCAAAAATCATGTCAGATTAATCTAAAGTTACAGCACAGCATCTCATTTTAGCCGTCACCTTCAGACGTCACCACTCGCATTAAAGTCTATTAAACTTTAAAGTTTAATGTCGACATGTTCTGACACTAAGACACAGAGACTAGACACAGAATAAAGTCATGGCATTAATCACCAGAACAGACCAACAAGCCAGTATCGGCTGTAAAAAGAGAAGAGTTGACAGACATCAGACGCAGTGACAGCCGCTGGTTACACACATTAATGTAGGCCTCCTCAAACCACCTCCCTCCAACAGAAAATGATGCATTCACACACTTGTGAGGAGACGCACACGCTCGCACAGATACGGTGGCTGCCCAGCTGCTCCAGGCAATCAAGACGGAGCGTCGTGTTTCAGAGGCGCGATGACTCTGCTCATTCCTTCCTGGCTGAGCCTTCGCTCTGCGCCTCACATCCCTCCGATAAACAGGACGGCATGCCAACTTATCTTTCCGAGCTGACTCCTCTCTCCACTACCTTCTATTTTACACGGGGGCCCCAAACACACTAAGCTTCCGCCTCCACACCCCTTATCCGTTACTTTACAACCCCCCGCCGCCTCGCTACGTGACACTTGAGGCTCTGAATCCTTCTTTCAATGACTTCAATCATTTCATCATAACCCTATCACTCATCACAGCCTCCATCTTTAATCAGTCACACACAACTGACAGGGCGCCGCTCTCCTTCAGCGGTCACACTACATGGGTCAGTTCATCTCACCAGAAAAAACTTTAGATTTATTACCAATATCAAGACAACCTGCACAGCCCGACACCTCCTGAGCCCTAGTTTCCCCCCTCATCATCCCATTTCAAAACCCCATTCTGGGAGGCTGCCCTCGACCGTGAGCCAACCTTAAAATACACATCCTGAGAATGGATGTGTTTCTGCGGGGCTTATGGTGACCATTTCCTGGTTGCATTACATCACACCGTTACTGCTGAAGCCATCAAGTGTCCTTTAAAGAAATAAAAAAAACTGAAGGCCCGCCAATCTCAAAAAAGTCCTCCCTAAAGAGGTCGTTGCCTTGTCTCTCGCGTCAGTCAGGTAAATAATACGTTTTGGCGCCGTGTTGAGTTTTGTAGCTACATTTATCAGCGTGTGTTTCTTCGTACGAAAGAGCCAAGAGTGCAGCAAGAGTGATATTCAGTATCAGTCAAAATAGATTCTGTGTGTCACGCTTAAACTCATCATTAAACACGTCCAGAAAATTAAGACCTGTCTGAGACGCAAATGGTGTAAAAAGTACACGTTACGCCAGCGCTGGACTCAGTGGTCGTCAGATCTGTTACTTCACCTACAAATAAAAGTCCTGCATTCAAAATCCGTCTCAACAGAATTATTATCAGAAAAATATGCGTCAGATCAAAAGTTAAAGTAAAATGGCCGCCGTGACTTCTACATCATAATATATAACATGATTCGATTGTTAACACTGATGCATCAGTGTGTGAATCATCATATCTGTAAAGAGACATTAATGCTGACTTTGTCAAATGTAATTTTTGTCACTTTGAGCTCCACAAGCTGAGTGCCATCTAGTTCCATTATATCAGAGAGAAGGCAGACATCTGTACAGCTGATATCTCCAACACTCTGTGACTCACACCAAAACTATCTAGACTGATAAACAGCTCTACAGGTGAGAGGGAAGATATGTATCTTTCATTTTGTGGTGAACTGTCCCTTTAACCCTGAGGATGATCAGTGTGGTGTAAACACTCACATACTGCAGTAAGGTTTCTTCTCAAAGCCTTTATAGGTCGTCATGCTCAGGGCCATCTTGCACACCTCGCAGCTGAAACAACCCTTGTGCCAATACTGCAGAGAGAAACAAGTCAGAGATGAGTTTCAGATACTTTAAATTCTTATCTAGCCTCGCTGACGCTTTGGATTTATATATTTTGGTTTGAGCTGAAAGAGAAAGAGACTTGAGTGTAACATGCAGTGACAGAGTGAGAACATTTCTTTACTGCTCTTCATGGGAGCACAGCTGTTTCTGCTCCGCACTGAGCTGGTGCCAATAATAAGAGATGATCACAGAGTGAAAACACCACATGACAACGATTACTGTTCATTTAGATAAGTGCTTCTCAACCTTTTTCGTGTCAAGGCCCCCGAAATTGATACACATTAGGTCACGGACCCCCAGTTGATAAGATTTTGGTTGTGTGATCTGATGAAGACCAGATTTATCAATAACAGTTGAGGAGATTTGAGAAAATGAAACCTGTGGTCAGAGTAGTCACTCTAATGACTCGTACTCACACTGAGCTCACTTCTACTGTGATTAAATACTGCAAATAAACTGTTCACCATATTTCTGGGGGCTCCCTCGAGGACCGCTGGTTGAGAAGCACTGGTTTAGATGCACAATAAAACCTGTGTACTGTCAGTTGCCAGTATAAAGTATGGATTTATGTGCTCCAGCTCCCCCTGTGACTTGTTTACATGACTTATTTGAAACATAGCAGTGCCACAGAATTAAAAACTTTGTTGGTGTTTTACAATGACAAGCTTAAAGAATGCTTTAATGTAAGTCTCATATATAAAAGGTGCATAAAACAACACTTTCCCATAAAGTTTACTCTGTGAATTTTGTGGTTTCTCAGAGGAAATAATCAAAAATCAAAGTGTTAATTAAACTATTTTACTGTTATTCATTCACTGAATGACCCCAGACTGTTGCAGTAATCAGAGTTTTGTCTTTATCTGGCTGCAGTCACTTTATCAGAGAAGGTCTAAACACACACACACACACAGCACACACACACACACACACACTTATGCACAGGTTGCACATGCATGCGTGCC
>JAPZEB010000014.1:7938981-7950066 GCA_029783705.1 Chaetodon striatus | reverse complement strand
GTTGCACCTAAACACGCCACAAAGACTACAGCCAACTGCCAACTAGATCACATGTTCTGCGCCTGCATAAAAGGAAATGGGGACTGAGACGGCTGCAGAGTGTCCACACTGGACATGACAGCCATGTGGCTCCAGAGACATTATTCACCTGGCAGGTGGAGACCTGTTGTGATGCTCATGCGCAGTTTGCCCCCTCATACTGTACATACTGGAGCATAATAGAGTAGTAAAACTCGACTTCCAGCTCCATGTGCAGCTTCACAACACTCACACGCGCGCTCACACGCACGTCAATGCTGAGGAGCCATAAATCTACCAAATCCAAATCTGTCCGGAGCTCAATTACAGCTCAGTTTATTAATAGAAGGAAAATATTACAACGTTTAGTTGATTATTTTGAGGCCTGCCTCGCCTCATGTGCAGTTTGCACTCAGTTTACTACATTTAAAATGCTCTGTATCAAACACCAGCCGAGTGACTCCGAGTCACTCGACAGAAAACCGTTCAAGTTTCACCACAGTCCAAATAAGGAGGACAAATTAACCCTCAACTATGAGCTTAACATCAGTCAGTTTCATCCACAGAGAGGGACAAACAGGTGTCACACTCACAGACAGACAGGACATTAAACAGCAGCAACACGTCAATCAAGTAAAGTCAAAGCATTCAGTCTGCAGGACAGGACACTGGGACACTCGGAGCGTCATGCAGGACTCACTGAAGGCTCACTGATGTTACCTTGCACGTTAAAGCCAAATATTCCCACAGAATCCAACAAACTTGGGAAAAAAAAATCAAGTCTTCCGCGAGTCCTTCACCGAGGACGTCAGAGTCCCCTCTGGCAGCGGCTCGTGGCTGCAGGACAGCTGTTGCTGACGCAGTGGCGTCCTGCGGTGAAACCGGAGAGCCTCTGCAGGTAGGATCACATCAGACCTTTGACACTTCAGCACCGGAACCGCTTCCCCGTTCCCACACAGCTGGTCGCTCCTGCGCGCGTCTCCGCCGCTCAGCCGCTTTTACGAGTTTGAGGTGAAGTGACGCCAAACAGAGCTCGAGCTGAGGCGCGCTGCGCACGTGACGCGTCCTGCCGGGACGATCCTGCTGCAGCGACCGGATGTGTGCCAACACTCCTCATCACATTTATGCTGCTCATCTGCTCCACACATCACTGACCACAGAGCTCAAAGCTCCCACTGTCCCTGAAGGTGTTTTTTTCTTGTGCGCACAAATTTTGAAAAATGACCTTTTTGGACTTCACGAGCTCCGTACAAAATGTTTTAATTCTTTTATTGTTTATTTTTCAACACATTCTTTATCAGTCACTTATTTATCAGCAGCTGCACCCACCAGCTCATGGTATGTTTTATTAAATATATATCTGTCATCAGAGCTGCAGCTCTGCCTCGTTGTATTTGGGACTTTGTGCAAATAAAGAGTCAAAGTTCAAAACACTTGTTTGACACACAGGAGCAGCTCAGTGCTGACACAACAGTGAGCTTTATCATTTGGTTTGAACGTTTTCATAAAGTGAGCATTGACGCAGTCTCCATGGTTTTTTCAGGTGATGAATTTGTTGTTGTTGTTGTTTACCAGAGAGAAGAGGAGTGAGGTGAGGTGAAGGATGACCACCTCTCTGTCAGGACATGAACACCATGAAAGGTTTCTTGTATATTTGATGCTTTGTGATAAACAAGTCTATAAGGACACTTTCACAGCACTGAAAGCTCGACAACGAAAAGGAATAATTTAAAAAATAAACATGTCATAAAAGCACAACACTGGGAACTGACCCTCTGAGACACGAGCAAAGTGATTTCTTTAAAACAAGAACGATGGCAATGAGCAACAAAAGAAGACATTACTCAAAAAATGAGCAAGAAATAAATGAAAAGAGAAAAATTAAAACAAGAACATTAATTAAAAAAAAAAAAAAAGCAGAAAAAAGAAAGATAAAAACAAACAAAAAATGACCTGGAAAAAAAGTGCTTCTGTAACATAACTACATAATTTCAAAATGTAATAATAATTATAAATATAGGTTTTCCCTAACTTTTATTTTTTTCTCTATTTTTTTTTTGGAATAATTTCTTTTTTTTGTGCAGTTAGTGGGACATGTCTTAATTTGTTGCTCACTGCCTTTTCCCATGTTTTTGAAAAAAACAAAAACGAAAAAAAGCACCAATTAGCTGAGGGGTCAAAGGTTGAAATACTTGTGAAAGGTGTCTGAAAGCAGCACAAAGTGATGTCACTCAGGTTTTAAAGGGTTAAAGTCTGTTGCAGACAGAACCAGCAGAGGGCAGCATAATGACAGTTTAGTCCTGTTATTCAAACAAACTGCTGTATATAAATATAACTTATATATCTCTGGATCTCTTATTGACAGTACAATAAATGTGTCTTAAAGAATGTGTGGACACAATAATGAACCAGCAGTCCTTCATGCTCCCTCTCTGACTGATGACACACTTGTTTAACATGTTCACAGCTGCACAATAAGCTTAAAGAGCAATATTTGAGGTATAACTGAAACAATCCCCTTCATGATGTCGTGCTGGAGCGATTAAAGGTCAGACTGAGCAGATGTTTGATTATATTTGATGAAATAACCTTTGCACATGCAGCGAGAGGGAGAGGCCTGCTCACAGCCTGATTGGACGAGGCCTCCTGTCGACGTGAAGGCTATATTTGGCTGAAAGGTGTGTAGTATGATTATACAAGGAAAATGATATCCGTGATTACAAATGTTAACTGGGTGTCATCTGTTTCTTGGAAACGGAGCCTGCTGCAGATTTTCCCACCTTCTCCCCTCCCCCTGTCAGCAAACTGCCCCAGTTTCAGGACACGCTGCAGATAACAGTATTTTAAACGTATTAAAGAAGTCTGGCTGAAGCTTTGTTGAATCAGAGATATTAAACTGATGGAAGAAAGTCTTCAGTCTGGGTTACTGTGGCACTGGTGATATTGGTTTAACTCTGCCTGCAGATCATCTGTGATTTGTTGGGTCTGAGTGCTGCTTCTGACTCAGTGGACATTAGTCTGTGCTGTAAAGGTAAATATACAGGTAACGTCTGGGACACCTGTTCAGTGTTGTCATGCAATCAAATTGATCTCATTATAAAAACAACAAACAGCTCTGATAATCAGACACATTTCACTCTCAGTAAACAGTGACTGGCTGAAAATGGCTTTCCATTGAGTCACATTGAGAAACAGGTTTTTCTACAACCTGAAACAAAAAGGCATGAAGCCTCTTCTCTCCTCCTGGGAGCTGTGACAAAGGTAAGGACGGTTATATTATACGGCCTGGCACCAGTCTGTCTCTCTGACATGCTCCTGGGTGGGTCCCTCTGATCCTCTCCTCTGGCGTGCACACGGTGAATCAGTGTCTAGCTGCAGCAGTCTATCTCTCCACCTCAGTGGACATTTTTAAAAGAAACCTTAGGACATGTCTTTTTAGCACTTGGCTGTTACAAAATGGTTCCTCATCAGTTACTGTCTCTGTTTGTAAGTCTCATCTTTGGCATTTCTGCCTCTTTTGTATTTTTTTTTTTTTTAATGTTATTTATCTCAAACATTTCCTTGTTGTGATGTCACTCTGTCTGTGCTGTTTCCCTCCTGCTCTCTGAAGCTAAAGGTGCTGTATCAATAAAGTCTGATTTGATCGGATTATTTACAAGTCAGATTTAACTTTTGCTCCCTGTAACAATGTCTCCAAATCACTCACTCCGTCTGAGTCCTATTTTTGCATGTTTTTTTACTTAACCTCCCTTTTCTCCTCACTTGACTACTTTTGTTTTAATATCACTTGTACTTAACTCTGTTTGGTTTATATTTTACAAAACTACATCTATGGACACTTTGCTACTTGATTTTTTTTTTTTTTTTTTACTGTGTCTCTATCTATCTATCTATCTATCTATCTATCTATCTATCTATCTATCTATCTATCTATCTACAGATGGTAGTCTGTGTATATACTGCAGGCTGGTGACACCTGAATGTCACTGTGGATGATCAATAAAGTTACTAATTAAAGTTATTTATACTAATCGATATAGCATTACTGTGACTCAGATATGATCATTAGCAGCCATAGTAGTGACACAGCTGTAGCAGCAGGCTTGTAGTTGCAGAATCAATGATAGTAGGAACTACTTTACATTAAGGGGAACATTAATGACGTGACACCGTTACCATGGAGACATAACCGCAACATCCGGACGCTGTTTAAAGGGTGTTTCTGTGACGTCATCACCCATGTTTGGTTGCTAACTTGGTAAATTACTTTTGCATGTGACATGCGATATAACGGTAGGAACCACTTAATGGAGATTGAAGGGGACATTTATAGCGTGACACCGTTGCCAAGGAGACAAAACCACTACATCCAGATCCTCCGTTAAAAACATGTTTCGGTGACGTCATCACCTTCATTTAGTTCCTAAACTGGTTAAATTGGTTGTTACATTAAGCTTCCGATATGACAGTAGGAACCAGTTTACAGAGAGTTAGGGGGGCGTTAATAGCGTGACACCGTTACCATGGAGACTGGACCGCTACATCCGGACGCTCCGCTAGAAAGGTTTGTTTTGGCGATGCAGTTACATGACGGCTCTTTAGTTGCTCATTGATGAACGGGTTGCTTGAGACAGACACGGTGTACAGTCAGGATATAGACGCTTATTGTGCAGCTGAAGATTGACCACAAACAGGAAGTTACACTTTAGTTTTCCGACGTTAAGTTCCTGTTGATCGACGCTAACTGACGCGGTTACTTCCTGTCCTGTTAAATATTATCTGGCAATCATTCATAAAGTGAATTCAAACAGTGTGTGTAATTGCTCCCGCAGGTAGGAACATGGACTCTGAGTATATAAAGACACACCTGGGGAAGTGTTTGGCGGACGGACTGGCTGAGGTGGCGGAGCAGCGTCCTGTGAACCCCATCCTGTACCTGGCACACTGGCTGCACACACACAACTCTAACAGACAGTATGAGACAGAGGTGAGCTGCTGCTCTGCTGGAGACACGACACACTGCAGTCTGTATTCACTGGTAGAGTCATAATACTCACATTTACTCAGGTACACTGATGAGCTACTTTACTTCACTTTACTTTACTTCACTTTACTTTACTTTACTTTACTTTACTTCACTTTACTTCACTTCACTATCTTCTCTGCTACTTTATTCTTCTACTCCACATTTTCTGAGGCAAATATTATACTTTTACTTTACTATTAACATGGTACACATGATCCAGAGTATTTGTTCCACTACTGTGATTTTCCTTGATTTTCAAAGGTCTGTGTGAAACTGTTATTAAACATACAATAACACACAAGTTAATAGTTACTAAGTACACCAAGTACTGTACTTAAGTACATGTCTGACACACTTGTATTTTCCTTAAGTACTTATTTTCTGCCACTGCATATTTTTACTTCACCACACGTGACAGCTCATTAAAACACTTATTATCATTATTATTATTGTTATCATCATATTTTGCACAATCATTATATGTATTAATCATAATAATAATAAACTGTATTGATGCAGCACAGAAAGTGCTGAACATCGTCAAACTGGGGTTAAAACATTTCAGGACTGAGGCAGATAAAATCCAACAGTGGAAACAATACAAAAATGACCCAAATACCCAACAATAATATGAGATAAAGACAATAATTATACAACACACAATACAGGTTGGAAATAAAATGATGCACAGGTATGGTTGCTGTGATATTCTGGTTTCAAGGTGTAACATGATATAAAAGTTGATGGTTATCATACCGTGTACATTTGCTCATCTATGATACTGAAGGAAAACATGCAATGATAATTCTCTCCTCTATTTTATTTTAATTTCAGACAGGAGACCTTTTACACAAACTTGCTTTAACAAACTGGTTTCAACTTTTAATTTTAGTAATAAAACATTTGTTCAATCCACAGTCAGCTCTGTTTTCATTCCTTTTAGAGTCATCATGACAATTGGCAATTATCAAACTGTGAAAATCTCATACTGTTAAAACCCTACGCACAATGCATTTACAGTGAATTCAGCTCCATGAACAGTGTATAACGTGGTTATTACACTAATATGCTGATTACAGGTTCATTATAAACTCTGTAGAACTGATCTATTAAACATAACAATATACTGCTGACAGAGGTCATTCTGCCTGCGAGGGTATTTTAGTCAATCAAAGCTGCTATAATCAATATTTTGTGTTAATAATGGGACACACGGCTACTTGAATGTTACAGAGTCAAACCCACTGAGAGTCGTCACCTCACTCTGCAGCTCTCAGGCTTAGTTTGTTGATAAAACTTACGACAAGTCTGAATTACTTGTAAATGACTATTTTTACATGACAGCCCAGTATTGCTTCTTGTACTGAAGTAAAGGATCTGAATGCTTCTTGTTCCATCAGCTACAGGACAGAAACATAACTCCTCTAATCAGAGGTTATCTCATGAATGCAGCTGCTGCCTCTACCACCACCTGTAAGCCCTGATCTTCAAATAGCTTTGGAGAGCTGTAGTAAAGGATGACACAGACTTAGACAGTCTAAGCTCCCCAGGCTGAGCGCTACAAAGCTTGTAGGGGCTGTGACAACAAACACCCAGCCACCTTTGACCTTTAGCTCACATTCACAAACTGCTAACAGAGCCCTGCATGTTTGGAGATCTACGGCTCTGAGGAGAAAAACAGTCAGGAGGTCAAACCCTCCACCAGCCTTAAAATGTGTCATTGTGTTTGTAAAACTGAAGTTATCAAGGTGTCATATGTTCCCTTTTCTCAGCCACAGGCCTCGATGTTTGTTCAACTTCTTTATTTGCAGAAAAAGGCCACTTTGGCGCTCCTGCAGCAGGAGCAGGCAAAATCAAGAGAGGAGGCGTCGCACCAGTAGAAGCTGATAGAGGAGGAGCGAAAGATCAGTGAGGCCTTGGAAGAGTCTAAAAAAGTAAGTTGTGTGACAACTGTGAGCCTGATTACAAAGAGTTCATGTTACTGAAACTACATTTACCTCTATTCCTCTAAAACCTCCTCCTGATAGAGTTTTCTTCTTCTGCTGGAAGTCGCTTGTGTTTCGTTAGTAATTTTCAGATACTGATCGAGCTAGCTTTAATGAAGTGAATGATCCTTGACTTTTCCTGTTTAAAGAAGGGCTGCACAGTCAATCCAAATATTATCAAAATCGCGGTGTGGCTTAGTGAAATAACCACTCGCAAGAGCTGCCATTGTTGGATAAAGGTGTCACAACATACCATTACAGATGAAGCATCGTGGTGCAACAGAGATGCCCCGGCCCACAAATCATATTCCAAACACTAGGGAACATGCTCGTTTGGTACAGCCCTCAGCAAAAATCACATCCTCATCATTCTTTTTTTTCCAAGTGAAAATGAAATTTAAAAAATACAATTCCCACTAAAATTGCAGCTCATATCACGATTTCAATATTTGTCAAAAATAATTGCAATTCGTTTTTTGGCCTATTGTGCAGCCCTATTTTTGATAAGTTAATTTTGAGCAAAGACCCGGACTGAGAGGGAACATCAGCTGAGAGAAAAGTCATCATCGTAATGTACTCTACATGTGCTCCAACACATGACATGACATTGTGAGCAAAATCCTTCAGAGCATATCAACATCACCACATCAGCAGATCTCTGAGAAGGATGCTGCACCTGCGTCAGCCACACCAGGAGCTGCTGAGGAAAACAAACCAGTGACAGCAGAGAAACCAAACACCCCTGATCCAGAGACGCAGCAGGACGCAGACAAACACCAAACTGAAGCTCAGGAAAGTGTCGCTGAACCGGAGGTGATAAAAAGTAGATCTCAAATCTGTGTGCTTCTGGTGGTGGTGCCTCCTTCATCCTTTGGTTTGGTTTTTGGTTGCTGAGGTCTTTTTGGTGGTGGGACACAGTACTTTGATTATTTGAATACATTCTGTGCATGGCTCTCCTCGTGTGGTGTGGAACAAGTCATCAGATGATTTCAAAATGGTTTAAGGACATCATGTGTCTGCCAGGTGAAGGTTACAGAGTCTGTCGCCAGTCCAGAGTCCCCCGAGAGCAAACCCTTGGAGGCCAGCACCTCTTCTGTCCCTGAGGCCAAAACCGAAGTGGAGCAAAGGAGTGATCAAGATATAAAGGAAACAGAGGTGGAGCCAAAGACCGATCAAGAAGAAAACAAAATGGAGGCTGAGCCAAGGAACGATCAAGAAGAAAACAAAATGGAGGCTGAGCCGAGAAGCAAACAAAATGTAGAGAAAATGGAGGCTAAACCGAAGACCGATCAAGAAGAAAACAAAATGGAGGCTGAGCGGAGAAGCGAACAAGACGTAGAGAAAATGGAGGCTGAGCTGAAGCCTGATCAAGAAGAAAACAAAATGGAGGCTGAGTCAAGAGATCAAGATGTAGGGAAAACAGAGGCTGAGCTGAAGACAGATCAGGAAGAAAACAAAATGAAGGCCGAGATGAAGACCAATCAAGAAGAAAACAAAATGGAGGCTGAGCCGAAGACAGATCAGGAAGAAAACAAAATAGAGGTTGAGCCACAAGGCAATCGAGATGAAGACAAAAGAGAGGTGGAGCTGAGGAGTGATCAAGAAGATAACAAAATGGAGGCTGGGCTGAGAAACAATCAAGAAGAAAACAAAATGGAGGCTGAGCCGCAAAGCAATCAAGAGGAAGAGAAAACAGAGGCTGAGCCCAGTGATAATCATGTAGAAGAGAAAACGGCAAACACAAATCAAACAGAAGAGAAAGAAGCTGACCAAGATGAGAAGGTGATGACACACTCTTCGTGGCCAAATTACATTAACACCATTTTAGTACCATGATACACAACAAATGAAAAAGTAGCTAATGTTGAACAGTGTGAGAGCAGGTGACAAAACATCTGCTTACTTTTAACTGTGGTGCTAAATCTACATCACTGTGTCTCATGGCTGCTCTGCAGGTGGTTAATGACGCTGACACAGCTGAGTCTGAGCAGACTGAACCGTTACACTCGACTCCCAGCCGAGACACTGACGACTTACAGGCAGACCAGACTGAAGAGCTAAATGTCAAACAAAGCCCTCGTTCCCCTGACCTTCAACACACAGAGAAGGTGAATCAATACAGGTTGTGTGCTTGAGGTGTTACGTTGCCATGTAGACAGATGGAGGATGACAAAGGTGCAGGATAAAGAGCAAGGAAAGATGATGGACAGATGAACAGAGGGGTAAAGAAGATGTGAGGCAATGTTAGCTGAAGATGGTTCAAACATTACAGGCCTGGATGAGGACAGAATACAAGAGTTAAGGAGAGTGAGAAGATGCTGCATGTGAGAGAAGTACACAGGTGTTCAGGTGAAGAGGATACAGACAGGTCAGGCTGACGAAAGACAGATGTACTAACTGTTTACATCACATTGTTTCACCAGCAGGCTGATGAAGATGAAACTGGTAAGTTGGAGTCAGCACCACAGAGCGAAGGTCTGAAACCAGAGGAGACATTTTCTACTGAAGCAACTGAGCAGGAGCCACAGAAATCTGGTTCTCCGCCTCTTCAGGACAAGGTGGCTGATTTCTGAAGAATATTTCTGATCCCTTGAAAAATTCTGACATGCCACAAAACACATCCAGAGGGAGGCAGCAGAGTTCAGACTGAGAAGCAAACTTTTTGAGCAGCAGACAGACAGACAGACAGACAGACAGACAGACAGACCATGGTAGAATCAACTGATACAAAAGCAAATGTGTTTAATGTTTAACCAGAGCTGTTCTCATCACCTCATCCCAGGAGGCAGACGGGCAACACACAAGTGAGACCACTGACGGCTCGGCTCCAGTTGACAGTGACGTAACAGCAGAGGGGACAGTGCCAAGTGAAAGGCCTGTGACTTCTCAAGAGGAGCCTGAAAACTCTGCTGACACAGAGGACGTCTAGGAGAAGGCAGAGCCCGTGGGTCAACTGGACAACAAGCTGTACTGACCAAAATCATTTATAATCTATATCAGTGGGAAAAAGTCTCTCAAATAAACATACACACTTCAGATAGTTGGCATTTTTATTTGTAGCACTTTTCCAATAGGTGGCACCCTGCGTTCATAAACTAAATACCCTGGTTTAGTTTAGTTTAGTTAAACTCTGTGTTCCTGTTTTCTTTTAGATTGTAGTCTAACATGTGAGTCTATAAATGCTCCATCCCTTATTTGTGTGGCTTTACTGCAGTAATCTTTGTATCTAACAGGAATCACAGAACAGCTGTGTCCCCACAGATTATCACATTCATTAACTAACAATGAAAAATAAAAATCCACACAATAAGAAAAAGCAACAGACCAAGAAAACAGCAACCAACTCACACAAGCCAGCCGACAGGAAAGCTCGCAGGCCTGGTCAGTGCTGCGTGAAACAGTGGCCAAAAACAGTCAAAGCTCTGACTCAGCAAAAAATAAAAGTCAAGATACACCTTTATTGATCCTTTGTGTGTTGTTGCTGCAGTAACAGGGCCGAAATAAATACAGACAAGTGTAGACAGTAACAGAAATATATAATAAGAGGAACATAAACTAACTAACAGAACAGAATAGACATAGAGACTACATTAAATACTTTTTTGGGGGGTCACAACCTCCTGCGAAATGACTTGTTTCACTATCAGGATTTGATCCATTCGGTCCACGTCCATGTTTTGTTTACTGTATAATCGCCTGAAAAGAAGAATTGTGTTTTTGTTACCTTAGAATGAGCCATTACAGCTACACAGGGAGCAGGTCCCTGTCTGTGGAGACTGCCACCGTGTTGCAGCGTCATGTTTCTACAGTAGCCCAGAATGGACACACCTGGCTCCTGATAGGGCCATCTGCATCATCACACCAGCCACCATACTTAGCAGCCCCTCCATGATGAGCAGTGTCAGAAAAACCCTGCTTTATTTAGTGTTTTTACAGATTTAAATAATCAGGTTTGTTTGTTTTGGAGCTCCTGAACATCTGGACCTTCAGTTAGCAGAGGAAGAAGGTGACCACAGATCAGTAGCTGCACATGTCTGACGTGCCCAACTGTTGTGG
>JAPZEB010000014.1:7692009-7710935 GCA_029783705.1 Chaetodon striatus | reverse complement strand
GATGCAATTCAAGGGCCTGCGATCGATACGAGACAATATCATATGACAATGCAACACGGTCTGTTACAGAAGAAGCTGCCACCCCTTTCTTTTTTTGCTTTTGGCCATAAACAAATAAATGATTAGTATAGTGAAGTTTACTTTACACTGACTTCAATAACACACGCAAAGCATACGTAAACTTCCAGAGCTTTCTGGAAGATATCTTTTCATTTTAATCCAAACCATGATCTTTCTCCTAAAACTTCAGGGTTATCTTGTTAAAGCCCCGAAGTCAAACTTCTTCACACAGCCATGTGGATTAACAACATCACAACACACACAAATATCAAATTCAGCTCAACAATACCTGTCAAGGTTCAGAGACAAAACAATTGTTTTTTGCAAGGTACTTATTGGTAGCTTAACAAATTTACATTTCATTGCATTAGCCTGGCAGCTAGCAGAGTTTTCCTCTACTCATGGCTCAATAAATTACATGTATTATTTTTACTTTTTCTAACTCACCATTGGTATAAGCCACTGTGTTTGCCAACAGAACAGCACGGTTAAATTTCAACCTGTATGCCCATTTTTTCAGCCTAATATAATTGAAACACAGAAACTTATTTTGCTACAAGAAGATAGTGGAGTATGCTGTCGGGCCATGCAGGTAACCTTCCCTCGTGGTTCATAATGGCGTTGTTTACATATGGCATGTGCTCTTTCTGTGGACCCATATTTTCTACGAAATCAAAAAATCTTTCCACACTGCTGGTTTATTCCTGAGTAAATACCGTTATCCTTGTTGTCTTCCTCTTGACTGCTTGTCATTATCTGCCTGCTGCTGTTTGACACAGACTTTCAAAATAAAGGCTTAACCTAAAGATGATGATATAGATTGACATTTTCATTTTGCATTGATGATAGTGGATTTTTGATCATTGATTCGATATATCGAATATATGGATTGTGACACCTCTAGTACCTTCATCTCATAACTGCCCCTAAAACCCACATTTTTTTCCTGTGTATGGGTAAACAAACAAGATCTGAATTGTTGCAGCTTTATTTTTTTAACTGAATGCCAGCTGACTATTTCCCCATGGCCTTAGCCTTTATGCAAATCCAGGCTAAACCTGTCTTGACTGTAGCGTCAAACTTAACACACAGACATGAGACTGGTATCAATTGTAGGGGCACCGTAGCACCAGAATACAAACAACTCTGATACACATGGATCCTGACTAGCTGAGCATGATGGGACAAGGTGATAAGGCTGGGGAGCTGCAGGATAGGGATCTACTGTTGTGTTGTCAGCAGAGTACTGAAGCACTTCTAGATTAACCGCTTTAGATAAATAATGGCCACCACAAGCTACACAAGCTACGCTACACACACACCTACAACCTACACACACACATACACACACACACACACATGCACATGCATAGACATTTCAAATAAGCACATGCATGCATGCTTTCACCCCTGTATAAACATACATGCCACCTTGCACGCATGAGTGAATGCTTCCAACCATGCTCATACACACACACACACACACGCAATGTTAATGCCTACACCTACAGCTGCACAGTGTTTGTGGAGAAGTGAAGCCCCCAAGGCTTTTCTAAGGACCTTTCCTCTCGCCCTCCCTCTCTCTTCCTGCACCCCCCTCCAGACACACACACACACACACACATATGATAAGATGATGCCAGATGGCGCTGCAATGCATAGACATACATAGCCTTCCTCCCTCTCTCTCTCTCTCTCTCTCTCTCTCTCTCTCTCTCTCTGTCTCTCCCTCTCTCCCTCTATCCCTTTTACACTTAGCTGTCCTACCAGTTAAAGGCAAAATGCCCAAAAAATAATCTTTAAAAAAAAAAGACTTAGCGTCTATAGTCATGGTAGTGGCTCTGTGAGGCTTTACTAAGGTTAAGTGGTGCTTTGAGGTAAATATTAACGTCAGCATGCTAACACCCCAATATTTACCATGTTAATTTGGCGTGTTAGCATGCTAGCATTTGCTAACTAGCACTAAACACAAAGTTTAGCTGAGGCTAATGTGAGTGTCAATTTTGAACCAAAACCAAAGTGTTGAAAAAATGGATTTTGAAGCTTTTAATAGCGCTGAATGAAAACTAAGAGGATCACCAAAGTTGTTGCTACTCATTGTGACAGGAACATGAATATCTGAGCCAAATTTCATGTCAGTCCAACCAATAATTGTTGAGATATGTCACCCAAAACACAAAGTGTCGACCTCATGGTGTCGCTAAAGGAAAAGTCAGGGGATCATTAAGTCAGTAGGATTCATCATCTGGGGATAAAGATAGTCTGTACAAATGTTCATGGAAATCCATTCAACAGTTTTATTAATACACTACAATGCGGCATGGACCAAAGTGATGCAGCAAAAAAACATGTCTATATGCATTATGTGCCTATTATTATCAAAGAAAATATCCAAACTGAGAGATTTAATGGTTAACTGATCCATAGGTAATGCCTCATTCAGAAAAATGAATTAAATACTTCTACCCTTTAATTTCAGTATGTGGAAAATGTTGTGTGAAAATGTTTCCTGGCTACTGTCTTCTACTAAAACTTCAAAAGAAGAAGAAATCGATGGAAGTCTTTCATCCAACTGCACCTCACCACTTCCTTTATTTCTATTTTTAGAGTATTGCGGTATCCAACAACGTAGAGCATGGCAACTCTCGGCTCCCGAGTGGCTTCAACTCTCCTGTGGACAGGTAACGTTCTTCAGCCTTCTTTCTCCTCACTCTGCTTTTTTTTAAACATCCAACGAACAATGAAGTTCAATAGTCCCTCCTTTATTTGAGTTGGAGGCCTGAAAATCAATGTGGATCCAGTAGAGGTGTCTGGTCCTCCCTCTATAACTCCTCCTGCTCCTCCTCCTCCACATCTGCGGGGCTGTAACAACAAGCTCGAGGCAATCGACACACTCTTCTGTGTTTTTGTTGCGGTGAGAGGCAGAGTGGACCCTCGCAGGTTTCTGTGTGATGTTGTGGAGGCCCTGTTTTCCATGTTGGTGGGATGTTGGGGAGAGAGCGGCTTTATTCTTGGCATGAGAGCAGATTGTGTGTGTGTATATGAGAGGGTGTGTGTGTGTGAGTGTGTGTGTGTGTGTGTGTGTGTGTGTTGTCATCTGGGCTCCATCTTCTGTTCAGAGACTATAATGTTTTTTATAATGTTATTGTCACCATGCTCAACCTGAGGTGTGATACTTGCTAACAAGACCCAAAAACAATTGTTTTTAGTTAATTTCTCAGTTATTTTGTGATTTGTGAATGAATTGTTTAGTTTATTCTTTTTAAGAAATAGTGAAAAATACAATTTTCTGTGGCCCAAGATGACATCTTCTAATCGCTTGTTATGTCCGACCAACAGTCCATAACCAGTTTCAAATGTTTTTGTTTTTATTGTGAAACGTCATTTTTAAGGATAACAGGGTATGGTGATGTTTTTTTTTTTTACATGTAAACAAACATAATGTCAAAATACAGAAAGAACACACACAAAACAAACAAAAAAAATGTATGATTATTATTATTAATATTATTATCATTATAAAATGATAATAATATTAAAATAAGAATAAAATAAAATAATAATATAAATAAAGTGAAGCAATAATTATGTTAATAATAAAATCATAAATAATTAAAACTCTATAACAATAATAATAGTACTTGTCCAAAACAAAAATGTATAGTTTACAATGCAGCAAATATTCAAGCAGCAAATCCTGCCGTAAAAGATAAATTGTCACAACTGATGTCAATGGACCAAACCAACCAGACTCCATTTAAATAAACAGTAATTTTAACATCATAAAAACACATTTCACTCAAAGTCGACAGAAGCAAAATAAACTCACAGAGACCATCTTGGTTTGTCTTTCCACTGTTCCAGCAATCACCAACTCTGATTTGGTCGATATGAACCCTCAATTCACCCAGTTAGTTGTGAAAATATGCTGCCTCTGTACATGCTAAAATTACCATTTATTTGAATGGAGTCTGGTGGGTTTGGCGATTTTGATTTTGGGTCTGTTTCTGGTTTCAAAAAAGGATCTAACTCTTAAACAAAGAGGTCTATCTCTGTGGGGATCTTTTCCAGAAATTGTCAGACATTAAAAATAATAATCTGAGCCTGTCAGTGGCAAAAACAAGCACTTGTAGTAGATGCACGTCGGCCCCGAATTGTTACAATGCAGCCTGATTCACTGCTGCCAGCTGCAGCGCTCTCTCTCAGCACCATACCAGTTTCAAAAGTTGTTGTTCCCTTTAGTCACTCAGACACAAAAACATGGGAAAATAGGGTTCAGGTTAGAAAATACTCAAGCTGCCCTTTATATACGGTCAATTTGATTTAAAATATGTTGTGCATTAATGTAGACTGAAGGTGGGATTTACAAAGTATAGAACAAACACAGCGATTGTAAAAAGTCTCTTATAGCCCGCTTTACTCACTGTGTCTTCCCTGATTGTAAGTGTGTCTGTGTTGTCCATAGCAGACTGAAACAAATGTCGAGTCTGGCTGGGTGTAATGTTTCACAACAGCTTAGGCATGCACTATTTAGGATCCATTAATTAATTCCCTCTCTGAGAAAAGCCACGGATTACTGATGAGCGGAACTGCATTTCATCATCGCTTGCAATATCAACACAAATTATTTTGTTTAATTTCCATGTCCTCAGTGTTTAAAGGTGAAAACAGGCTTTACTTTGAACCGCAGTTACCCGCCGTGAGCTGGAGGTTTTTAAATAGAGACAGGCGGACGCTGCCAACCGGTAGGCCTGTAAATGTTTGCAGCCTGTGTTGGAGAGGGGAGTCTGTGACCGCAGCGGTCCAAAAAGACCCAGGAGACGCAATTAGCTGAACCAAAGCTTTTTATAAAATTCGCTGAATGTTCTCCAGTTCTCTGAAACCTAAAACTCGTTCATTGTATAAATACAACAGATCACATGGGCGTGTTGCTTCATCTGGGGCTTCATATAGACTCTGAACAGGCTTCGCTGAACTGTATTGTTTAACTCTGCTGTTTACACCCAAGAGATGTGCCACTGTTACACATCAAGACTTTATTTGACATCTCAGAGTGCTGTTTATTATTATGTGTGGTGCCAAGACAATCAGCCATGATGGATGTTCAATTCATTTCTGTTGTAGATGATGAGTTTACTTTGAAATGAGGAATGCTTCCTTGGCGTATTTTCTAACCAGTAGCATGTATAATTTATTTCCCTGCAGCTACGCCTCCGATGTGACTTCAGGCTTGAGTGATGGCTACGAGGGCCTATCAGAGAAGGGCGAGAAAACGGCTGCGAGGCGAACTGCTGGGAAGCTGTTCAGGAGGAGGGCGCGCTCAAGGCTGCGCATCACAGGGGTACAATAAATCAAAAGTTTTTGTTTCATTGCAACAGCCCATCATAAACAAATAAATCAACCAGCTGTTTTTAATGATTGAATTAGTGGAGTGATGTTATTTATGAGCGAGCGGTAAAGCTCCACCCGGGTTATGCAACGTTATCAGTTTTTCCCCCGGCAACCGCAGTACATTTCTCTTCTGATCAGGACACTCTGCGGTCTTTTAACGAGCATGTTTGGACTGGAGGCAGAGACAAACAGATCATGCACAACCACATGTGCATACAGTGGAGCGAAGAGTGCAGTGCACACATAAACACGCTGCATTTTACAGTAGATGTTTGCTCACACGCACACATACATACAAAAACGTCATTGTTCCTCCTGTGTTTAACCTCAGAGGCTAAACAGACCCCTGTCGTTACCATTGATCCTGTCTGTCTCTGCAGCTCTCTGATAAAGTGGACCGGGTGGTGGAGTGTCAGCTGCAGACGCACAATGACAAGATGGTGACCTTCAAGTTCGACCTAGATGGAGATAACCCTGAAGACATCGCCGCTGTCATGGTGAGTCATAACTGGTTCTTAATGATCAACAGGTCCCATATTCAGAAAGTCAATAATAAAACAACTTGTCAGGTTAAAGAAAAGGAGGGTGTCTTTTCTTTTTGTCCCAGCTATTTACTTTAGCTTTGAGTTGTATTGGATTTATGTGAAACTAAGCTTTGGCTAAAGTAACAATTGATTAGATTTTGGTGATGATTCAGATCTGAACCTTTTTTTAAGCTGTAACTAATAAATAATTGCTGATGAAGTCTATACTCAGAGAAACTTCTCTAATAGAAATTATGTTTTTTGGTAGAATTGCAAAGTAAAGAGTTGTTTAGATAGCAAAGGCTTGAGCTCTTTGATTTATCCTATATTCAAAGGCTAAAACTTAGGGGTCCAAGGTGTCAGCCCGCAAGACACAAACTTGCTTTCAAAAACACAAAATGATCTCAATGAGACACAATATGACTACAAAGAGACACAAAACAACCATAGAAGAAACAAAAATGACCACTGAAAGAAACAAAACAACCACAAAGAGATGCTAAACCACCACAAACTGCGTCTTGCTCCTGGGTAAGAGAGGTTGTGGGGCCTTTTTCATACCTGTGTCCAGGGGCCCATTTCTTAATAATCTACTCATGAGTAGGACAAGTACAGAAAAGTCATTAAACTGACTCACTAATGTTGAGTAACAGTGGTGGAGGATGAATTCAGATCTTCTACTTGAGTAAAACTACCATCACCACACTATAAAAATACTCTACAAGTAAAAGATCTGCATTGATACTACAACTGTGCATACATACTATTTATATCTACCATTGGATTATTGAGGTGGAGCTAATTTTGAACTATTAACTGATGATTATTTTTATTATGGATTAATGTGCTGACTGTTTGCTCCATTAATCACGGTCATTTTTACGGTTTTTCACATTATATCACAGGAACAGGCCCAACAGAAGAAAAGACTAAGACAGAAAGACTTAAACAACCCCCAACCCGCACCAGACATACTTATGTATCCATTATACATAGCCAGATATCAACAAAAAAAAACCACAAATAAATAGAAACGATAGAGAAATGGGTCATATATTCATTTTTACATTGGCCACCTTAGTTCTCTTACATGCTTGGCTCACAGGTAGATACCACCGAATCATACGCACTAGACCTTTAAGTACAGTACTTGACACTTTAAATGAGCGGGCAGATGTCATTTTAAAAAATGCATGGCAGCCATTTTAACTTCTTAGATCCTCATGGACACACTGGGAATGCCTGGGAATTTGATTACAAAGCCTTACTCACTTTATTTAAATTCTTGGGGAGAGTCCAAAGTTTCCAAAGTTACCAAATATGTCAGTCTGAATTCTGTGGAAACGTGTAGAAAATGTTGCACAAGACATCTATGATATTTCCATTTGATTGAATGGTGCAATTATACTGTTATACAGCGTGGATTTTTCTCACAATAAATCCAAATTAAGAAATAAAGGGTGTGCTAAGGGTTAACAATGGAGCTAATCAGTCTTTGATAGAGGCTAAATCACCCAGAACTTTATGGGATACAGAAATAAATAAATAAGTGAAGTCACTCAGTCAGCTGATAAAGTCAGACAGATTCCTCTATCTCAGCTGCACGCACACATGATTCATCCTGCTTCCAGTTAACAGCTTTTTGTTTGTCGATCATATCTATGACTGATATTATATCTAACTCTCTGGGAAGTGAGTGACGCAGGTGAGCAGCCCATCCCCTCTGTCACTGTCTTTTAGCGCACATGCACGAGCCTGCGCGAACGAGGCGTGATGAGGCAGCAGCACGTTTTCTTCACTGAATGTACACTGTTTTCCTGACTCTTAAAAACACAGTGGGCTTTTGTTTATGGAGTCTTGGCGTGGCAGGGGCGCCTGGCATCGCAGCAGCCCCCGCGGTTCTCAGCGCAGGGTTTTAAATGAGGTGAATTATGCCATGCTGACAGGGTACGCTCACCACGCCCCAACCCACAGTTCACAGCAACACTCGGGGCTGCATGAATATGCAAAACTCAAAACCTCCACTAACAAACTGCTCTGTTGTGGATTGATGATTTATGTATATTTTCCTAAGAATAAGCATTAGTGAGGGGAGGTGGGTGGATAGTTTCATAGATGGACACACAAAGAGACAACAAGTATGTCTTGTAATCTTGGGGGCATGTATTCTTCTATAGATTCCTTTACAGTGGTGGAGAGTAACTAAATACATTTACTATATCACCATGCTTAAATATAGCTTCAAGGTACTTTGTATGTCTAGTTTTCTACTTATTAGTGCAAAATATTGTACTTCTGCTATCTAAACTTAGAAGTTAAGGGTTTTATATAGAAAACATTAGATGAACTTTTTAAAGTAAAAGTTCTTTTTCAGTTATAATTTTTAATATTTCCTTCACAGATATCCAAAAATGCAATCCAGTGCCTTTTACAAATGGATATTCACACACAAAAAAGTAGGCAGTAGCTCCTTCCATAGGGACTTGAGTTGGGAACCGGAGGGTCACTGTTTCAAGTCCCTGTCTGGAGCGTGGACTGGTAGCTGGAGAGGTGCCAGTTTGCCTCCTGGGCACTGTGGAGTTGCCCTCTAGCAAGGCACCAGACTTCCAAATGTCTGGGGCATCTGTCCAAGGCAGCCCCCTCGCTCTGACATCTCTCCTTTCAATGCGTACATAGGTCCTGTTTGTGCATGTGTGTGTGTTTCCGGTCTATGTGTATATGACAACAGAGTGAAAAAATTGAATTTCCCCTCAGGGATTAATAAAGTATATCTTCTTCTTAAAAGGCACACAAATAAATTTAATTAAAATCACCAAAGCAGCAGGCACAAATAAAATAAAACATGTAAACGCAACAATAAAAATTGAAAATACAACAAAAAAAACAAGAACAATAAATACGTATGTGCATGTATAGACATATCCTTTTCCTTGATACATTCGGGAAATGTGTTTCTGTAATACCAAACATCCTAAATGTCATCCCAAAGTGAGATAGAGCAGGTAAGTTTCCGTAATGAGGGCCCTGGACTTGTACTTCAAACAGAGTATTTCTCATTGTGACATCGCTGCTTTTACTTAAATATCGTAACCCTCTTACATCATTGTCTTTTTAACTTCAAGGTGCACAATGAGTTCATCCTGCCATCAGAGAAGGAGGGCTTCATCCACCGCATAGGTGACATCATCAAACGGGCCGAGGCTCTGATGGCCAAGGAGCAGCCGGTACACGCCGGCGGGCACCGAGTCACCCAGCCTGCTTTCCACAACGGGGTCAACTCGCTGTCCTCCTCACAGGTCAGCAGCAGCACCTCCACATTACAACATTGTTAGCTGAGAACAAAGGAAGTGAGTGTTTGACTGCGCTGTCCGACCATTATAAATTACATCAGCTACAGTCGGTGTAGCTGTGCTTATCTAAAGCAGAGCCATAAATCTGGTCCAAATGGAAAGCTGTAGAGTAGTGCTTCCTACAGTGGGAATAAAAAACCTCAAAGTGCTTTCTTCACTGTCCACAGTCCCTCCTGAGACGTGCCCTTAAAGACACAAGGTTAAGTGTTCCCGATGTAGTTCTTTCATTCAGAACATAATGTTACTAAAAGCACTGCTGTCATAAATCCCTGTGATTAGTGGAAACATACCCCATGCCTTCTGTTTTTTTTACTCATTTATTTGTTCCCACAACCACAGATCCTTTCCAGTGCTCACACCATAATGAACTTTCCGGCATTTCTGCCCACATTGAATGGGTAAAATAATTTATGTTTGGATTTATTAAGCCTCTCTGAATTAAGATTCTGTGAAACTGTAAAATGAGGACTTCCAGGAAAAAAAACAAAGAGTGAATCGGAGCCGTGCCATCTTGTACATGATATGACCTAATCAGTTACAGTATGTCAGGAAGGAGAAGTGTTTGTCCTGCCAGGATATGTTCCACTCTGCAGAACACGAAGAACAAAATCTCCCTGTACCCTTCAGTAAAAATGATCTAAGATGTTCATAAATGATGGAGGAAAGAATAAAGTGTGGTTTCATGTGGGACAAGTGAGCACAGTAAACCCCTACTGCCAGCTACCTACCTGGTTCACCATGTTTCCAACCCGTTGGCTACATAATTACCCTGAACCACTGTGGACAAATCTCTCCTGGCTCCACTCCAGCACCTGATTAAAAACACTGCACGGACCACATCCCCCAAGACTTGTTGTGGCTGCTCTTCCCAGCACTGTCCAGCCAAAAAAACGAGACTTAACTACTCGACTTAAAGAGAAAAACACAAGCCCAGAGACCCATCTGTCTGTCTTTGTTCTGGCTTCTGTAACTCTGAGGAAGGGTGCTACTCTGAGAGTTTTGGGAAGAGATACTCCGGACAAATTACAAGCTACCAGTGACCATGCTAATAACATACTCAAGTTCACAATCTTAAAGGAATGACTCGCCTCCTAAATGACCATCTGTATATCAATTACTTACTCCGTGTTGCACTGAATTTTTGAATAAAACTTTGTTTTTCTTGCATGCCTCCAGTGGTGGGAGAATCCAAAAACCTAGAAAAATCTTAGAAAAAGTCATGGGGGTCCACATTCAACAACGGCAAAACATTTGTTAAAAACTGTCAGACAACTTGTACAGTATAACCCAAGTCTCACTTATCCAGTCGTATGCTCAGTACCCCCAAACAGGCAGGCCTTTCCGACAGTGAACTAAACTAAAGATGAAACTTAGCCACGCTCTCTTCAATGCCAGACTCCATTTACAAAAACAATAATTTAACCTCGCTGAACACTGGAGCTGCTGGTCGACTGCTGCCTCGATTAGTTTGTTTGTTTGTCTTAATGTGTGACTTTGGTGAATCTAAACTCACCCTTTTAAACACCCAAGTCACACAATAACACAAACTAATTAACTTATCAAGGCACCGGTAGACTAGCAGCTCCAATGTTTAGCAAAGTAAAATTACTGTTTTTGTCAATAGAGTTTGGCTCTGAAAAGAGCATATGGCTTCCTGTTTGGGAAGTACTGATTCAATTCAACAAGAATTTTCTCAGGTTTTGGATTCTTCATATACCTTGGAGGCAAATCACATCTTTTCTAACAAATTCAATGTAACGCAAGGTGAGTAACTGATATTCAAATGATCATTTGGGGGTGAAGTATTCCTTTAATTTATCCTGTTAGCATGGTAACATTTGCCAGTTAGCACTAAACACAGAGTACAGCTGTGCCAATCCATCTAGAAGATGCTAAGATATTTCATTGGGTAAATGAAAAATCTGACTTCCAAAGTCACCAGGATTCATCTTCTGGGGATCATGAATGTCTGGACAAAATTCAATGACAATCAGTGTTAAAGTTACTGAGATATTTTCAGTCTTCACCACATACACAGACTGACATCGCCATCCTGTGTCTTCGCCTCTCAGACAGATTACAGAGGCCAGTTACCAGGATTACAGAGGTTAAATGACTTTCCATAAACTGACCATATAAATGCACAAAGACGTAATGATAGTTATATGAACTGTCTGGGCTTATTATGGGAAAAGCTCCTCACAAATTACAGTAAATTCTTTACAGCCGTCTTAGTCTTAAACTTTATTGGCCGCTTAATACATGCTGTACTACACTGAGGTCAGGCCTCAGGGTCGCCCACAGCATCTGAGGGTTTTGGTTCTTTATTTAAAGGGGCATTTCGTGGATTTTACAAAACAAAATCAGTGTATGAGGGACTAAAAGTCCTTTTAATTGCCAATGACAGGCTCAGATTGTTAATATCTGTAAGTTAGTAAGTTAGTTTGCTTTTCTGCAACTAAGCGACCAATGAAATCCTGCCGACTAACGATCTTCCTGGTTGACTTAAGTTTGGTTGACTATTCGAAGGCAGCCCAACTAAAATTCATACTAACTGAGCCTCCTCTGCATTGGTTTGGGTTTACATCTGAGTCTCAATTTTATGTAAATGGAGGTTGCTTTTAAAGACACGTCAGCAGCAGCAGACATGATAGGTGTAGTTCAAAACACCACAGTAGTACTGAACCGGTGGAGACAGATGGCCGCCCACCCAGAACCTGGTTTTGTTCGAGGTTTCTACCTGTTATAGGGGAGTTTTTTCTCGCTGTCGTCGCCTTGCTGGCTCATGGGGAAATGTTGGGCCTCTTTAAATTAAAGGGTGTAGTTAAAGGACGTAATTAAAATTGACCTGACTTGAACATAGTGCTCGCCACTCCAGAATCACACTATGGTCAGATTGAGTTTTATCACATGTGCTCTCTTACAGCCCAATCTGCACAGTCACACCCTGCCTCGAACACACTCCTCCTCTTCACTGCCTGGTAAGTCTCATGTCTGGTCTTAATTTACCCATTAAAATGATGATTTGATGCTTGAGGAGATTAGATATGATATAAATGTCTTAAGACTTCGCCTCCTGCCTTTTTTAATCACATCATTAAAGGCTGAAATTCACCAAGTAACATGAAGTGTGTGTGAACTGCATAAAGACTCACAGCCTGACACATTAACTTGCATTGGTTTGTTGCATCTCTTTAACTGTGCATGATGGTTGTGTGTGTGTGTGTGTGTGTGTGTGTGCATGGTGATCCGCTCATGCATGTGTGTGTCTTGTCGTAGACTTCGGTGTGGCTAACCCGAGCGTAGGGGTATGTGACTCTCTCCCGTGCCCCAATGGAGACGTCTTCAGTGCAGACATTACTTCACCTGGGCGACCTCTAATACGCTCACAGTCTTTCCACAACGCCCCAGGTAAATGGCCCCGCGGCCCTCCCTCCGGTCCCTCGGTGAAGAGGCCCAGCATTGTTTACTGTTTCAGCACACTGAAAAATTGTTACAGTCCTTTGGCAAAGAATAAGTCAAAGCAAAGCTCAGCTACCTCATAAACCCCCCCTCCCCTTCTCAGAGCCCGTTCTTGGTATTGTTCAGACATTCGCATGGCGCCATCCACCATCCCCACACCTCAAAGCCTTCGTCTGTGTCTGCTTTGCAGCAGGGCCTCTTGGGTAATTACCTCACCTGAAGGGCGCTTTTCTGGCTTTTAGGGAGCTGTGAATGCTGTCGCTGTAAAGCATGAGCTTTTCTCCAGGGCTGCGATAGTCGGCAACATCTGTTTGCCAGCAAAAACTCCTACAGAATTTCCAAGAAAGCCTCCTCCCCCGCCAACGTCTCCTTCCCAACAGGAGGGGCATTTGAAGTCAATGAAAGAGCACATCTCCGCCATATGTCCCCTCTATCTGAACACTCTCATCCCCTCCTGTCCTGTGCCCCCCCTCTGCTGCACGTCCACTGCATGGTCACTTTCGCAATGCCTCTTGGCCACCCGCCACTGTTATAGAGTGTTGCCTAACCTATGTTTCCGTCAGCATGGAAAAAGTCGAGGCTGGTTTGCATCATCAGGAGCAGGAGGTGTGGTTTCTAACTGTGGAGCCATTGTTGAGGTAAATGTCGAATCAATGGATGGGGCTAGGACATTGGCACCCTGAACTTTTCCCCAAAGAGTGATGCAGAAATCCCGACTGTAACTTCACAATCAGACCCCTAAAAAAAGTTGTGTACACACTCACACGTGTGTTCAATTTAAACTCCTCGAAAATGCCATACGCACAAGCCCCGCTCCATTGATGCTGAATCCCTCACAGCCATGTAAGCCCGGTGTACAACTGCTCCAGCTTACGAATGTAATTATAGTCGGATACTGCTTTGAACAAAACGTCTTTGTTCACCATGGAAACCCATTCTTTGAAAGTGCAGGAAAGATTTATGCTCCACATGGCGTATGTCTTGGCAGGGGGCTGCAGGGAGAATTAGACTTACCAAACCCTGAGCACAGAGGAAGAATGAGTGATCTAACTTGTCTCTCTGGATCAGTTATGTCCGGTCT
This sequence comes from Chaetodon striatus, assembly GCA_029783705.1. Classification (NCBI taxonomy): domain Eukaryota; kingdom Metazoa; phylum Chordata; class Actinopteri; order Chaetodontiformes; family Chaetodontidae; genus Chaetodon; species Chaetodon striatus. Next base: position 7,697,067 of record JAPZEB010000014.1, on the reverse strand, counting down.
TTCACTGCAACTGTGCAAAAGGAGGGGCTGTCATTTCAAAGTACACTTGTTTGTCAAGTTAAAGGTTCTGTATGTAACTTTTTACCAGTATTATTATTACTACTATTTTTTTTTTTATTGAACAGGTTGAAACGTAACGTAAAAGCTTGGATCTTCCCAGAATTTCTTGGTTGCCTCTAGCAACCTGTGGACTGACTTCGGATCAGCACACTTTGTCGCTGCTGTTGTCATTTGTGATCTGATAAGCAGTAAATTAATTGAATTAGTGCACCATATCATAATTTCAGTGCCCCCTGGGGCTGAAAATACATCCTCACGTTACAAGAAGCACAGACGTGTGAAATATATTATGATATTGTGGTTTTGTCTGGCTAAATGTTAGCTAGCATTGGCTTGCTTACTCATACGGGCAAGCTACTGTAGCAAAATACTCTTGTGTGAAGGTCATTTAGTCATCCAGACTCCAGGGCTGATCTGGTGGATAAATTGGCTAACTTTATCAGCAACGTTACAAAGCAACCAATGCCAGATCAATTCAGTGTAGTAGTTACAGCTAGCTTGCTAACCTTAGCTTGCTTGCTTGTTAATGTTATAACTAGCAAAATACTACCTGAGTGGATATGTTGATTGGCTAGCTTGCTGTTTGCAAATAACTTTATCAGCTATCGTTAAAAAGCAACCAATGCAAGATTAATACAACATAGCTCCGTTACAGCTAGCTGGCTAACCTTAGCTTGCTTATTCGTTAATGTTATAACTATCAAAATACCATCTGAGTGGATATGTTAATTGGCTAGCTTGCTTTTTGCAATTTATTATATCAGCTAACGTTGTGACGCAACCAATGCCAGCTCAATACAACATAGTTTAGTTACAGCTAGCTGGCTAACCTAAGCTTGCTTGCTCACCAATGCTATCTCTAGCAAAATACTGTGGATATGTTGGTTGGCTAGCTTGCAAAATTACTTCCCCAGCTAATACTAACTTGTGTTTTTTGACAATTGGTGTTAATTTAGCCAAGAATAAATGATGTAACATTACAGAGCATTTGCGACTAGCCAAGAGCAATGCAGTAGTGGCCAATGAGCTAACTGTAACCTGAGCTAATGTTAGCCAGCTAGCTGTAACTTAGCTATTTTGCATGTATCTGCTGTTTGTTGCTCGTAAAGTAAGCAGGTAATGTATTTTACAGATGGTAGGCTACTTAGTATCATAATGGAGCCAGTGATCCAAATAAATTATAGTGACATACAGAACTTTTAAACAAAGACATTGAGAGACTTTTTAGTTTTGTTTTTTTTTAACGTAATTTTAGCACAGGTTATGTCAAACATAAGTGACTTCAAACTATAAATTAAAACTGTTTTTAATCTTTGTCCTTCAGGGTCTCCTCTTCATTATCAGCACCACCACAACCCTGCGTCTCTGCTGCCCCACCACCAGCACTACCACTTACCATACATGGGCCACAGTCACTTCCCATTCCCGTACCCAGGCTCTCCAGGGTCCCCCAAACCAGGGATGCATCCTCCTCTCACACGTGTAGCCAGTAACCCCACCTTCCCCTCTGTTCCCTCCCCAGCCCCCGGTTCTCCAAGCCCTCATAATGAGACCCCAAGCCCCAGCAGCAACGATGGTGTCACCATGTCCCCACCTGCCCCTCAGCATCCCAACATGTGGCCCCCCCACACGCAGCCCCTATTTTCCTTAGCTAATGTCATCTCCATGGCCATGAGCATGGCTCAGTCTTTCATCCCTCCTGCAAGCCTGCCTGCTCAGGGGATGCCCACCTATCCAGCCTTTCACCCCCAGCTACCAGCTCCCATGGCCCCACCATCAGCCTACCCCTCTGTCTACCCACAACATTATCAGACCTCACCAGTAGAGGTCCCCTACCCAACAGCGGGCATCCCAGCACAAAACAACATCTACCACAGCCCTGAGAATACGCCTGTAATGGACGGAGCTGGGTTTCCTCAGAGCAATCATCCGAGCTGGCCGCATCCCGTCTCTCCACCTTCTCTGCCTTCCACTCCTCCACTGGTTCCTCCGGAGCCTCAGCAGCACGTTGGACTCTCCAGTCCCCTCACCAGTCCCCCCAACAGTCCCCCCAGCCTGACACAGCAGGGTAGCCCCCACAGTTATGTGGAGTCGTACCAAGCACAGGTTCCAGTCCAGGCTGAACCCAAATCAGAAGTCTCCAGTTCAAACTCCATGTCGGATCTTTCCCCGTCACCCCCAGAGAGCCCAGAAAGCACTGTGAGTCACCTTTGTTCTGTTCATGCAAGTTAGTGCTAAAATTATTAATGAATTTATTGATTAAAGGTCCAGTGTGCAGGATTTAGGTGGATATATTGGCAGAAATAAAATATAATATTCACTACCATGTTTGCATTAGTTTATAATCACCTGAAATTTAGAATTGTTGGATTTTTGTTAGCTTAGAATGAGCCGTTTATCTGCATCGGGAGCAGGTCTTCTTCCGCAGAGTCCGCCATATTGTTTCTACAGTAGCCCAGAACGGACAAACCAAAGACTAGCGCTAAATAGGGACATTCAAGTTTTTACATTTTCGTGTCAGTCACCTTAGTTCTTCTACATGCTCGGCACACGGGATCAGTTTCAGTTGGTTGCAATATGCAATGTCACCACAAGATGGCGCTGAATCCTACACACTGGACCTTTAACAGACAGAAAACACCAACAGATTACAACTTCTTAAATGTGAGGATTTTCTTTTCTTTTCTCTATTTTATGTGATTGCAAATTTAAAATAGTTGGATTTTGAACTGTGGGTAGGACAAAACAAGCTTTTTGAAGATGCCAACTTATTCTCTGAGAAATATGGAGCGGCTGTGTCCATTATTTTCTGACATTTTACAGACTGAACAATCCTTTGATTTATTCAACTATCCCATAACTCAGGGTATCTGCCAATACCGATTACCGATCCAATACGGGTGCTCCTTTTTTCCCCTTTTTTAAATAATATACCATACCATAACTGACAACTGAAATGTGGATTGCTCATGTCTGGCCAGTACTTAATGTGCTGTATTACTGATGCTAACGATGTTTAGTCTAGCATTGTAGCGTTTAGCTCGAAACGTCACCTCGGTGGTAATTAAATATATGGTCATGGAAGCATAGTCCAGTGTGCAGACTCCATCTTATGCATCATATGCGTCATCTGTTCCAGAAGATGTAATTGTGTGACAGATTTAATAAAGAGAAAAGCAGTTGTGCAGTTTTTCTGGAGCCGGTATCTTGTAATGGCCTTTTTACTTGCTGCCAGCAGGATCTTTAGCAGATAGGTGCAATCTTTACTGAGTCCATTAGGGATGTGTCCAAGAAAAAGGGATGTGAATGTTGTACTAATGCTAAAACTCAAAGTTTTTTGAAGTTATTGTTGCTACGTCCTTCAAAAGAGTCTGAATAGAAGGACAAGACCAAATAATATGAGCATGGTAAAACATGATTTCTCCACATTCCATCCAGCAGCATAGCTGGGTGCCAGTTTGTTTGGGCCTCTGTTTGGGTGCGATGAAAAAGCGAATCAGGTGTTGTACACCTTGTTAACAATGTTTATTCTCCCCGTACAGTTATCATCCTTCAGCGCTCCATTGCACTCCACTGTTCCTGAGATAAAAACCAGCAGCCCCAAACCAAAAGCCTCCGCTACTGAACCTGGTAAGAAATAATTCTGTACATGTTCTCACGTTGCTGCAGCCGTCTCTCCTCCGTCTCTGGATCATAAACACCTCATGTGTTGTATGTTACTGGCCAGGGGGTGGGAGGGTTGGAAAATGACATACACTGTATGATGTTTATGTTTGCACCCCAAACAAACCCACACACATGCCTGTGTATACACACAAATGCACCCACAGCCACATGTTACAAGTATTTTTTCTGCTCTGCTCCTTTTTATGATGTATTAGGTCTAAATACAGCCCGATGTCTCGGTTATGGCCAATTTGCCCTCTGAGTTTGTTTTCAGTTCCCTCTCTCCTTCTCTGCGCCGTATCCTTGGTGACATTATCACCTTTTAGCATTGCCTCAGGAGCCATTGCGTAACGGCGAGTCCCGGTGTAATGTTCCATTCAAAACCAACACAAACGTAGGTGTGATTGCTGCCCTGCCCACCAGCAACGGCCAATCAGCGAGCAGCCACGCTCGTTATAGGCCTCTCCTCCCATGTCCACGCCTGCTGGTGTTTATACCCTCCTCAGAAGCCCACATTCAACAGAGTCCCTCTGTTTCAGTGGGCACTGACCCAAACACCCTCTGTGTTTATTGTAAGAAGGACACTTAGTGGGTGAAATGAGGCACTGCAGGATTTTAAACCTTGAAATGATCTGCAGATGTGCAGTGACTCAAACTGTTTGCGTCACTTGGACGTAACACGGGTACACAGCTCCATCACAATTATCAGGACAGGACGTACTATCTGCTGTAATGAAATCTCTATAGAGGGTGTCCACCAACACTGGAAGATTAGTATGTAAGAAAACAGAGTGATACAAAGACACACATGATTTTTTTTACAGAGATTCTCTTGGAAACCGTACATATGTAATAAAAATTGTGTTTTGGTTAGGCACCTACTAAAACTTTTAAAGTTTAGACTGTGAAGGGGCGTAGAACATGATGATGGAGGTACATGACGACCATGTCCATGCTCAATTATGTCTCATAAACTGTTGTAGCATTGTGTATTTATTTATTTTTTCATTTTTGGGGGGTTGATACCATTTTTACACAGATTCAGTGCTAAATTTAAGCATTTTTTCACCACTCAAGAAGTAATAAAATTGGTCAAAATTCCCTCCCAAATACCACATTAGGACACCAAGAAGTTGGGGAACACCACAGAAAAATCCATGCTGTGATTTAGTATTGAAAACATTTGACATTTACAGATTTCTGTAAGAATTAGCATTTTTTACTGACTGGATGGTGAGCAATTCTGTTCTGGAAAGTACTCAGAAATTCCCTTATTGTCAATAAACCTATGAAAGCCACAATAAGCAGCTTGATAAGCAATGTCCCACAATT